>JABTTQ020002086.1:0-518110 GCA_016081115.2 Rehmannia glutinosa
AAATAATTGGCAATGGAGACATTGGTAACTCTTTCTTTCTCTCTTAGTAATGTTCTTTTAGTAGAAGAGCTTAAGTTTAATTTGATAAGTGTTAGCCAACTTTGTGATTCAAATTATAATGTTGTTTTTAATAAAGAAAAATGTCTTATTCTTAAAAATGATGAAATTATTTGTGAAGGAAATAGAAAAGGCAATCTTTACAAAATTTGTACAAGTGATTTGGTTAGTCAAAATATTTCTTGTCTTGTCGCCAATAATGATTTAACGAATTTATGGCATAGACTGACTTGGACATGTTGGATAGAAGAATTTGAAAAATATTTACAAAAACCGAAGCATGTAAAAGGACTAGCCAAATTGAATTTTGAAAATCTTGGCTTATGTGATACTTGTCAAAATAACAAATTAGTTAAAAGTAGTTTTAAGCCAAAAATAAAATTTCCACAACCAAGCCTCTACAACTTCTTCATTTAGATTTGTATGGGGATATTGGTATACGAGTCTAAGTGGAAAAAATTACACCTTCATTATTGTCGATGACTTTTCTAGATATACTTGGGCTCTTTTCCTTACAATAAAAGCGTCTAGTTAATTAGTTTGTTAAGTTGTGTAGACTTATTGAAAATGAAAAGGGAGATACTATTAAGTCTATTCAAGTGATCGAGGTGGAGAATTTGATGGTGAATTTAGAGTCTTTTGTGAAACCAAGGGATATGCACATAATTTTTCGGCTCCAAGGACACCTCAACAAAATGGAGTAGCCGAAAGGAAAAATCGGACACTACAAGAGATGAGTTGGTCCATGCTCAATGAATTCTCTCTTCCAAAATATTTTTGGTCCGTAGCGTACATCGCTTGCTATGTCATTAATCGAGTTTATATTCGTTCTAAAATGAATAAAACTCCATATGAGCTTTGGAAAGGAAGAACTCCAAATATTAGTTACTTCAAAATATTTGGATGTAAGTGTTTCATATTGAATACTAAGGATCAATTGGACAAACTTGATCCTAAAGCCGATGAAGGAATATTTATGGGGTATTCTACAAAAAGCAAAGCATATCGGGTTTACAATAAAACTAGTGGGGTTTGCCAAGAATCTATTCATGTAAAATTCAATGAAGCCTCGGGTGTTGAAAGGATACCCGATGATGAAAGTGATGAAGAGGATATTATTGAACCCATTGTTAAATGATGCTCATAATGATCAACCTTCTACATCAAATGATCAACCATCCACTTCAAATGCTCCTCAAGAAGATAGAGGTGATACTTCTCGGATCTTCGAAGCATTGAAGTTTAAGGGAGATCACCCAAAAGATCTTATTATTGGTGACCCCCTTGATAAAGTGATGACCAAGAAAATTTGCAGAAAAAGCTCTTATATCTCAAAAAGAGCCTCAAAAATGCCAAAGAGGCTATTGAGGATGAGGATTGGTTTTTTGGAAATGCAAGAAGAGTTGAATCAATTTGAAAGAAATGATGTATGGGAATTGGTATCTTGTCCTCCATCTCAAACTATTATTGGTACTAAATGGGTATTCCGGAACAAACTTGATGATCAAGGCAACATTGTTCGAAACAAGGCAAGGTTAGTAGCTCAAGGTATTGTCAACAAGAAGGTATTGATTATGATGAAACTTTTGCACCCGTAGCACGTTTAGAAGCTATTCGTATTTTACTTGTCTATTCTTGTTTCAAAAATTTCAAGCTTTACCAAATGGATGTTGAATCCACTTTCTTAAATGGTTTCATTCAAGAAGAAGTTTATGTAAAACAACCTCCGGGGTTTGAAAATTTTTCTAGGCCTAATGATGTTTATAAACTTAAAAAGGCCTTGTATGGTTTAAAACAAGCACCTCGTGCATGGTATGATAGACTTAGCTCTTTTCTTTTGCAAAATGGTTTTATAAGAGGTAAAGTTGATACTACTCTCTTTGTTTTTGAAAAAGGGCAAGATGTTTTACTTGTGCAAATTTATGTTGATGATATAATTTTTGGTGCTACTACTGAATCCTTGTGCAAGAAATTTTCTAAGTTGATGCAAGGTCAATTTGAAATGAGCATGATGGGGGAGCTTAATTTCATCCTTGGACTTCAAATTAAGCAATGCCAAGAAGGTATCTACATTTCACAATCTAAATATACAAAAGAACTTTTGAAAAAGTTCGGCATTGAAGAAGGAAGAACCGTCTCTAATCCTATCGCAACAAATGTCAAAATTGACAAAGATGAGAAAGGCAAGTCCGTGGATGAATCAAAGTATCGAGGTATGATTGGTAGTTTACTTTATTTAACCACAAGTAGACCGGACATTCTTCATGTCGTATGCCTATGTGCTCGTTTTCAAAGCAATCCCAAAGAATCTTATATGAGTGTCGTTAAAAGGATTTTTCGATATTTGAAAGGCACTATTCAATATGGTCTATTTTATCCAAAGAATGAAAATTTTTCTCTTAAAGGTTATAGTGATTCGGATTATGCAGAAATATTGATGATCGGAAAAGTACTCCGGCTCATGTCAATTTTTGGCGATTACCTAGTTTCTTGATTTTCAAAGAAACAAAATTGTGTTTCACTTTCAACGCCAAAGCCGAATATATTTCATAGCTTTTTGTTGTACACAACTTTGGATGAAACAAACCTTAGTGGATTACAAATGTTCTTTTGAAAATGTTCCTATATTTTGTGATAACATATCCGCTATTAATATTGCTCAAAACCCGAGTTCATCATAATCGTACTAAACATATTGAGATTCGACATCATTTTCTAAGGGATTGTGTTTCTAAACTAAAAATTGAGATATCTTTCGTACCATCTCACGATCAATTGGCGGATATTTTTACAAAACCGCTATCTTCCGAGACTTTTGCATCTATACGAGCTCGGTTAGGCATAATGCATATTGAATGAGGTTTACGTTTGCATTTTGCACGTTTTGAAACTTAGGGCGAAAAATCGGATTTTTTGTTGAAAATTCGGATTTTGGAAAACAAGTTGAGACAATGGGTTGGCGAAGTAAGGGTGAGGGCAACCGGTCGGACCTCACCTCGACTTTGGCGTCGCCCTCACCGCCGATCTGTCGCCCACGCCATTTTATGGTTAAAAACGCTTCGTCTTCGACTTCGCCATTTTTGGCTCATTTTGTCCATTTTTCGTCCCCTTCGCCAATTGCACACAAACTTCACTTCAAACTTGTTTTTTTGCATATTTTTCATATCTTGGACTTAATTAGGCTCGATCATCATCATTATTGCTTATCTTTACCGATTGAATGGTAAGAATTCTACTTCCTTTGCTCAATTGGGTTGAACCCTGAGATTGTGACTTTTGTTATATTTTTATGGAAGTTTCATATGATTGTGATGAGCTTGTTATTTATGATGTATTGAATTGTGTTTGAACTGTTTTGGTGATGAAATTTTTGGCTTGACTCATTTACATGGGTTTTATACAACCTTTTTTATTCTTCACGCCCACAAGGTGTTCGATGAATTGTCACAAAGAATTTCTCATCTTGTACATGACTCTTATGCTTTCAAATGTCTTATATACTTATTGAGATCATGTCTTGCCAAACAAAACGAGCTAATGGATATCAAATGATCAATTTCTCCCATTGCTATTCGGATTCTACATCTATTTTTTCAACGGTTGATAACTTGGCTCGTGGCGCACTTTGATATACATGTAAGATGTTTTTATCATCCTAACATTCTTTTGATGATTCCAAAGGGGAGAAACAGGAAATTGGCTCGTTAGCTAATAAAAGCTCGCAAAAAAAGCTATAAGCTATGGCTTTCTAATGCCATAAGTTGTAAAGAATACTTAGTCCATGGCTTATATTATGTACTTATTTGCATGGATTATGAGTATTTTTGACAGGGGGAGCTTCTAAGCTCACGTTGTTTATATTCATCTTGTAAAAGCTTTTACTTCTAGCTTATGCAATATGAATTATTGATGTGCTTGTTGATAGGGGAGCTTTTGTAAAAAATTTAATCGGATAGTTTACTCATAGACCTAGGAAAATTATTTTATTTTCAAATCGTCCTCTTGAAAAGTGTTTTGGTTTGCAATCATCAAAAAGGGGAGTTTGTTAGATAAATATTTTTATCATGATTTTGATGATTTTGTTAAATGAGTTTCTATACAAAACAATGTCCCTAAATGTTGTCCAAATACTTCTGATCGATTTAAAATATTTTTTACTATTTTTCGGAGTATTTATTGAAGTTTATTTTCGATAAAAAATTGGACAACACTTATATTTCAAGCTCGACCGATCTCCCTATAGGGCAACCTGTGCACGAGTTGAGTTTTGAAAGAAAAACGGGGACGGATTGAAAAAGCGGAGGCGGCCAGTATGGGCGGCCGGTTAACGGCCGACCTGAAAGGCGGCCGGTGCCTGGGGAATGAAGTTTTGGAAACAGACTTCTCTGTTTTGTATTTTTGACATTCCCGACCGTTCAGCATAGGGGTCGACCGATCGGACCCCTCGTCGAACGGTCCCCCTGTGTACAATTCGCAGAGAACTTATTTCAAACTTATCTCTGTTGCGACAGGTTTGCACACCACTGTGTATCAAACAAACTATCTTTGCATTTTGAATGACTTTTCCCTAATTTGTGGGATTGATTTCTAACACTATAATCTTGATTTTAAATGGTTTCTTTTGCGTAAAATCACTCCCCAAGGAGGAGCCTATGTCCGGAAATTAAGCCAAGACCTCTCTTATAAATAGAGGCTTCATTCAAGCAACAAGACACAACACAACATACAAGCAAAGAGCATACAAGCAAACACTTTCATATCTTATTGTATTTTAGCCTAAGTACTTTCCTTGCACACTCTTGAGGTCTAGGCTTTTGATTCTTGATTACACTTGCACTCAATCTTTGTATTGGTATTATAGAGTTGTAATCTTGAATTTTGTCAATCATCTAAAACAAGATATCCTTGTTGTTTCTCTTGTGGTAAGAGTACACTTGGGTAATCTTAGGCGTTGAAGATTGTGGTACTCTTCATAGGTGTTGAAGGAAGATTGTGGTGTTTTCCTTGAATGTGTTGTAAGAGGATTGTGGTAATCCTCAAGGTGGTGTTGTATTAATTTTGGTAATTAATAAAATTCTTTTTCTTTTTCGAAACCCATCCCGAATATCTTTGGGGTGGTAGAGCACGTAGTCCCTAAGGTGGGGTGAAGCTCTTTAAATCGACGTGTGTTGTTTATTTTCCGCACCTTAGTTTTCATTCTTGCTTGATTATTCGAAAAAGTGGGCAAATTTAAAAAACTGGGATAATCTATTCACCCCCCTCTAGATTATCGTAGCCACTTGGACTAACACATATTATTCCCGTCCTAGAATCTTATCTCAAATATCATTTCGATACTATTTTCCACTTTGGGTATCTGGTACGGGGATGGAGAATCCCCGTTCGGGGAATGGGTCCCCGCAGGGAATCGGGTTTCCCATTTTATATTTATTAATAAAAAGAATCTTGAAAACAAATTATTTAAAATGATCAATAATTAAAATAAATAAAATTGTATAAATTCCTAATTTCTAAAATAAAGAATGAGAACAATTAAAATTATAAAGACATAAGGGATTAGTTTTTATAATTAAAAAATAAAATATTATAAAAATAGAGTTAATATTAATAATGAATAAATATAATATATATTCGAGAAATGAGGATGGGGATGGGGATCCCCTTTTTATCTAAACAGGATAGGGGATGGGGACGAGGTTGCGACGGGATATAAATACCATCCTTTTGATCCCCACTTCTAGAGAATAGGAAAATCCCCATCACCGTCCCATCCTCGAATTAATCGGGATTTCCCGTCCATTTTGTTTGAGTACTAACGGAGATGGTTCCAGCAGGATTTTGTCATCTCCGGCCTATGCAATATATTCATTTTCAAATTCATGTTTAAACACACATACAACATTTTTTTATCCTTTCCCATTGTCATTCAATGATGAATAGAAATAAAGATTCTGGCTTTGGTAAATAAAAAAATGAGAGTACAAATCAATCGTTTAATTCGAGACATATTTTCTCAAGACCATCTCAAAGATCTCTGACTATTTTGGTGCAAAGTCCGCACTAATTTGGCGCAAAATCGCATTTCATCTCCAAAGACTCGCACTACTTTCTCGCACTAAAAAGAATATTCCATAGGATTCTTTCTTTTATTTTGATTTTTATTACTTTATAATTGATAATAAGAATAACTTATATAAGAATGTTATATAAGTAATTTTTTATTATAAAATTTATTAATTTTTTTATTTTCATAATTAATTAAATTGAAAAAATAGAAAATTTAATGAAATTAATGCAAAAGTGGATGCAAGCACAACAACTAAACTCTAGCAATAAATTTGATACGTTTGGAGATATTTTTAGGATCTTGGAGGGTCTAGAAGTGGTCTTCAGTTATTATAAAAATATTGTACCGGTTTTTATTTGTATTTTCAATAATTTTACTTTTAGTTATTTTATGTAATTTTGCCTATTTTATGCCCTTTTTATTGTTGTTGTAATCTTATGTTTCGGTATTTTGTAATGTATTTTATGTAAGATTTATAATTTTGTGTGTAATATTTTAAATCTTATAGTATTATCCAATTACACACCATATTTTTTAAAACAATCACATGTAATTGAATTGATATTAACATTATTTTCTACTAATTACTAATTAATAAAAAATACCTTTTAAAGGAAATTAAATTTAAACCCAAAAAAAAAGAAAAGAAAAGTGGTGCAAAAATAGTCCAGATCCATTTGTGGCGCTGCACTGTGCATATCAACAAAGTGGCGCAGAGAATGGCTCCGTCTTGGAGGAGAATTGGGGAGCACTACTTCTAAGCACTACTCTAAATTAGAGTAGTCTTTCAGGAAGGTCTAAGTAGTTGTTTTAAACACAAAAACCAATTGAATTCCGGTGCAAATTCCAGATAAAATAGTATACTTATATGGAATGTTTTAGGATCTATGAAAAGAGAAAATTATTGTCTAATATTTATTTCTACAGTATTTAGTTAGGTGTTAATTTAAAATTTGATTTTCTTTGTTACCATTATGTAGGGTGGCCAAATGGAACCGTGTTCGCCAAAAAATATTTTGGTTCATACAACTGCAAGTGTACAAAATGTAACCATGTAGTTTCAATATGATTGACTCGAAGACAAAATGTATATTATTGATATTGATTATGCTATCAAATCTTTTAACCCCTATTGAAGTGGTATTGGAATTTCCAATGGAATTTTCCAACAACATGTTGTACCATTGGAATTTCCGTTTGAATTTAGAAACTCCAATGAAATTCCAATGATTAATTCCAACATTTGATTTACCATTAGATTTTTGTTGGAATTCTTCAATGGTATGTTTTAGCGATGGAATTTCATTTGGAATTTTTAAAGTTCCAAAAGTATTTTCAATGGTTTATTATTATCACTGGAAACACTTGTTGGAATTTTTAATGGTTAGTTGTGGTGTTGAATTTTCGTTTTTAAATTCCAACATGAATCCAACATTTTATAACAACATTTTGTTTACGTTGGAATTTTCATTGGAATTTTCCAACGGTATAATGTAGAATTGGAATTTTAGGGAGTAAAGTAATACATATGCTACTATGTTAGGGACAATTGGTCAAAAGTCATGTTTTAGGGGAATTTAAATTTTTGTCTTGTTTGACCAATTGGGTGGTTGAATTTGTAGGATAATTCTAAGATGTAGGTTTGAATTAATGATGTAGTAATACACAAGATGAATACATGGAATACATCGTGCATTCATCGCATACCACGGTAAACTAATTCGAGTCGGTAGGCCAACTTTACGATCCTCTGCAAAATCTTGTAAGGTCCAATATATCTCGGACTTGGCTTGCCTCCCTTCTTTGGATTGTTCAATCCTTTCCGTCGCAAAGAGTCCGAGAAATACTTCATCTCCGACTTTAAATTCCAAGTCTTTTCTCTCTTGTCCGCGTAACTCTTTTGGCGGCTCGAGCCGTCTTGGATCCGTTCCTTGATCAACTTGACCTTCTCCATGGCCTCCGAACTAAGTCGACCTTTGGAATCGATGGTGACTTTCGTTTCTCTTTTGGAGTCCATTGGTCATCAATCTCAAAGTGTAATGGGATCTACACTTTCGCCTATACAAGGCTTCGTAGGGTGCCATCTCAATTGTGGCACGATAGGTCGTTATTATAGGCAAACTCGGCCAATGGTAAGTGTGAATCCCAACTTCCTTTGAAGTCCAACGTGCATGCTCGCAGATGTCTTCCAGGGTTTGAATCGTTCGCTCGCCGTGACCGCCATCGGTTTGTGAATGTCTTCTTTGTCTTTGAAATTTAGCGAGGTACCCGATTCCTCGTAAGCATTTAACTGAGACAAACCTCGGGTCTCTGTCGACACTATGTCGACCGGCACCAGCAAATGCGGTCGAATGATCTCTCGATATAAATTTGCGCAAGTTTCGCAAGTCGTCGGTTTTTTCTTCATGGGTAAGAAGTGTGCGATTTCGTGAGTCGGTCATCTACGACTACCCATATGGCGTCATCGCCTCGCCTGGTCTTGGTAGATCCGTCATGAAGTCCATCGTTATGTGTTCCCATTTCCACTGAATTCTCAACGGTTGTAATAAACCGGATGGTCATTTGGTGTTCTCGCTTTTATTCGTTGACAAGTCAAACATCTAACGAACTCGCTACCTGGTTCTTCATGTTTACCCACCGAGAATGTCGTTTCAAGTCTTTATACATCTTGTTTTCTCCGGGTGTATAGTGTATTTCGAACGGTGTGCTTCTGAGAGAATTCTGCTCCTAATCTGCTCGTCACTTGGTACACAGACTCGATTTTGGAATCTGATGATTCCATCTTCATGTACCGAGAATTCTGATCTCTCTCCTTTAAGTATCTTCTCTTTCGATTTTGAAGTTGTACATCCTGTCCCTGTCTTTGCTTTGATCTCGTTCAGTAGATCGGGTTTAACCAATATGTTAGCACATGAAATATGAGTATTGGTTCACGTCGGATTCCAAGTGCTCAACTCTTCTAATGATTTGCACTCTCGAATTATTAACCGCTAAACTCGCCGCTACGCTCAAGGTGTCAGCTACTACGTTAGCTTTCCTGGGATGGTATTGAATATCAAAGTGATTGTCTTCTATTAACTCCATCCACCTCCGTTGCCTCAAATTGAGATCCTTCTGAGAGAATAGATACTTTAGGCTCTTATGATCTGTGTAAACCGTGAATGTTGCTCCGTAGAGATAGTGCCTCCATTTCTTTAACGCGAACACTATTGCGGCCAATTCCAAGTCATGCATTGGGTAATTGGCTTCATACGCCTTGAGTTTTCGTGATGCATAAGCAATGACCTTTCCTTCCTGCATGAGTACTGCTCCTAGTCCTTCCTTTGATGCATCACTGTAGACGACAAAGTTTTCTGTTCCCTTTGGAAGGGCTAAGATCGGAGTTGTAGTAAGTCGTTTCTTCAGCTCTTGGAAACTAGCCTCACACTTGTCATTCCACTCAAACTTGACTTACTTCTGGGTGAGTCGAGTGAGTGGTCCGGCTATCTTGGAGAAATCCTGGATAAATCTTCGATAATATCCAACTAGTCCTAAGAAACTTGATCTCGTTCTGCACTCGGGTTGTTTCCATTCAACCATTGTCTGTGCCTTCAAGGATCTACGGCGATCCAAGTGTCGGATACTATGTGTCCCAAGAATGCGACTTCACTAAGCCAAAATTTGCACTTCTTGAATTTGGCATACAACTTGTGCTCTCGTAGTGTCGCAAAACAATTTTCGGGATGACGTTCATGCTCCTCTATATACTTAGAGTATACGAGTATGTCATCAATGAATATCACTACGAATTGATCCAAATAAGGTTGAAAGACTCGATGCATCGATCCATAAACGCCTTTGGTCGCATTTTGCTAGACCAAAGGCATCACTACAAACTCGTAGTGTCAATATCCGTCCGAAATGCCGTTTTGGAAACGTCTTCTTCACGGATCTTTAGTTGATAATATCCTTGTTGTAAATCAAACTTCGAGTACATCGTCGTTCCTTGAAGTTGATCAAACAGTTCGTCTATCCTCGGGAGGGGATATTTATTCTTAATGGTCACTTATTTGTTAAGTCCGCGATAGTATATACACGATCTTAATGTGCCATCTTTCTTCTTGACAAATAGTATCGGTGCTCCCAGGGGACGACTTGGTCGGATAAATCCCACATCCATCGCCTTTTGTAATTGTGTCTTCAACTCTTGTAACTCAACAGAGCCATTCTATACGGCGTTCTGGCGATCGGGGCGGTTCCTGGTAATACCTCGATGATGAACTCGACTTCCCTATCTGGAGGGACAGTGGTGAGTTCTTGTGGAAATACATCTGTATATTCCGAAAACATATAAATCATACAAAACATGTATTTCAAGGGTCATACATATACAAGTCCATTTCACACAAGATTTCATCAAATATCACAATAAAGTGTACATGTATGCACCTATTTTTCAACAAATAGCATTTTGAGCCATACTTGAGAAATTTTCAACTTGATATAAGAAATTAACATGAAATACATAACACATATATATATATATATATATATATATATATATATATCAAGTGCTCAATATCAAAATACTACATGCATTTTAAGTAAAAACACCTAGAAGTTGGAAAGATTTTTCCACCCACCTTAAAGATTGATTTGTTGGTGAAAAATGGAATAAATCACTCTTGATGAAGAAGTGACTTAGGTCATCCCCTAAGTCAAGGAATATATAAAAAAATATAGGAGTTAGAAAAATGAGATTAAAAATTTAAGGAGAAGAAGTAGATGGTGAGAAATTGGAAATATTACACTTACCTTGTGTAGTGAGTAAAGTGTGACTGGTAATGGCTTCAAAATGTAAGATTTTGGTCACCCTTAATAACAACCTTCAAGGTCAGCCCCTAAAACTCCAAAAATAAAAATGGAGTGTCAAAATTTGGAAAATAGAAAGAGAATGAGAAAATGTACTAAAAATCCCATTTCTTACCTTATAGTCCAACTTCTTCACAATTTCTTCTTCAAGATGACCTCAAGTCTCTTAATATCCTCAAATGATCTTCTAAGTATACCTCAAAATCAAAAATCAAACTTAAATTAGATGGTGAAAGGGATGAGTAGAGTATGTAGAGAGAGGTAGGAGGGTTTGAAGGAGTAGGGAGATAAATTCTTGAGGTTAAGTGTTTGAAGGTTTGAAGAAGAGTATGTAGAGAGAGGTAGGAGGGTTTTTTAGAGAGAGAAGAGAAAATACAAGACTTAGAATAATTTTGTGTTGGTGAAATGAAATGTGGTGAATAAAACTTGAACAATTTTCTTGCCCAACTAAGGCCTCTTGGTCGTCCATATGGGGTGGGGAGGGGACAAAAGTTTTGTCTTGTTTGGTTAGATGATAAGTTAGGGTAATAATTGAAGAATTTTAGGGAGTAAAGTAATACACATGCTACTATGTTAGGGACAATTGGCCAAAAGTCATGTTTTAGGGGAATTTAAATTTTTGTCTTGTTTGACCAATTGGGTGGTTGAATTTGTAGGATAGTTCTGAGATGTAAGTTTGAATTAATGGTGTAGTAATACACAATATGAATACATAAGGTGTATATGTACAAGAGTTAGGAGATATTTCTACACTAAAATACCTATCATGGTCGTCCCTCTTAAGGGTATTTGTGGTAATTCCATATTTTTTTGTCCCAAATTGATGATAATAGATGAATAATATCGATCTCCAAAATAATTATTGATTTCCTTGATCACTTATAAGTCTCATCAATTTCTTAATTCTATAAGGTATAAGTCTCTAAAATAAATAGTCTCTTAAAATTCTAAGTTAACTAATATATACACAAATAATAATGATGATGATCGATCAAGTGATCATTAATGCGAAGTAGAAGTAATAAATGGTTATGGTCACCAGTAATAAATAAAAAAAATTAAATGCGAAATATATATATCATTAATATTTACCCGTCAAAGCGACGTGGTAAAATAGTCAAAATAATACAAGGACGATACGGGAAACAAGTACATGCTTGAAATAAAATCGAGGGCTTCACAAAAAGCATTCACATAATTACAACAGTAAATTCATTAGTTTCCTCTTTTCCTCTGACTGGCCAATTACTGCATATAGAATTGCGAGCTCACCCCGAAGATAAGTTTGATCTCGGACCCTTTTCATGGTCCCTAGCTTATAAGAATTTATTTCCTCTTGACATATATTGCAATTAATAAAATTATATAATTAATATGTGATTTTAATAAGTCATACTAATTAATGAAATAATTTTTAAAAATAAAGGACCCTTTTCATAGCCCCTAGCTTATAAGAATTTATTTCCTCTTGACATATATTTCAATTAATAAAATACCATCATGAAACATTAAATAAAGACAAATAATACAGAAATCCCTACCTTAATAATCACATATATTTGATGTAGAAAATATATATATATATATAATAATCTTATTCATAATATATTTTATTGAAATGATTACTAGTTAAAATTTTTATTTTTTATCAAGATATTGAAAATAAATTTATTTTATATATATTTTTAATATCTTGATAAAAAATAGAAGAATTTAACTAGTAAAATTTACTTATTTTTGGTGAAAAATAAATATATATTTTTAATATCTTGATAATATATTTTATTGAAATGAATACTAGTAAATTTTACTTATTTTTGGTGAAAAAATTTAACAATATATAAAATAAATGTATACTCATAAATTTTTAATGTTTTTTAATTGAGGAGATAAAGTGTAAACCGCTCCAAGTTCATATGGCAAAGTAACAATTTCGAAAGTTTAGATGGCAAAGTGCAATAATATTAGTATAATTTGAGTGAAATGATAATTTTTCCCTCACGTGCATGGCATGTGACAAGATTCCGGTGGAATATTCGCCATCGCATTTGAGACCGGGAGGCTATATGCAAAACCATTGAACTTCGGGAGGTAAAGTGCACCAAAAAAAAGTTTAGGTGGCAAAGTCGAAAAACCCTAATAGTTCGGAGGGCAAAAAATATTTTCCTCTTCTAATTTGGTGTAAAATTTGTGTAAGAAGTTATACATATTTATACTAATTTATTATAACCCCTAAATAAGCTCTAAAATAGCCCCTACAATAAACCCCTAAACTAACCCCTAACATAACCCCTAAAATAACTCCTAAATTAACCCTTATTATTTTTTTAAAAAAATGGGATATTACAAGGAGTGAAGGAGTGGAATGGGAAATAGGTTAAGTTTCTTTTTTCAAGAGAGAAGGAAGAAAAGGGGTAGAGAGAGAGAATCATATAACTAAGCGATTTCGATCCTATAAATTTCGAGTTGTTGCAAAATTGGTCCACATGGATTATTTCATATTTTTATAATACCAATTATACCCTTACTCATACCAATGACTTATTTGACTAAGTCATTTGCCTAAAATGGTATTAGAGCCCGTGTTTATTAAAGAACTTTAAGTTATATTTATTATTTTATGTAATTAACAATTGGTGAGGAGAATTTTCTCCGAGAAATGGATCCGGGACGGTGTCCAAGATGTATACCTTATAAAGGCGAATCGTTTGTCAAACGATCTGGCGGGCAATAATTTTCCGATTGGTGGTATTTCGAGCCATCTCACATGGTCTTGTTTTGGCCAAAGAAAGGTATGAATTTAAGGGATTTATTAGTTTTACGGAATCATGTTAGGACCCGATATGGTCGTAATGGACTATATTCATTTCATCAAAACTTAGTCCAAATCAAATTATTTAGAATTATGAAACATTTGTAAGAAGTATGTCATATTGAGTTTATAAAATAAAACCGACATGATCCACTTAAAACCTCTCGAATAGAGATTGAATCTAAGTAGGTATAACAATGCCACGAACATGAATAGGTGTCACAAAATGTAAATTCTCATAATCTATGAAATTTGGTTTTATTAAAAATAACTATCGTATGAAAGGATTGAAATTGCTAATTCTCGAAAGTTATAAGACTATAATTGATATTCATCCATACGCGCAAAATTGTCCAGGACCAAAATTACAACTCAAAATTGTTATAGAACTAAAATTGCAACTATCCTAAAAATACGTGACTATAATTGCAATTTAGCCTTATAAATATTTAAAGTTTTGAATCTAAAATGGTTAAAATGCCTAAATAATGTAACTATTATCTAAAGGCCCCACATAAACTCATATATATAACATCAAAGATGAATTATTTATGTATAAAAAATATACAGGTCATATTGTATCGTGTTAAACAAGTCATGTTTGGGTTGAGTAATGTGACATAAATAATTCAACAGTTCGCATTTGGGTAGGCGTCCGTGTTTGATATACACCGTCTCAATCCGACCCACGAACCCGAATTCTAACCGATTTGTCACCCCTACCCTTACTCTTCTTCCCTCAAACAACTAGTGGCCACTGGCTAACATGTGATTTCTAGAGCAATTGACAAAATGCAAACCAACCATCATACACAAGTTTTCAACCCAAAGTCCCCAACTACTTTATCGTATTTGGACCATAAATTATGGCTCAAAAAGTCAACAAATTAAAAAAACACAACACCACTTTATTAGATTACATAAATTACATTAAAGAAATAATTACAAAAGAAACATTAAATTACCTGATTCCCAATAACGAGCAAAAAAGCAATTCTTTGGTAGTAGTTGTACCAGAGAAAAAGGAATGAACCTTAAATAAATGGAAAAAGTCTTTAAGGAATTAATGTTTTAATTCAAAAAAGCTAATAAATGTCCCTTCATTCTTATACAAGAATGGTATATTGTGCACTATATAACGTTAGGCAGTTTTGAAGGCATAAATGATAAAAGTGCCTTGGAATGTATGTAATCCAGTCTTTAGTCTTTACTATAATATTACATTAACTGTTTGTTCACATTCACACACCATTGCTCACAAGACTTTCTACCTTCTTCTTCAATATTATCTCTGATACAAAACTCAATTACCTTTATTACAAGAACTGGACTCTGTTTTTTGGTGTCTTCAGAGGTAATGAGTTCTTACATGAAATATATATTTTATGTTCCAGTTTTTATATTTATGGTAATGTTGATATGATGAAAGCAGGTGCAGTATGAAGAAAATAAAATGGAATTCCCAATTGGGATGGTTGGCCATTGTTGTTCAGTTTTTCTTGTTGGCTCAATGTGCTGCAGTATCAAGAAGGCAGTTAAGTTTTTTAATCAACTTTTGCTATTTCTTTATTATTTATACATATATACATATAGATTATGCATTTTGTTTTTTCTATATATTTTGCATGAATCTTACTAGCAGGGAATGTGTAGATTCACTTGTTTGGTTTGAGTTTGATTAAAATAATAAAATCGGTCTGAATTAGAACTTTTTTGGTAAATAATTCTAATTTCATTTTTGAAAATCTCACAAGAAAATTCATGGCCATCTTTGTGTGATTATATTTTTCTTTTCTTTTTATTTTTGAATTATGAAAAGTTTTATTAATAATATTAAAAAAATTTACTTTTCCATTTTAATTTGTTTTCGTTGTTTTAGAAACATTGTGCCTACAAGTTGTGTTTTACTAAGATGTTGGGATTATATTAAGGGATAACTACAAATACTATCTAAAAGAAACTTAGTTATCTTTCAAAATTACAAATATACCGTTCATATTTATTTCTATTTTATAAATTACACCCTTTAGATAGGTCAATTTGTATAACAAATACATACCTCAAGATATTTATAATTTTAAAATAACTGTATTTTTTTAATTATTATGGTAAACTTGAGGGATAATTTTTTAAAATAACATTGTATAAGATAGAAGGTAAATGAAACAAAAGTAACCAAAAGGGCAGCATCCCAAAGCCCAAAGAAACCTGTGTGTTGGTTCCAGGGTGTTCTATGTTTTCAAGATTTTTGTCCCTTTCAGTTCCCAAAAACAAAAGAGCTTCTCTCTATACATCTCTAGCTAGGTGTACACACACACGTACATACATAGAAATGGAGTGTGTGTATGTGTATTGTGTGTGTTGTTTGTTGGGATGAGATATCATAGAGTGCAGTAGTGAAGTGATAACGTGGCAGGAAAAGTGAGGTTGATGCCCCACCGTTTGGACTCCCGTGATCACCCACCTCTCAACCATACTTGAAAAACTTCTCATTCCTGTATATATTTTGTCCTCTCAAACCACTTTCCCCACAATATGTACATACTGTGGGGCAGAGCCGTCCTACGGGTGGCCAAGGCTGGCGCCGCATTGCGCCTCTCCGGCAAGGGCCCCCGAGCTCTGATTTTTTTTTAATTAATTTAATGGTTTGATATATATGTATATGTAGAATAAAGATTACAATTTTTTACAAAAGAACACCTGGACACAGCGGCTTGTGTCCTCTTTCTCATTGTTGAGGTCGCGTGTTCGAGCCTCACAAATACAAAATATGTTTTATTATTTTTTACCTAGCAGAACCGATTAAAATATAAAGTAAAATGAATTCTTCATAAAATAACTCTTAGGCATAGTGGTTTGTGCTCTCTCTTAAATAATGAGGTCGCGTGTTCGATCCACCACAGATACAAAGTTTTTTTTTTTTCTTTTTTTTTTTGGGGCAAAATCGTTTCAAAATCAAGGAGATGTGTATGTATTGATAATTTTTCCCTTTAAATTTATGATGTAATGATATTAAAGTATTTTTTTTGTAATAGAAAGTCGAAATGGAAATATAATTCGCATTAGTTTATAAAGGGCCCCCTTTTCGTTTCGCACTGTGCCCTTAAATTATAGGAACTACTGTTGTGGGGTACTTAATAAATTTTATTTACTCATTTTATATATATCTTTTATTTACTTTTAATGGATAAGTAATAAATTTATAATATAATTGTTTTTAAAGATACACTGGACTGTGGACCGTAGATTACAGCTAAATATAGAGAAATTTACAAAAACACCCCTGAGGTTTAGGCTAATTACAAAAAAAACCAAAGAGGTTTTAAATTTACAAAAAAACCCTTGAGGTTTGATTCCATCTTGCATTTTCTCCCTTCATAAATAACAAACATATCATTAAACTCATGATATTTCTACAAATATTACCAGGGGCGGAGTCAGGACAACTAGTAAGGGGGGGCCAAGATTAAGGGTGTCAATCTTGTAGTGTTTCGTATTCGTGGGTCGTGTTCCAACGCAAATATTACATGTTTGAAACGAACCTGAACACGACCCGTTTAATTATTTATGTCAAGATACACGACACGAACACAACCTATTTATGACACGGTTAATCCCACACGACACGAAAAACTATATAATTTCAAATTGACACGGAAAAAAATAGAGAAAAATTGAAATTACAAATAAAAAATACATTAAATATTAAAAAAAATTTAAATTCGTGTTAGGTTCGTGTCGGGTTATCGTGTCGTGTCACAAATTGACGCCCCTAGCCAAGAGTAAAAAAAAAGATCATATTTGTGTATATATACATGATAATAAAGTTTATATATATTACATTTGTATCAAAAGAATATATTAATATTCATTAGTAAATGTGTACGAAATACATCATTAAATTCTTAACTTGTTTAGAGTCTCTTTTGCATATCACGAAAACCATCTACAATTTAATTTGTCCTTTTTTTTTTGTAGTTTTCTTTTTCAATATATATTAGCAAATAATTATGAGAAACCGATCTTTTGATGAATAGAAAATATAATTTTAAGATGGTAATAAGATAAAATAAGACCCACAAAATCTCCAATTTAACTTACTAATTAAAATTCATGAAATAATTATATCCAACAAAATTATTAGGGGTTAAAGTACTAAATAATAAAAATGTAGGTACTAAAACAAAAAAAGGAAAAAGTTTAGGGGGGGGGCAGGGCCCCCTTATTCACCATGTGGCTCCGCCACTTTGAATATTACTGATTAACCCTTAAATTAGGGGGTGACAATGTACGACACCATACGAAACCCGAACACGAACCCGGGTTACCGAGAGAAACTCGAACACGAACACGATAAACCCGAACTCGAAACCGCTAACACGAACACGACCCGATGTTACCAATTTGTCTAAAACATAGTAATTTTTAAATTTTCATTAACTTTCGATGTATTTTAAGCATAACCCAAATCAAACCGAAGCCAAACACGAACCCGACCCGATGACCCGAATTGTCACCCCTACCTTAAATTGATGGCATAATCAAACCGAGAGGGCTTTTTATAATAATAAAACTTCTCCGGGTTTTTCAAGAATTAGCCAAATCTCAGGAGTTCTTTTGTAATTATCCCTTAAATATATGAGTATAGTCCTATTCACTCTTTTATTTAAAAATTTACAGAGAATGTAAAATTTGTGCGCATGTGCTCTACTTTAGGCTGCGATTGGATGCCAAATTTTTTAATTTTGTTCCGCTAAACATGTTAACTCTTTTTAATGCCTATAAAATCTTCAGAAACCATACTTTTCTATTATTTTCATTTTTTCTTAACGTCTACACACTTTTAAAAAAGAATACATCTTCACTACACATTTTCCACAAATTTTATTATTCACGCACTCATATATTTTTAAGTACTAATCATATTTAATTATTATTTTATAATTTTTATACTACATCAACTTTAATCATAATGTTTTCATCTCAAATCTAATTATACTATAAAAAATCATTATTCTTCTTTCAGATTTGTTAATCACTATTCTCTAGTGGAAAGAAAATTTAAAATGCAAGAATAGCAAATCTCTCTCTCTCTCTCTCTCTCTAATTTAATCAGGTGCATTTTTTCAAAAAGATAATTTTCGATTTAGAGAAAAAAAGTGCTAAGTATTTTGGAATGTCTCGTAAAATTGGAAGAGAGAGCATGTTACACTATAAAAAGTAGATTTATTGAAGGAAAAAAATGAACATAGGCATAATACACTTCACATTAGTTATTAATACATTTTAACATTTTCTCGGAAATGAATATCATGTGGACTCTACACAACCACATATCTCGTTGTTTGCTTCTAATGTGGGAAATAGAAAGACTGTAAGAAGACAATGAAGATGTTTTGGAATATCTTATGGTGTTGTTCATGCAGCCCGTGAGATTCTGCCTTTAGGAGCTTTTACCTCCTTTTACCTCCTTGGGCCCCCATCAAGTATGGTAATGAGATGCTATTTAATTGGGCACCATCCACTACCACGTAATTTTGATGTTTGTCCCATTATAACATATACATGTTACACTTTTTGTCTCAATCCTTTACAACCCTTGAATCATACGGCACAAGTGTTTAGGGTGTGCACAATGTGGCAAACCAGACGAACCACTAATTCTTTCAGAAATTGAATGGATTCAGTCAGTATTGAAAATTCGGTATGTACCGAATGCTGTATCGAAATTTAGTTTGTTATTTGGTTTTATATTTCCCAATATTTTAGTATTTGCAGAGATAGACGCAGTAAATTTATCTTTGGGGCAAAATCAAATCTAATATAAAAAATAAAACATACAAGTTTTTGTAACTAAATCACATAGAAATTTTGGGAAGGGGATGGTTTATATTTATATATAATATATTATTTTATTAAATAATTTATTATAGTGGTTTAATCGAAAGGTGTGAGGGGACGGTGGCCACCACCATCCCCCTATGTCGTCCCCGAGTATTTGGTATGCTACCGGTATTTGAATTTACCAAATAACGAATTATTTAGTGATCCAAATGTAGCTTGAATAGTCAAATGACGTGATTCCAGACGAATAGAACTGGGTTCAAATTCCATCCCCTTTAAGAACATCCATTACCCCTTTTCCCAACTCAAAAAGAAAAAAAAAAAGAAAAAAAGAATTATTTATATTTGGTTTATTATTTTAATTTTAGAATTAAAACTAAAATATGAATTTATAAAAACATTGAGGTTTTTTCAATCTGCAATCAGACTTTTCATTCTCTCTCCCATTTCCCATTTTGTAATCCATCTGGTCAAGAAACACTCCAACCCGCTGCATCTTCATGCTCACCGCTCGCCAGTCATCACCACCATCTTTCACCATTCGGTGAAATTGTCTGACACATCAAACAACCAAAATTTTTGGTTTTGTTGCCGTCATTCTAAGCCTTCAGATAAGTTAATTCTTGACTTATATTTCTTATTTTTTAGTCATTGTTTGGTGATTGATGAAGAGAAAAAGGCATGATGAAGACTTATGATTTCCTTGTATTTTCATGACCAAAGAGTGCCCCTTGTTGTTTGATGAAATGCCCATGATAACTTGAAGTTCATTTTTTTCCCTTTAAATTTTCGGTTTTACCGTTCACGAACCGTAATTACCGAGCCGATTTAATCCGATTCCATATAGGGTTTGATAGATTGCCATACCGAATGCACAGCCCTGGGACCTGAGTAGTGTTAGTGTTTTAGCTAGGAATCCCCAATTTCCTTAATCTCAACTCCTAAAGCCAGAATGAAGATCGTCTAGCTAGTTGGGTGTTCCTAGTGTTCATTGTCTACTTCAGAATCGAGAAGTGAGGATTGGAATCAAAATGTTAAGTAATTCACACTATGTAATGACTTCCTGTAAATGCTGCAATTGGAGCGTATTAATTTGGGGTAAATTGCAATTTAGGTCCTTTATCTATAGGGGTTTGGCAAAGATAGTCGTGCACAAATCATGATTAATTTCAATCATTTGGTCACCATAAAATGAAAATCTTGCCCGGAAAAAAAATCCACGTCTCCACATTTCTGGCCAAACTTCTTGATGTGGAACCAATTTTGCTTATTGACATCCTTCAAGTTAGTTTTTCTTTCTTGAGTTTTTGGCCCAATCATAAAGCCAATTCACTTAATGGATGTTTACATAAGTGAATTTGGTTTCCACATCAGCGGGTTTGTTTCTAAAAATGTGGACATATGGATTTTCGCGGCATAATTTTCAATTTCCAGTGATCAAATGACTGAAATTCAGAGCTTTTTGAAAATTACAAGACTTTTTTGCAAATCGGAATTTCTGCAGGACTATTATTGCCTAACCCCATGTAATCACAGGACTGAAATTGCAATCTGGCCGTATTAATTTATTGTATTGCGGTTGTGGTCGTATGATGTCCATATTAAGTGCGTACATTATGTGGTCCAGATCATATGATGTCATATTAAGTGCACGTTTTATGTGGTCAGAAGTCAGGTCTAGGTCACTTCTGAGTCGAATTCCGATCAAGTCATCCACGGATAAAAGTCGCGGATCCTCGCATGACAGCTGACTTCACTTTACTGAAGGACATTTGCATCTTCTCACTCCACAAATTTGGATTTGCCCAATTAGGGACCATGTATCTATCTCCACATCAGTATTAACCTATAAGCACCAATTAACAATAAGTGATCCGACATATTGCAAGATCTCAAAGGATTATGTATTTGGATTTCCAATTAATTTGATGTTTATCGATGTAACTCATCATGTTATAATCTACTACATTACTATTCATATGAATCTTTTTGGCATAGCTTTCAGGGACGTAATGTTGACACTATTAATTGACTCATTCTAAGTTCAGATTTTATATATTTCTACGAACATGCAACTCTGTTGTTGTTGCTTTCTTTTTTTACTGGCGGGTTAAAGTCTTATGTTTATTTCAATTGCAGAAGGATTCACAAGCACAACGGCGATGATGAGATATATTACCCTCCAGTTCAGTTGCGTGTATTGGAAAACCACGTAAAGTCGAATTTTATCTATTTGTAACTTTTGAATTTAAATATCTCATAATATTCTTCAGAGAACAGAGTCCCTCTTAACCAAATTAAACTTAAATGTATGTCTAAAGAAATATTTTGCAATTTTATGTTGCGTCATACATGGACTATCGACATGAACGTGTATAAAAATGTTTCTAGTATATATATGAAATTAATCATATACTTGTGTATGCAGTACAAAATACAAAATAAAATTGCAATGGTGCATCTAATATGTCAACTTGATAATAAATTTTATGGTGTTCACCATTAAAACAATGAAATTCTTATGATCGTATTGAATGGATATACCTGGCTAATGGCTATACATGGACTAATGTCTAAAATTAACTTTCATTATTGTAATGATATTTATTCTTTTTGGCCCAAAAATACAAACTGATGAATTTATCTGCAGGTGGTGTTGGACAATGGCATCCTCAATGTTACTTTGTCGACTCCCGGAGGCATGATCACCGGAATAGAGTACAACGGAATTGATAACTTACTGGAGTATGAGTACAAAGAAAATAACAGAGGGTACACTATTTTCTACCTTACGCATATTAGTTTCAACATTTGAAATGCTAAATTCAAATTCCCATATACAATCTCTCACAATTCTTACCACTTTAAATACAAATGTAGGTATTGGGATCTTGTTTGGAGCAAACCAGACCATCCTCACGACGTTGTTGATAAGTAAGTTTGATTTAATATATTGTTGTTTTGTAAAAATTATCAATAATTTGTTAGGTAGGCGTTTACAAGTTTTTCCACAAAACTTACTCCAATACATATTCAAAATTATATTTCGATGAATATTGTTTACGCATCTCATTTCCATCTCTAGTATAATATCAAACATCGAAAGGGATAATTACAAAAACTACCCTTGAGGTTTGGGTTAATTACAAAAATATCCATATGTTTTTGAAACTTACAAAAATACCCTTGAGGTTTGATTCTATATTACACTTATACCCCTTCATAAGCAAAAATATTTCGAAGACCCCCCTTACATTTGTAAAGTTATTACAACTACCCCTTATATTAACATAGAATCAAACTTTTTTTTTTTTTTGTAATTTCCAAACATCTCCGTGTTTTTTGTAATTAACCCAAACTTAAAGGGTAGTTTTTGTAATTATCCCAACATCAAAGTAGAACGAACCTGAAAATGTCTAGTCTAATACGTCCAGCACACGTTTGTTTTTTATTTTTCACAATTTATCTGTTTTCCTAAAAAATGTTATTAGCAATGAAGTTGGGTACGTATAATTTAACTGAATAACTGAGGCGCATGGTGATCCAGGCTTGATGGGACCAGTTTTTATGTTGTAATGGAAGATGATGACCAAGTGGAGCTCTCATTCTTGAGAACATGGAATTCTTCAGAGGCAGGGCTTCCCCTGAATATTGACAAAAGGTGCATTGTAAGTCTTAAGCACCACACCATTATTCTGATAAATCCAAGGAAGATTATTGAACGTTCCTTGAGCTAAATTTCAAATTATTCTGAAGGTTTATAATGCTGCGCGGTTATTCTGGATTTTACTCGTATGTGATTTTCGAGCGCTTGGAAGGTTGGCCTGATATTAATATCTCTCAAGGACGAATAGCATTCAAGCTTCAGCACAATCTGTAAGGGACATTCTTGATTTTTAGGGATAATCACAAAAAATACCTTTGAGGTTCAATCTAATTACATAAAAACCCATGTCTCAAGGTTTGATTCTAGTTTACAAACTGCACCCTCAAGAGGGGAGAATTTGTTAAGCAAATACAAATCTGACAGGGATGTTAGTAATAACTTAAGGAATTATTTGTAATTTTGAATGATTATTGAATCTTTTTTTTAATAAAGCTAAACCTCAAGGGTGGTTTCCCTGATTTTTCTAAGATTTGCTGTTATATTGCTGTAGGTTTCAATACATGGCAGTATCCGATGACAGACAAAGGATAATGCCAACGACTCAGGACCGCGAGAAAGGTCGAGTTCTAGACTATCCGGAAGCTGTTCTTCTAACAAATCCAGCAAATTCTTTTCTTACAGGAGAGGTAGATCAATCTGATGACATCTTCAACTCAACTCAGTTAGTGAAACATAATATGTAGCGAACTCATTAAGTGATAAGCTAAGCTGCTTATAATTTATTTCTATACAGAGAGATACTATACAAAAGCTTAAGTGTTAAAAAGAAGGGATAATTACAAAAAAAAAGCCTTTGAGGTTTGGGCTAATTATAAAAAAATCTAGAGGTTTGATTATGTGTTAAATTTACGGGAGTAACTCTTAACATTTCTATAAATATCTGGGGGTTGAAATGTTTTTTTGCTTATCAAGGGGGGGAAATGCAAGACGGAATCAAACCTCAAGGGGTTTTTTGTAATTTTCAAAAACCTCTGGAGTTTTTTGTAATTAGCTCGAACTACCTTTTTTTTTTTGTAATTATCCCTAACATGAATTTCATAGCTTGATATTAGCCCGAACCTCCAGTTTAGCAAATATGGCAATAACAATTAAAATGTACTTGATAATGTTGTTACGCAGGTTGATGACAAGTATCAATATTCGAGCGACAACAAGGATAATCGCGTGCATGGGTGGATGTGCTCTGACCCTCCTACGGGATTTTGGATTATAACTCCAAGCAATGAATTTAAAACAGCAGGGCCTGTCAAGCAAGATCTCACTTCTCATGCTGGTCCAATCTCCCTTTCTGTACGTATATCCTATTAGGTCATGTCCGAGTTTGCACAAGATTGCTAAAGGAAGAATTGCATTCTCGCTTGGGCATAAGCACTCGAAACCGTAAATGAACGACTATGCTCTGGCTAAGGGAGTGTTTGCAACACTTAAAAAAATTTGCTTGTCAGCTTTTCGCTCAGAAAAGTAGTTTTGTGTTTTTAAATGCCAACTTCTATTTCTAGGTCTACATAATCAGAATGTTAAAGCAAATGAGAGGTGCTTTAGATTTCTAATATTACTTCTGATATTTTAAAATATGTAAAATTTCTTTTACACAAATTGAAGTACTTCTACAACTTTTTCACATTTCAACTTATTCAAATTTTAGCCTCTACTATAATAAATCACTTCTTCGACAAGATAAGTTTTTGAAAACACTCCCTAAATTATCGTACTTTGAGTTCAAGGTATGACAAGGAAACTCTTTAGATGGATCATTAACATGAAGGGGTGTTCTTTTTTTTAATTTGTTCCTTAAAATATCTGTAATAATTGAATGTGACAAGTTTTAGACAAGTAATGGCAATGTATGTGCAGATGTTTTTCAGCACTCATTATGCCGGACAGCCTTTGATGATAGAATTTCGGAACGGCGAACCATGGAAAAAGGTCTTCGGACCTGTGTTTATCTACCTAAACTCAGTTTTAGATGGTGAAGATCCACTTACTCTGTGGGCTGATGCTAAAGAACAGGTACTAACAAGCAACAATTTTCTTACATTACTTTCATGAAGATCTAATATGTTTCAATTTGTTCTGACATCGATATGCTGTTAGATGATCATAGAAACAGAAAGCTGGCCATACAATTTCCCAGTTTCAGACGACTTTCCTTTTGCTGAGCAGCGCGGTATAGTGAGTGGCCGATTACTAGTCCGTGATAGGTATTTCTCCTGGCTAACTTCTGATCTCCTAATTAAAGAAATAATTGTTGGAAGATTGTAAAATTTGTTCGGTAACTTGGACTATGGGAGTGTTTGCAATCACTAAAAAAAGTGCTTATTAGTTTTTGGCTGAAAAAAAATTATTTTTTAGTGTTTGTAAATGCCAACTTCTGCTTCTGATTCTGCTTCAGTTAATTAGAATCTAAAAGCAAGGAGATGGGTGCTTAGATTTCTAATTCTGCTTTTGGTTTGACTTTTACAAATAAGCAACAACCTTTTCACCAAACACTCTTAACTTCTAGTTCTCAACTTCTGATTCTATTTGCAAACACAACCAACTTCTAATTCTCAACTATTTTTACTTTTGCAACAATAAATCACTTCTTCTAAAAGCAAAAGTTTTTGCAAACACCCCCTATATAGACATTTTGTCCGCTATTTCGTTAAAGTTTAGTTGTAGTGCAATAACTTTTGTATTTTCGACATTTAGTCCGATTTTCGCGAGAAATTTCCATTTGGCCAGAAATTGCTAATGTAGACAGAATTGATGCTGAGTTGGACAAAAAATTGGGGATATTTGATCGTTTTGATGATTTGGCGAGAAAATTGCTGAGTTTGCAAGTGTATGTGGTTTCCAAAAACAAAAATTTAAAAACCCATGATCTTTTTTTGAGTCCAAGTGCATGAACTATGTTGTCATTGAGATACAAAATATGACTATGTACATGTTACTTGAATAAATTTGAAAATTTACATTCCTGGTTCCAGTTACATCAGTGAAAGGCTTATAACTGCAAACTCTGCATATATTGGATTGGCTCCGCCAGGTGAACCTGGATCATGGCAAACAGAAAACAAGGTTAATTCTTTGATTCTTAAATAAAACAGTTTCAAAAATGTTTCACAACCATAACAAAAAATGTTTCACTTTTGTCACAGGGCTATCAGTTTTGGACTCAGTCTGATGTTATGGGGTATTTTAAAATTTCTGGTATTCGAGCTGGGAATTACAGTCTTTATGCTTGGGTCCCTGGATTTATTGGCGACTACAAATGTAACTTCGAAATCAATGTTGAACCAGGTTTAACGATAAACTTTTTGGGATAGTTACAAAAACTACCCGTGAGGTTTGGGTTAATTACAAAAAATTCATATGTTTTTTAAAATTACAAAAAAATATCCATGTGGATTGATTCTGTATTAAACTCTATCCCATTTATAAGCAAAAGTATTTCAAACACCCCCTTTATTTGTAGAAATATTGCAATTACTCCCTTACATTTAACAAAGAATCAATACCTCAAGTGTTTTTTTGTAATTTTCAAACATTTTTGTATTTTTTTTTTTTTTTGTAATTAACCCAAACGTCAGGGTAGTTTCCCTAAACTTTCTACTTCATCTTAGACTGAATGGTTTACCTTAAACTTTCTAAGGTAATGAAACAATGTAAATCTAAAACTTGAAATGTTGTTATTTTTGTAAGGAGGCAAAATTAGGCTTGGGAATCTTATATATGATCCTCCAAGAAATGGACCTACTTTGTGGGAAATTGGTATCCCCGATCGTACTGCTGCTGAGTTTTTCGTGCCTGATCCGAACCCCAGACTTATGAACCAGTTATACGTAGACCAGCCCGACAAGTAAGTATAAATGATTGTGAATTACCAACCAAAAAAAATAAATCATTTACCTTTCAAAATTGCAAATACCCACTTAAGGTATTATAAACACCCATTTGAGATTTCTATATGCTTAACAAATACTCCACCCTTCAGGGTATAATTTGTTAGATAGAAACACATATTAAGGGGGTATTTGTAATTTTAAACAATAGCTTGATCTTTTTTGTAATCAGACTGAACCTTAAGGGTATTTTTGGTGATTAACCCATTACTGTTGTGAAATACTACTTTATCATTACAAAAGCAATGTTCTTGCTGATCTTTGTCTCAAAAGCAATGTTCTTCTGATCTTTGTCTCAAACTCAAACAGGTTTAGGCAGTATGGGCTATGGGATAGGTACACAGACCTGTACCCAGATGAAGATTTAGTTTATATAATAGAATCAAGCATATATCAGACAGATTGGTATTTTGCTCATGTGAACAGGTACTTGCTAAATAATATGTTCAAATGTTGAAACTTTTGTTAGCACTGGTTTTGAACTTTTGCAATGTAGGAATTTAGGGGACAAAACATACGTACCAACAACATGGAAAATTATGTTTGGCCTCGAAAATGTCGATATTGCAGCAAACTACACACTCCAAATTGCACTGGCATCGGCCACCGATGCTGAATTGCAGGTATAGTGACCATAATTTCATTTCATGATTCAATGTATTATGTTGGAAATATGATAGGAATAATTAGAAAATATACCCTTAATTTAATTTAATTAAAAAATAATTATGCAATCTTTTAAAAGGACAAATATCCCATTGATATTTGTTTCTATTTTACAAATTGCACCTATTTAGGAGGGTACTTGTTAAGCAAACATATATCTCGAGGAGGTGGTTGTAGTATCATAAGAGGTTATTTGTAATTTTGAAAGATAATTGAATTTTCCGCAATTAAGAATAATCTTTGTGTTAACTTTTATAAGGGATAATTACAATAGAAAAATCTTGAGGTTTGGGCTAGCTACATCAAAATCTAGAAGTTCTTGAAAATTACAAAAACCTTCTTGAGATTTGATTTGGTGATAAATTTAAAGAGATACCTGTAATATCTCTATAAATGTGGGGGGTTTTGAAATGTTTTTCGGTTATAAAGGGGGAGATGTACGACGGAATTGAACCTCAAGGGGTTTTTTGTAATTTTCAAAAATCTTTGGGCTTTTTAGTTATCAACCCAAACCTTGTCTTTTTCCCCTTTTCTGTAACTATCCCTTTTTTTTATAATTTAACCAAATATTATATGAGTGTGACTGAGTTTTGCCTGCACATTCATATGCATCATTACTTCAACTTTTTAGTTTTATGTTTTTTAGGTTCGGATCAACGATGAAGCAAGAGAAACTCCTCATTTTAGCACAGGGCTGATAGGGAAGGACAATGCCATTGCTAGGCATGGTATTCATGGGCTTTATTGGCTATATAGTGTTGGTATACCAGGTTCTCTACTTGTCGGCACCACTAATACAATATTCTTGACACAATCGAGAGGATCAAGCCCTTGGAAAGGGATCATGTACGATTATATTCGTCTTGAAGCTCCATCATCGAATATTCAAACGTGAAAATATAGATCAATTTAATTGCGCACTTTATTTCTTTTGTAAGGGTAGTTAGTGCAATGGAGAGCTTCTATTCCATTTAGTGTATCATCATATACTCATGTGAGCTGTGTGAATGACACGTGTGCAAATATGATGTTATGATGTACCGTGTCATGTATTCATACCGTTAAATAGTTAAATAGAACATGAAACATTAAACGAAATAGAATATCTCGACTGAGTTCAGTGAGGTATGCCTTTTGTCTTGATTTAATTAAAGTCGAGAAACAAGCTATTATATTTGAGACAGGAAGCATATTAGAAATAAAGTTTTTATTTAAAAAAAAAAGGGGAAAAATAAAATAAAACTGGTCTCTGGTATTGTTAAGTGACAGTAAAATGTAGGAAGTGTAATTCAATCAAACAAGCCAATATACTGATAATCGTGACCAGTTGATTACTCGAATGTGGGAACATGGTTTATTGGGCCTTTGGTGTCCCCACATTGTATCGTGGGCTATGAATGAGTCCACTAAAAGAGCCCAGCCGGACGGGTTTCAAACAATGTTTTCAAAACCAGTCCGGACTGGCCGGTTCGATCAGTTTAACCGGGAATCGGTCGCAGCACCGGCTTGGTTGTGTATCTAAACTGGGTGGTGAAAAAACCGTTGCCACTTGGTAAAATCCGGATAAAAATCGGTGACCCCCAACCCCATTTGACCCAGTTTATTTGCCTTTTTCTAAAAGAAAATTGAAAAAAAAAAGATAAATAAGGTAATTAGTAAACTTAGGACAATGAATATGGAAATATAAAAAGAATTTACCATGTTAAAAGATTTCATAACTATTTTTTATAGTAGATATCTAAGTTTTGTTTTGTTGAAATAATTAATCTATTCTCGATAATTTAGATTACCATCAAGAGAGATTAACATTGAATTAGGTAAAAATTAAATAAGCTTATCAATCTTATTCAGCAATTATATAAATTATTATAAAAGAGTTGTTGCATGTATATATGGTTCGACCGATTTTTTTAAAACAGTTTAGTCGGTCGGACCAGTGACCCAGTGATCCAATTCTTTGTCCGGTTTAATGTCCGGTCTGGATTTAAAAACATTGGTTTCAAAGCAAAACCTAAGAACCCATTTATAATTTAAAAATTATAAAGAGGACAATTTTGGGAGAGATCCGAATGCCGCTCTAAAGAAATAATATGCGCAGTGATTGGTTGTGAGCAGACTCTCAAAAAATTCATTCCGAATGTTCTTTTTGGGTGGAAAGAGTGATTGGTTATGAGTGATATTCCAATTTTTGTAAAGATTTTATGTTCATATTTCGCAAACATTCAGTATTCCCCTAAAATTTTCAATTATTTTTCTGTGTATGAATTGATCACGCCTCGGTATTCATGCCCCTATTTCACCTCCTTCAACTTCTTGAATGGTATGAGTGGTATCCCAAGTTGCAGAAGAGAACAACCAACAAGGCCATTGAAGAAACATTTCAACTTGGTTCGTGGAAAAATTGCACAGATTGCACTACATACCTCACGTCCAACAATGGGTCTTTCCAATTCGACTTCGGAATTGAGCACCGCGACGACATTTAACTTAAAATGTTTGCAATCATTTTAATTCCCTATCCCGTAATATTAGAAATGTTTGCCACAGCAATCATGATCAACGAAGTTACTGGCCGCCCATATACAAATGTCTAATATGGGAATTGAAATAACTAATTGTAAAATGCTCTACATTTAACTTATTAATAATTTTACATGAACGATAATATACTGAGGGAAGGTCTGCAGAAATAATAATTATTTTTCCGATGTGTATAACATTATTGTGACTAGGGGCAGTGGCGTAGCTATGATTTATATTGTGGATGTGCCGACTACCGACACACAAAAATTGAGTGAGCCGGATAAAAAAAACTAACTAAAAAGCATATAAATCTAACTAAAATTCTTTTCCAAAAATAAAAATTAAAATCCTATGTAATTTAATTTTTAAATAAAATTGGGAGAGGGTGCAGGGCCCAGGTCGGCCCCCCTCCCTCCGCCACTGACTAGGGGTATATCACAGTGCAGTTATGTTTTACTAAGTTTTTGAAGTACTTCTTGAACTTTATTTTTGACAAAAATCACACAACCTCTCTGTGTTGAGGTTGACCTGGCCTATATAGGAGACGTGCACGAAAGTTTACAAAACACGTAACAAAAAAGAATTGAAATGGGGTAGGGACCTGGTCGACTTCTATGGTGACTGATGCCTGAAGTTTCGAATTTTTGCTTATTTTCTTTCTGTTTCAAAGGTCGAACGGTCACACCTTAGAGCAACCGGTCGTACCCTACGACGATTAGTCGCCCTATGAGTCTATGACTATGACCGGTCGACCCCCATGCAACCTGTGTCAAATCTTGATCCAACGGTTTAAACTTTGAATTTTCAACATAGCGACCGATCGCCCTATGATTTTTGACAGCAAATTCTATCCGTCGCTCAACCACTTATCAGAAAGATTTACTTTATTTATTAACCATTTTTATAGATTTTTTTATCCTTTTTTGTAGACAAAAGTGAAGATGGAGGAGCCTATATTGCAAATCAAATCTTGAAGCTTTCCTATAAATAGATGAAGAATTGGAAGGATCAAATACATTAACACTAGTATACAACACAACAAGAAAAATTCAGCAATATTTCCAAAACTTTCATTTTCAATATTCTTGTTGCAATAACCTAAGCACATAATTTTCACATCTTGCTTATTAGGCTTTATTTCTTGATTACACCTACACTTACAAAGTTGAATACATCATTTGAGTTTAATCTTGATTGTTTCAAACCATCCAAAACAAGACATACTTGTTAAGTGTTCTTGTGGCAAGAACACACCTGGTTGATTATCTAGGTGTTGAAGAATCTGGTGCTCTTCATTGATGTAGGAAGATTTTGGTGATCGTCATAGGTGGTGTTGTAAAAAGAGCGTGGTAGTCTTCAATGTAAAGGTTGTAATAGTTTGGTATCTATTAATAAATTTTTTCCTTTCTGTTAGCAAATATGGGTCGAAGCATAAATAACATATTTACACATATAAGGTGGATCGAGTATACCTATTGCGGCAAAATGAACAAGTCGATCCACACGGCTAGATTAAGCCCGATCTACAAGCCTCCGTTTGATCCATGATTAAGCCATCTACAAACCTCCTCTTGATTGAATCGCGAGCAACGAACAAACCCCATAGATTGATTGAACCACGAACAAGATCACGAACCGCCTTTCTCGTTGGTGTAAATAATTACTAGAATTATTTACTTGGATATGCACACCTTAAACCCTTGGAGAACTTTGGTGATGCTCCAAGAAGAAAACCGTAGAGAGAAATTTTAGGAGAGAGATTATTCTTTCTATGTGGGGAACGATATTCTCAATTAGACTTATATTGTAGGGAGAGATATCAATATATATCTAAATCCCATATCTCAGTTAGAGTCCTAATGGGAGAGGTTTCTAGATTAACCTCATCTAAATAGGACTCCATATTATCTAAAATATGGATGCAACCTAATTGCACCCAATATCTCCCACTCATACATATTTGACTCGACTCATTCGAATCACATCCTCATAGTTCTTATCTCACGTCTCTTCTTTCATACAGGGAATAAGACGTGCCACCAAGCGAGAAAGCAAAGGTGAGGAGAGTTATATTAAATCATCACCAAACTAACATAACTACAACTCAATAACTCGCTATGTACCCCAAACCAAGTGGTCGCACCGACCAAGCATCTCTAGATCCCCCTGAAATAAATAGAGCATGCTCGACTCACTCAAATATGTTTTTATATTCATGACTAGTCAAACACATTTCGACATAGTCGCCGGCTATGAATCATAGAATATAAGTGCGTTACCAACTTAATTCTTCCTCGGCCCCACATGCCAATTAGCTTGGTCTTGATAGCTTTCCTAGACATGCTCCGACGGCTGCATCGAATCACACATAGCCATTGGATACATGCTAAAGTAGCGTCATCAAGCTTACACCTCATGACATGGTCCAAAGTCCCAAAGGGTACAAGAAAATAATATGGGCTCACACAGTGATGAAGCAGGGACCCATTCAGCCACTTTCCCATAGGCGGTCACCTCAAAGCACATGTAGTATGAATACATGCTATGATGGAGCTCCCACTCAATTTAGGCATTTCACGCTCTAGACATCATACAAACCTTAGTCCAGTCGCTATTTAAGCGCCCGACCTGCGCACTACTCGTAGTTACTCCCAAAGTATCATACGATAGTTCGCACATTCGGCTACAAATAGGCTTTTATGAAGTTTGGACATACTTCATAATCGATCAACTCGAATCTCATCTTAACCTCTAGTTAAGGCGACTGTTAATTATACTTATTAATCTTCCTCACTGCTATAGCGCGAAGGCGATCATTCGCAAATCTCCTTATGCGACACAATCTTTTAGTCTCATCTTGCTCGCTCTCTTAGCGCCAGGGCGATTGCCCGTACGAGAGGGCCAATCAAAGCCTGGTGACAAGATTTCAAACACATAATGAGAATCCAACATTTCTCATTAATCACAATATGTTCTCAAAGGCCACATAATTAATTCTACTTAATCCCTAATGACTCACATGCCTTTGGAGCATATCTCCAAACAAAGGCTCGTAAAAGGGATGAGCGCCACACCGCTCGTAGAAGTATGCCCGAGAACAATATTAACTATGCGCAAAAAACTCAAGTGAAGTAAAGCTCGAGTAAATATGTTTGGTCTACCATCCATGTTTGGCGCCCAAACCATATACCAAAGTGGTTTTACTATCACAAAGACAACAAAATACATCATGGATGTGCGCGCAATGCACATCATTTCAAGATGTCAAATTTGCCTCTAGCAAATCATAGACCAATCTATTAAGATATCTAAGTATCCATTTATTGGCATCACAATAGTGCATGGATCACTTCGATATCCACTCACCAATCACACTGCTAAGTACAAGACTTACTGAGTACGCATTTATTTTCGAAGATATCCACATCAAACATTCGACAATGTTTACTTAAATTAGCTAGCATTTATTTTCATCTTTCGAAGATATCGTTTATTGACTAAGAATATGATCTTTGACCATGGAGTGTAAAGTCAGCCAACACTGAATGGCGATAACTCCATGTTCTTTCCAGTCATCACATTTTTGCCATATACAATGAGATACAACTCTACATATGCTCAGTGAATTAATTGACCATCGTAAGCCTACCAAAATGATAGCTCAATGAAATCAATGATGACTCAAGTCACAGCTGGAGCTTCTTGATCAGCAATCAATGCGCTCTTACTCCACTTGTTGAATTCATTGGATGATCCATATAGATCTCCTGATTCAACTTTCACTGAACTATGTCAACATCAATCATCCAGACAAACCCAGACGAAAATGGCAATAATAGATTACATATCAGGCGAATTGAGGCAATCTCGCCACTTAGGGAGAACATCTCAAAAAATTTACGCTCTTCTAACAGGCGTAAACATTTCGTCCTTAGTCGAGCTACACACATGTTAATCAACCCATCTATATTGCACTTGACCTTCCGAAACCACATGTTTCAAATGGTTTTGCATCTAGACAGAAGATTAACAAGCTCTTAGACTTTATTCTTATTCATTCGACTCATCTTTTCCTTCGCATCAACTATCCACTTAGGCCATCAAGTGAAGTCACATATTCTATCGACTCATCAACACCCACAAAAGTAATTGTGAAGGATACCCACTCAATCTCATATAGATGATGTGGAATATTTCATATTCACTCCTTTTACTCGTGGAATTTGAGAATCCTTTGCGTGTGAGACACTAGCTCCCACTGACTTAGTGTCGCTCCCACTATCCCAGCGATTACTAGATGAGTACAAAATACAACATCCTCGCTAGAGAAATGAGCGCCTCCTAAGGATCTTGCAACTCGCATAGTTTCAATAATTCTTATGACTTCACATGTGCTCAAGAAATCCCTTTGAAGGGAAACCTAAATCGTGCGACTTGATTCTCCACTTGAGAACACATATTCTTGAACTTACATAGGCACAAACCCACTAATTTGGGCTTGTTACCAAACTAAAGCTCATACAGGTTGAAAAATCACTTGAGACACATATTTTATGATGTAGGCAAAGAACAAAACACACAAATCAATTTGCGCCATCATAAATATAACCATTTTGAAGTGATTGTCCTTCTTCATGAGCTCATATAGCCGCAAAGTATTTAGAACCATTATTCAACTTGCAACTTTATTTCCTTCAATCGTGTGTCCAAACTAACTAGACACTCTATTTTCGCTCCCTATTAGCACATCTCCATCTGTTAAGAATCGCCAAAGCAATTTGGCGCTTCTAATCGATGAGAGTGATAATGTACTAACTTATAGCGTAAATAGCAATGAAAGAAAATATAATGCATTAATTTGTGCCTCCCACTCATAAGTCTGCACTCAATTTAGTGGACTTAGCTTTATAGGAAAAATAGTCATCTTACATTCTTCCTGCAAGCTTATCTCGCTGGAAAACTAATTATGTAGAGGAGATTGACCTTAGCGAGTTAGACAACAAAGCCTCCTCGAACTAATACAATCGTCCTCCTAACCTCACATTCCACAATATCTTTATAAGATCTAAAAAGAAATACTATCTAAAGCCAAGCATCACAAAATAAAGATAGACAAGTCTTCTCACTCAACAAATATCTTACAAGTGCATTTATCCGAATAAGACTATATCGACACATCAAGTTGCTCACACCAACTGTTGAGCTTGAGGTGACTCTTTTAGCCTCTTCTTGTGCGCTCTATAGCTGCACAACCCGATAATAGTCATGCACATTTGCTCAATCTCAAAACCACATGCTAAGTCAACCAATATCTACAATCCACCCATGGAGAGATTTGGAAATATTAGCGAAAAATAAGAGAGCAAATAATTAGTCAAACTTCATCTCAGTACAATTATGAGCGAAGTTACCAATCTCATAAATGTACTTAATAATTGTTGATACTTAATTGCCTCATCCAATAAGGTGACACGACTTATTGTCACTTTATGGATCAATCTACAGTTCTAGTTTTAGCTTTTGCTCTTGTCAAGCTTCATTATGCTTGTTCCAATATTCACCCGAGTTGGTTATATCGATCAGCACAAGCGACAAGTGCACTCACTTGTGTATTTCTCAATCTTTTATAATCAGCCTCTAGATAGGCGATTTTCATTAATAATACACACAAGTAACTAACATCCTTAATTCAACTCAAATAGCGCATTTGGATAACTAGAGTTTTTACTTGGGAATAGGCTCATATTCCAAAAATAGAGCTTAAACTTTTTTATTAAATTTGCAAACTTAAAGAAATTAGAGCGCAAAATTAATTCTTGATCCATAAGTATATCATCGGCATCTCAACTGCGATTATTTAGGGCAATTAAGTTCTTATATTTGCGACTTAAACAAATAAAGCGCAAATACTTTCTTTAATCCATAAAAATATTGTCCGCGTCTAAGCCGCGATAATATTGTATACTTTGTCTATTTTCATGCTAAATTGGCTAAACTAAAGTAGGTGAGTTTTGTCTAAACACATTTCAATAAATTGCGCAAATAATTAGGTACTGATCTAAAAATTTTATTCTGGACCCAAGTAATATTTATCATTTTCTTCAATTCAATGAGATCGAAAATTTGCCACCAAGGCTAGTAATCATCTCCCACCGAATTGAAGATCACAATAAAAATTACTGATCCATGAATAAAATTATCAAAGTCCATAAATACATCATGCATGCATCCATGCGATATACGTAATTACAAAAAAATATAGCCCCCATGGGCGACATTGACATATGGTGCATCATGTGGAGATAATTTAGACCTATGATGGTAAAACAAAAACATATCCTCGTAAAATTAATGTTACATAGCCTCTAAAAATCGGCTCAATAAATACATACCTTGAAAAAAAAATACATATTTTCAAGGCCTTTTACATCAATCTAGAAAAAGTAAAAAATAAATGAGGATATCGAATTACCACTATTGTCAAAAATTAACTCCCACAAAAAAAATTTAATATAAAATAGTAAACATTCAAATACATGAGCACCCGTATGTCAATGCCCATAAGTCCTAACAAAATTAGTTGCAACACAAAAAAATTGCATACACATAAGCAATTAATAAAACATGCAACTCATAAATTAAAAATCACATAGAATATTTTTGCTTGCACCTCAATGCGCAAAAAATATAATTTTTTTTATGCACCTTATGCGAAAAAATATTTACCATGCACCAATGTGCGAAAATAATTTTCTCATGCATCACAATGCACAAAAAAATATTAATTTTTTTCAAACATCTTAATGCGCAAAAATAATTTTTCTTTCATGCAACTAATGCGAAAAAGAAAATATCATAGCTTCATATGTGCAATAAATAATTATTCATTCATCATATTGCATAATAATAATTTTGCAAGCATTCTCATGCGCAAAAATAATTTTTGCAAGCACTAAATTGGGCAAAATATTTTTACATGCATTAATATTATAACAAATAAATAATGCACAAAAATAATTTTGCAAACGTCCCAACACGCAAAAAATAATTTCTATCCAGTTTTAACATAAATAAAAAACAACCTGGGATAATAACAAGAAATCATCTTAGCCAATGATGAACGTTAATATGAAAAATCAAAAGATTTTGGGTTCTAATCTATGTTAGACCGACAATCCAACATTATTTTTTATACTTGGCTGCCCAACTCAGCACTCGCCCGTGTGGCGATAGCTTCATATCAACAACGTCGCAAATCGCAATGCATGTGCGCCGTGAGTCGTAATAGATTGTATAAGCCCCTTCAGTTGTTATGCATTGCTCACACAAATCCAAGAGGAATATAACGGTCAAACAAAAGTAGAGAATAATTGCATCCCTGCACAACTTTCAATGCACCAATTTGTTTTCCCTTAAAAACTTTGAATCGCTATAACTTATTCGTTTCAAATTCATTTTATATGCATAATATATCAAATTAATCATCTTTTTGAGATCTACAATTTGACACCATTATTGCGTATATAAAAATGGAAAAATCAGATTCGAATTTTTTAAAATAAAAATCAAATCCTACGTGTTATCAAACTCAAGCACATCAAATAGGCGAGAACGAGCCCTAATAGCTCTGATATCACTGTTAGCAAATATGGGTCGAAGCATAAATAACATATTTGCACATATAAGGTGGATCGAGTATACCTATTTGCAGGGGAACAGTCGATCCACATAGCCAGGATTAAGCCCGTCTACAAGCCTCCGTTTGATCCATGATTAAGCCATCTACAAGCATTCTCTTGATTGAATCGCGAGCAACGAACAAACCCCATATGTTGATTGAACCATGAACAAGATCACGAACCATCTTTCTCGTTGGTGTAAATAATTACTAGAATTATTTACTTGGATATGCACACCTTAAACCCTCGAGAAACTTTGGTGATGCTCCAAGAAGAAAACCGTAGAGAGAAATTTTAGGAGAGAGATTATTCTTTCTATATGGGGAACGATATTCTCAATTAGACTTATATTGTAGGGAGAGATATCAATATATATCTAAATCCCATATCTCAGTTAGAGTCCTAATGGGAGAGATTTCTATATAAACCTCATCTAAATAGGACTCCATATTATCTCAAATATGGATGCAACCTAATTGCACCCAATACTTTCCAAAATCCATTCGGACATACCGGATGGTAGAGCATGTAGACTCTAGGTGAGTTGAAGATCTATAAATCATTGTGTGTTGATTTATTTTTTGCACTTTTACTTCTTCACCATCTTCATATTCAAAAAAGAGGGCACAAATCGAAAAATCGGTAAAATCTATTCTCTCCTCTAGATTTTCATAGCCACTTGGACTAACACCTGCCCCCCTCATTTGGGTCCCCCCGTCCCATGACCCGCAGTGGGGCGGGGTTAGTTTGGCTATCACTTCTGCCCCATGAGTACCCGTCCCCTTGCATAGAAATTTTATTTTTAAAATATATTTTAATATATATTTTGCATATATAATATATATTATAATATAATTTTTATATATTCTTATATTATATCTAACATTTATAAATTGATAATTAATATATATATATATATATATATATTTTGTTTTCATTTTTTCCAGTTTTTTGTTTTAATTTAAATTAAAATGGTGCAGAAGGGGTGCATCCCCCCCCCCCTCCGTGATGGGCCACTCGCCCGCCCGTTCTAGGCACGTGGTGGATTTGGGTCTTTACCGACCCGCTCTTACCTGTGCCATTGTCATCGTTATCCAAATTTACTACTATTACCTTAAAAGGAGGTATGACACTTGTTTTCACACTTATTAAAATGAAATGGACTATGAAGTTGCACTTATGTGGTTATATGAATAATCAATTTTTTGAAAATCGAACACTAATACATAATCTTGATTGTATTTTTTTTCATGATTCTGATGTACGAATATTTTTTTCTTTTTTGACTTCATCAAACAAAAATATTAGATAGTACTTTATGTCTATTTTCTAATACAATTTTAAAATAATTATAATGCATGAGATATAATTAATATAACTATTAGAAAAATATACATATGACAATACAAAATGAAAGCCTCACAGATATTCACCCGTGTATCGTATGGGTAAAAGCCTAGTATATATAAGATATAAAACTCAGTTGAATAAAAAAAATAATAAAATATGTGAAAAATATAAAAGATACTCGAGTTTGGCTTGATTAAAGTACATTAAACCTCGACTCATTTACCAACCAAATTAAATTCAAACATAATTTTTGAAACTCGATAAATTTCCAAATAAATTTCAACACAGACGTATTCAATTAACAAACCTGTATTTAATACACCACGGTAAAATACAATTCATCACTTCGATTCCTTAAATTTTAATTGTAATATAAATTCTCACCAGTACATTTAATCTTTCATTAACTTCAATATTTAATTTGATGAAGTTTCCATCGCTGAAGCAATCAATTTTTGTTCAGTTCCAAATCCATAAATTAAACTGGTTAAATGGCAAGATGACCTTTGTTTAATCTCCTGTTTTTTACCATAATTTTACCATATTTATCTTCCTACTCTATAGTATACATTCTTTGCCAATATATATTTTTTTATTTGATTCATTAGTTTTTCCACCCATTTTTCTTCAGATTACTAGATGATGCTATTTATTAGCTTTTAAGAAATATTTTATATTGTTTTATATTTATATGTTTTTTTCCATTTTTTTAATCATAAATTGGTTAACTTCCTCTCCTCTATAATACTATATGGTTCTTCTTGAAGAATATCTCCCAAGGTATGTCTTTCAATCTTCATAGTTTCGTTCTTCAATTAATTCATTTTCTTGTCTAACTAGTTATAATCTTTATAAGATTATAGACAACGCTCTCTCTCTCTCTCTCTCTCTCTCTCTCTCTCTCTCTCTCTCTCATTTCTGCCATCCATGATCTCAAGTTGGTGTTGAAGGTTATTCCTTTTTCTTCTTTTTTTTAATTATGCAAGTACTTTCTTATTTATTGTTGATAATTATTTTTCATTCAATCTTCTAGATTATTTCCAGAAACTCATTGTGTCTCTCCACCTTTTATATATATATAATATATATATAGAAGTTCAATACTCATTGTTTGTTAAACTGCATAATATGCAACATAAGTATATATATAGGGTTGATTATTAAATCACCTCTAAAATTTGGCCTATTTACAAAATTGTTACTTCTTAATCTATAAGTTTTAATCATTCACTTGAAATATATCTACATTTTGCAAAAATAAAGAAAAAACCTTTATGATTGGTGCACTATATCAAAACTAGTATATCACTAGTGCGATGCATATAGTAGAATACAATCTTGGATAATCAGAATGTAAAGATAGAATTCGAATATTAAAGTTGGAATTTAGGAGGATAAATTTAAAAATATGATCTATGCATATTTTAACGAATGTTAGATTTCAGATTATTGGTAAGTATTAATTTTGATTTTGAAAAGTAAGATTTTATTTTTAAATTAAAAAAATATAAAATTGGCAAGCAAAAGAAATGTACTTTATCATTGACAAAAAAAAACAACAACATTATGGTCATAGAATATAGGAAAAAAATTTAAAATATACCAAAATTAAAGTCCGGTGTACAAAATTTATCAAATTTATGAGCCTTCTTTATTAAATCAAGATTATATATATAATATTTAAAATGTACCTCAATTACAATTTGGGAGACACTATTAACACCCCAGAATCTATCAATACACCCTCTTTTTAATTATAAAAATACCATCAAATGAAAAGACTAAAGCGCCCTTAATATCTTACCAAATTTCTAAATACATCAATAATATCTCTAAATACACCATCTTTGTAAACCCTATAATCTTCTTCCCACTCCACCCATATCCTTCTTCTTCCTGCACAAGGAATTAACGAATCTTAATTGCACTAAATTTATTTCGTATATTTAAAGCATGAAACAAAAACTTTCCAATAAAAGGAAATATTATATGAAACGCAAGAATCGTATGTCTATAAAGGCTCACCCTGTTTGTTCTAAACCCAAAATTCGATGAATTCTTGTATGGAAATTTGATATTGAAAATGGAATTTAAAACAATTTTCTATGTCAAGCAGATAAAGATCGAATGAGCAGAGATGAGGTCTCATGGAAATTCATCCACTCATTATCAATTTATCATTTATATGAGCTTATGTTCACCTTTCTCACTTATCTCAAGCGTATCCATGGAGTTGGTTTATTAGGATTTGGCTGAATTAACAAAGCAAGAGATATTGAAGGGTTCAGATTGGGGTTTTATGTTTTGGGAAAAGATTTGGGATTTAATTGTGAAAGGGTAAATTGGGAAATATTTGTGTGTGTATTAAGTAAATAAATTATTTTTTAAAAAGAGGGGGGTGTATTAAGAGAAGATGTGTATTAATAGGTTTTGGGGGTGTTAATAGCTGCTCCCTTACAATTTTTGCCACATAATTAAATTACTTTTTACACTACTGTTTTAGACGGGAATTGTTTTTGACTACTATTTATAGATTATTCTCTTATAGTGACAAATATTAAGTTTGTTTTTGAATTTCTAAACTTAGGGGAAACTTTCAGTAAATCGAACAAACCTTAGGTAATTTTGTACGTATATCAATTGAGAATAATATATTATAATAAAATCCGTGTCTAATGCAAGAATTAACACTTAAAAAGGGTTATTAATCTTCACGTATACATTACTTCATCGGACAGAATAGGAATGTTTTGTTTTTTTCTTCTTCTTTTTATAATATGGAATCAGGATTAGATTTTTCATATTATTTAAGTAAATTTGAACTCTAAAACCACCGAAACTGGTCAAACATTATTGTTGAAGTAAATTTCCATATCTTGATTTTCCAATGCTTATTAGGCAATTTTGCCATACTTTGGCAGAGTCCCAACAAATTAAATTCATACTCTTCTCATAACAATCGGGTAACAAGAAGGCAAAAGTAAAAATAACAAAATTCTAAGACCATTATTAATAACAATAATAATAACAACAGATAAATAAATAAAATAACTAAGTTCCTATTACCTTATTTCCTATAGAATTCCTAATAGTGAGCCAAATTCCAATTTAGGCTAGAGTTTGACATATAGTCATTTTGGGATTTGCTTTTCCACCTACATCAAATAATTAAACCTAGTACAATTGTATTTGGTATATATAATCTTGATTCTAGGACTTGATTTAAAAAAAACAAAAGTGTCTTAAAAAAGTTCTTTTATTTCTTCACGTTGTAGCCATAAAAAAAGAACTCCATCATCAACTTTACATATACACAAATATATTAACAATAGGAACACCAACATTTCGTAGACTTAGTATTGAATAGTTTGGTTCGTTTCTTCTCAAGGTAGTTCTCTAAAGCCCGAATGATCATTAAACTGCATCATTTTTACACGTATTTGATGTTGTTATGTTATGAAATTCATTTTCTTGTAAATTTTACTACATATATGATTTTTTGTTTTTTAGAGAAACGATGAAATTGATGTTTATTGAATTTCATTTTAGCAGGTTCTTTAGTGGTGACAAATATGAAGACGTGTGAAAAGCGCTTATTGGTGGGATGGCTTGGAATCGTGTTTTCTTTCTTCTTGCTTGTTGATTGTGTTGCTACAAATATCCCTGCAGACAGGTTACTTAATCTCATCTCTAATTTACAATTAATCTCGTGTTAATTGTATAAGTATTGTCTTGCAATTAACTGCATGAAAATAGGCATTTATAAAGAGGGAATTAATTAATACAATTTAAGTCGTAGGTTATAAGGTTATACTATTTGTACTATTAGGTACAACAAGTAAAACAGTTCATAATATTGAAAAGATAGGGTATAAATGAATCGAGTTGAGAATATACATATATAGTATCGTTCATGCGTGTTTGGATTTTCATCGAGCTTAAAAATTGTGTTTAAGTTTGGTTTGATTATAATCAAACTTAAACGAGCATTTATTAAGGGGAACACGAATCGAGCTAGATTTAGCCAAGCTTTATATTTTATCTAATGAAAATTGGTGTTCAAGCTTCATCCGTTATATTAATAAATCCAGCTCAAATAAGATTTTAAAGATTGATCGCACGTTGAATATCGAGTAGCTTCGTTTGATTTTCACCCGACTGAGTATTGAATAGTTTAATTGGTTTCTTTTCAAGGTACTCGGCAGAAAAGAAGAAAGAAAAGGAGGAATTTAATTAATTAATATTACAGATTGTATATGTATATATGTAGATTCGAGAATTCTTACCTCGGATGTTATGATAATTAGATTATGTTAAAGGTTAAAAAGTGTAATGCTGGCAGGGTAGAACAGAGACTCCCCCATCAAATCTATATAAAGAAAAAATCTGAATATGCATTGATTATTAATTTGAAATTTTATTCCTTAAAAAGTAATAAAGCTGTAATTCATATAAAGGAAAACGAGATCAATTATTTATTAAAAGAATAATCAAGTTTGAAATATACTTTTTTCCTTCCATATGTCTCGAACTCAAATAGATTATTGAAAAACTACGTACTCGAACTTGATTTATGTCTTCCTCGATTAAAACTTGTTTGTTAGAATATGCGAACCTTATGTTGATTAAAAACACCAGATTTGTATAGTGTTGTATGTTAATGTTGCAACACCAAAACAATCAACAAAGTCACACAGCGGAAATAAAGAAAAATGATAATTTGCTTAAATTCCTCAATCTTAATGCACGAGGCCACGTCCAGAGAAGAAACAATACACTATTAGGAAAATACAGTCTATTACAAATACAACTGGATTTACGAAAAATAAAGACTCCCTCTTTAAGATTCTAACAACTCTTGTATTCAACTAATTCTGAAAGTTTCTTACAAGAACTCAACTTTGTTGGAATCCCTCAAACTTCAAGAGCCTTGAATGGTTTAGTCGATCCACATCGTAGATCTTCACCTTCTTCTCCCGAAGAATAACAAAAGTGAAATGAATGATTTTCTTGAATAGAAATGATAAGTTCAATATCTTTCGTGTGTATTTTCTTCAAGAGCTTACTCCTCCTTTTGTAGCCCATCATTTAAGAAACGCTTCCTGAATTGTAGAAGCCGTTTTGCTACAAAAATGGAAAGTCAGTAAAAACATTATTCTTTCCTTGTGGGTGAATGTCTTTTGCACAAGGAAAGTAATCAGATAAGGATAGATGACAATTTAAGGTGGCTGAATCATATATGACTAGATAATCTAAGATTTTCAACATGTAGAAAATAGAAAACATGCCAAATAATCAAGCACCAAATCTGGCACAAAATCCGCTCAGATTATGTTCAAGCATTGTTGCAACACTTGTTTACAACATCAAAATCTATACTGCGCACACAGACCAAATTTGTCAATCTTGCTAACATTAACAACCTCCCCCTTTGGCACTTTTGGTCGAAACAAAATTTACAGAATAATATCACAATTAAAAATGAGTGATGCAATACTTAAGATAATATCCTGCAAGTTAGCACAGAGCACAATAGTTCTCATCCATCACAAAGTTTAAAAACATCCAACAACTAAGTCTAATGGGCCAGTTCAATAATAGTCCCAAAAACTAGAAAAATTAACCACCACCAATATGCAATGTAGTTTAACCAGAGTCTATCTTCCTCTGTCTCCCCCTCAGAATCTGCATCTTCATCATACTCCCCTTAAGAAACTTCAGCATCATCCTCCTCTTCTTCGTCACTAGACTCCCCTTTAGAGTGTGCATCGTCTTCTATACCTTCATCTGAAATAGAAGCTTGGGCCAAATCATTGAGTGGTAGTAGCAACATCATGTACTCGCCCTATTTCATCAACAGGTTCCAAAGGAGCAACATGAGAGGTACGGACTGTTGAAGGATTTGGAGGTCCAAAACTTAATTTGGTTTTCTGCTTCAGAAATTTCTGCAAGAAGTCGAGTTTCAAAGACATAAGTGGGAGGTGTTGGAACACTAGAAGAAACACCAGGATCAGTGCCAGCAGGAGCACGGGTTTGAAGAGCCAAATCATTGATCTTTGAACTTTTCAGAATTTTGACAGAAATAGAGATAGGACCAGGAACATCAACCGAATCCTTCGTAGCCTTGTTTTTGAAACCCTGAGATACAAGAACTTTGTAAATTAAAGAAGGGAAAGAAAGAATACCATACACACTGGAGTAACCAGCATGAGTCCCAATGATGTCAAAGACCAGCTTTCCAATATTGTAAACCCTTTCTGTTCCAATGCAGTAGAGAAGTACTACTTGATCCATGATAACTGAAGAGGAATGTTTGCTTCATGTCCAGTTGTAGATGGCAATCTTGTACAAAAGTGTATACTTCTTTGTTTGCCTTGAATTTATCTTGCTTGGAAGGCCAAACTTGTACCACATTACCACTGATAGCTTTTGCAATCTCATCCATATCTAAAGGAAGATCAGAATGATCCACAACTTCCTTCCAAACACCATTGATATCTTATAGAGTGAAGGAGTAGACTTTCTTCCTCACCCAAATTGACCCATACTTAACAGAGTCTGGATCATAAAACCGAAGAGGCAAATTACAAAAGAAATCCCGAACAACTCTATCTACATAAGATCCAATTTTGTAACAGATCCAAAAAGTCCCACACCCTCAAGTAGAGGTAATATCTCATACTTAATCTGATCATCTAACCCAATACACCTTTCACACACAATTTCTCTCTGCACAACAGTCTCCCAAAGCTTTTTCTTCTCAGCAGAATAGAAACCAACAAACATACATTTTCCTTCATCAAGTTTAGAGTCAGAAGGCTCATGCTTTGAATTGTCAGACTCAGTGTCTGAATCCGATGTTTCAACACTAGAAGCAATATCTTTATCAACAGGTCCTGAACGTCCTTCTCCTGCAGCAACATCTTCACCTGCAACATCATCTTCTTTTTCACCCTCAGATTCAGAGCTCTCAATTTCATTCTTCATAGAGGAAGAACTATCTTCAGGAGTGGGGGAACATTACCACTCTCTTGAACAAATAGTTTGTCAAGAGGATCCTCTCTTAGAATTTCATCCTCCGAATCCGTAAAGACCATTTGCTTGAGAATCCATTTTGAAGGTCGCTTGGATGACTCACCACCAGCATTTTTCTCAGAAACCTCAGCCTTCTTTTTATAATTCAAGTCCTCATGAACAATTTTTCCATGTCTCCTTTTTCGATAATACATTTTTCAGAATTTGTCGAACATGAGAGAAAAGAGGGATAGACCTTGGTGGTACATCAAATACCTCTGCAGCAATATTTCCGGTGGAGGGGAACCCATGTTGTCCTTCTGGAAGAGAATCCACAACACTTGTCAGAATAATAGGAATTGATTCATCCTGAGGAGTGTCAAAGACAGAACCTTCTACCAAATTGGGAGGAGGTTTATGTAATTCAACTCCAAAAGTGTGTCCCTGAGATGTCTCGACACCGGTCATGGCACCTTCAACCCCAATTTCATCATGAACCTCTTGTGTCACATGTACAGATGTTGGAACTACCCATAGTGGAGTAGGGTTTGCATCAACCACATTTCCACTATTCACCCTCCTATTTTAGCCACCTCTCGGAAGTTCTCGAAAGATTTGATCCCTTTTTGGAACCATTTTCAGTCTTTGTCAAGAACCTAATGAAAATTGAAGAAGAGCAGAAGAGAACTAGGGAAGAGAGAGGTTAGAGAGAAATGAAGGATTTACTTGAATAAGAACACAGATAGATATTTCATATTGTAAGAAAATATATATAGGGGGAGAGAGAGAGAGAGAGAGAGAGAGAGAGAGAGAGCCGTCATAATTGGAGATAGACAAATGGCTGTTATTATGGTAGTTTCCAAGAAAAACTTCCCAACTCCTATAATTTGAAATTCAAATATTTTGGGAGAGAAGTTCCATAAAACCAGAAGGTGCATCAAGACCAAAACACCAAAAATAACACTGATATAAAACACCTTTTATTAAAGACAAATTTAAGAGAAAAATCATTTCCATAAATAATGCTTCGGTCAAATCAATTTGAAGATATGTTTCATAAGCCCAAAAATTCTAATCCTGAAGGATGCCTAGAATGATGCGTTTATTTTTGGCATTAATAAAAGGGCTTCATTTGTTTGAGTGCTTTAATTCATTGTTGTACCACCTTTTTCAAAAACACCACCATACAAAGTCAATGGATCAAAATTCTTTTTTCCAAAAATCTTTTGAGTGAAAGAAAATAGCAGGAGAATATTAGCCAGTCGGTAGGTTTCGCTCCATAACATGGGTAACTTTTTCTCAGAAGATCATCACAAACTTCAAGCATATAAAAAGAGCAAAGAATAGTTCACAACTAAATAGCTTTCACACACAATGAATAGACAGCTTTTCTGTCAAAGGCCTGAAAAAATATCTTTCACTTGGGAAAATTCATTATGTTTGCAAATTGATCCACAATTGTTTTTAGCAAGTGTAAGATCAAACAAGTACTCAACTGAGAGGCAGCAACAAACAAAAATTCGCCAATGTAATGACCTTATTAATGCACAATGTCTAATGCAAAAGAAATAAGATCAAAATGTGTTGCAACACACCAAGAAGGAGAAATGATGCATATAATGTTGCAACACTAAAGTTCACACTGCTTAGAGAGCACTTACACCCAAGAACTGTTTCAGGGAATTAAACCTTTGAAAGTCCAGGACTTTGGTGAAAATATTAGCAATTTATTTGTCAGAGGTAATAAAATCAATTGTCACAATTTTAGTCTCAACCAAGTCTCTAATGAAGTGGTGTCGAATATCGATGTGTTTTGTTCTTGAATGTTGCATTGGGTTTCTTGAAATATTTATGGCACTTGAATTATCACAGTAAAGAGTAAAAGTTTTCTCTTCAACTTCATAGTCAGTCAACATTTGTTTCATCCATAACAATTGAGAACAACAACTCTTTAGTGAGACTCATCAGTGGATAATGACACACAGTTCTATTTCTTATTGTATCATGATACTAAATTATTGCCAAGGTAGAAACACCCTCTAGTAGTGCTTTTTCTTTCATCAATATCACCTACCCAATCAGCATCACTAAACCCAGTCAAGTTAGTGTTAGTATCAAAATAGTACAAGATACAAAGTTCAGTAGTCCCATTTACATGACATATGATTCTCTTGACAACTTTTAGATGAGACTCTTTAGGACAAGACTGATACCTAACACAAACACATACACTGTAGCTTATGTGAGGTCTACTAGCAGTAAAATACAAGAGACTTCCAATCACAATTCTGTAAAGAGTAGGATCAACAAAAGTTCAATCCCTATTAATGATATAACATGCATGCAGTGCTAATGGCTCAACCCACAATTTAGGAGTGAATTTGTTGGTGTTTATCATAACACGTGTCATCTCTTGAAGATATCTATTCTTTCTTTGTACAACACCATTTTGTTGAGGTTTAATGGGTGCAGAAATCTCATGAAAGATTCCAAAATTCTCACCTAATTTAGAAAAAGTGGAGTTTTGAAATTCTCTACCGTGATCACTCCTAATCTTTCCTATATTACAGTCTTTCTCATTTATGAGTCTAAGACAGTTTTTTAAACACAAAGAATGTATCATATTTTTTTATAATGAAATCTATCCATGTGAACCTGGAAAAATCATGAACACACACGAAAAATACTTCTTTCCTCCTATGCTTTCGACTTGCATTGGCCCCATAAGGTCCATATGCATAATTTTGAGACAGTGTGTTTGAACTTAGATATTGCAACACTTTGTGTGATTCCCTTTTTTGTTTTTCCAGTTGACAGGGACCACAGACACTTGAGTGATCTTTATTGAGTTTTGGAGCCCCTATCACGCCTCCTAACTTAATAAGATTCAACATGTCACGAAAGTTCATGTGTCCTAACTTTTGGTGCCATAGTTCATTTTCACTCAAAGAGGAGTTATAGGACACAAGAGAAGCGTTGTAACACTGGTTTTGTTCCTGAATCAGATTACAATTATCTGAGGATCTATTTCCCTTCAAAATGCATTTGTCAGTTTTATCAAAGACAGTAAATACATTTTTATCAAACTTGACAAGCAAATCATCATCACAAAGCTGACTGATGCTGATAAGATTGGCTTTTAATCCTTCAACATATAAAACATTTTTAAGAGAAGGAAGACCAAAGACATTCAACTTTCCTTTCCCCAAAAACTTTACCTTTTGCACCATTACCATAGGTGACCAAACCATTTTCATATTTTTCAAAATCAGTGAGTTTATCCAATTCCTGTGTCATGTGATGAGAGTACCCACTGTCAAAATACCATGATTCATTGACATTAGCCTGAAGAGATGTGTGAATAACATAACAAGAGAACTCATTTTTCCTAATCTAGTTTTTCTTGGGTTTGTTAGATAAATCAATCTTAACACGAGGAGTGTTTCTATGGTGATGTTTAAACAAATAAGAATGCACTCTCCCTTGCATACATTGTTTCTGAAGACGAAAACACTTGGGTTTTATGTGGCCAGGACGATTGCAATAGTGACAAACAGGAACAAATCGATTATTTCTTTTTCCAACAAAGTTAGATGAAGTTCCTTCTTTAACAAAAAACAATTTTTGAGTGTTTATCCTTTTTGGTAAAGTTTTTGTTAGAAGAGGTACCAAATCCAATACCTGCACGATCTTGGTGAATTTTTCCTTGATATAGGATTTTATCCAATCTCCCCTTACCAGTGTTCAGTTTCTTAACTAAATCCATCGTCTCGCTTAGTTCTTTCTTCACCTTGGTTAGTTCTTCATTCCTTTCTATTGCTAGCCTTTCAAATTTTATTACTTCACCCTTGAGTGAATCCCTTTCTGCAAGCAATGAGACAAGCAACCTTCTCCTCCAGGTTCTCATTAGTTTTGCAGACAACTAACCATTTCTCGAACATCATTTGCTAAACCCTCCTGAGTTCATCATTTCTTGATTTTTCCTCATCTTCAGAATCATCCTCAGAGTTTTCATCATTTTAGTCATTTTCCTCTGCAGGAATTACACAGTTTAGACACGTTTCAATGATAGAAAAGCTAGAGTCATTCTTTCTTGGTGTTGTAACACCAGAAGTAACACTAGGGTGCATTGCATTACAACCAACCTATTTCTTCATGTCAATGGAAGTGAAGGCTACGTGATTCATCATCTGGTTCTTCATATAAAAGTGGAATGGATTGTGATGTGTATTTCATTGATTGTCATCCACTAATTTATAGTACAATGATTACGAGCTAAAAGGAAAGAATCATATCCTATACAAAAATACATCTCAGTAATATGGAAACTAAAAGTAAATAATATTGAAAAGAAATATTCTGATAATCATGACTTGATTCTGTTGATTGAGTTTCATTTTCTTTTTGTGAATGAATCACAACCGTATCAGTGAGAATATCCTTAACAGGCCCCCGCAAGATGGAGGATCCATTGGAGACACCAATCTTGGAGCGAAAGTTTAAAAATTTTGTAGAAGAAAGAGGTTTGGTCAGAATATCGACAAGCTGGTCATGCGTGGAAATGTATGAGGCACGAAGAGAGCCACGGGACATGACAAAATGATAATCAATGGCTGGGTGTTTCACACGGGAGTGAAAGACAGGGTTATAAGAGAGATAGGTCGCACCCAGGTTATCACAAAACAGGGTTGGTGGTCGAGGAAGAGAAACACGAAACTCATTAATCAGACTGGTAACCCAAATGAGCTCGGTGGAGCAAGAGGCAAGGGCACGATATTCAGCCTCAGTAGAGGATCGAGCAACCGTACGTTGCTTTTTGGAACTCCATTGGATAGGGGAAGTTCCGAGATAGAGAATGTAACCAGAGGTAGAGGTCCGATCATCCGGTTTGCCAGCCCAATCAGAGTCGGAAAAAGCGGTCAAGACGAGGGATGGAGACTTACGTAAGACAAGTTCATGATGAATGGTGTTTTTGAGATATCGAAGAACTCGTTTAACAGCTGTCCAGTCGACTCATGAATTGTGAGAGTTTGTTAACAACAAAAGAAATGTCAGGGCGGGTGAAAGAGAGATATTGAAGAGAGCCAACAACTTGACGATATTGAGTAGCGTCACATGGAGGGGATCCGTCAAGAAGTTGAAGAGTGGAAGAGCTAGATAAGGGGGAAGAAATAGGTTTAACATCATTCATATGTGTGCGAGTTAAGAGCTCGAGAATGTATTGTTGTTGATTGAGAAAATATAAGGAGGAGGATCGAATGACTTCAATTCCGAGAAAGTAGTGAAGAAGTACTAAATCTTTGACAGAGAAGCGAGAGGAGAGAGCTTGGATGAATTTGGTGACTGCAGGCGGAGAGTTTCCTGTTACGAGTAGGTCATCAACGTAGACTAGAAAGTAGAGGGTGATGTTAGATTGATGAAACAAGAAGAGAGATGTATCGCTGCAAGAAGTAGTGAAGCCATAATCGATGAGAAATAATTTGAGCTCGGTGTACCAAGCTCGTGGAGCTTGCTTAAGTCCATAAATAGCTTTCTGAAGTTTACAGACGTGAGTGGGAGTTGTGGAGTCAACAAATCCCGGAGGTTGGCTCATGTAAACTTCCTCCTGTAATGTGCCATGGAGAAAGGCATTGTTGACATCAAGTTGGTGAATATCCCAATTGAATTGAAGGGCAAGAGTAATGAAGATACGGATTGTAGTGGCTTAACTACAGGACTAAATGTATCGTTAAAATCAATGTCGGGACTTTGATGGAATCCTTTTGCTACAAGTCGGGCTTTATAGCGATTGATGGATCCATCAGGATTGCGCTTGACACGAAAAACCCACTTACAACCAACTGGTTTGGCATGGGGGGTAAGGGAACAAGATCCCATGTACGATTTGCAAGGAGGACATTAAGATCATCGGTCATAGCGGTGCGCCAATGAGGAACCTTAAGTGCTTGAGAGACACAAGTAGGTTCGATGGAGGAAGGGATGGGATACTTGGAGGTCACCGTATGAAGTTGTTTGGGTTTGAAGATGTTATTTTTAGAACGCGTGACCATCGTATGTGAGGGAATATGTGGTGGTGGTGGTGGTGGAGATGGTTGAGAGGTTTAGGTGAGGAATTTGAAGGTGGAGAGAGCTCCTGGGAAGAGAAATCAGCAAATTCTGTTTCATGGGAGCGAAGCTCAACTGATGAAGATTGTGTGGCAGAATTTGTAACATTAGAAGGTGAGCTATTGTCAGAGATGGTTGCTGGAGAAATGAGAGGGTCAACTGTGACTAGCCTATTTATACCTGCGGGTAGGGCAGTGATGACAGTAGATGAGGAAGGCGTGGAGGCACCGTCCGATGAAGAAAGAATAGGAGGGAGAAGAAAAGAAGATCTAGAAGATGGGGTAGAATTGTCGACAATCGAGGAAGATTGATATGGAAAATTTGTTTCAATGAATTTAACGTGTCGAGACGTGTAAAACTTTTTAGTTTCAACGTCTTGACAAACGTAAGCATGATGGATATTATCATATCCGAGAAATAGGCACGGATGAGACTTAGGTTCAAGTTTGGATTTGGCGTAAGGCCGAAGCCAAGGAAAACATAAACAACCAAAGAGACGAAATGAGTCATAATTTGGGTGTTTGTTAAATAACATTGAGAATGGAGATTTAAATCCAAGGTTAGGTGTGGGGAGACATTTATTAGATGGACAACTGTTTTGAATTCGAATGTCCAATAGTGTGACGGAAGATGGGCTTGGTGGAGTAGATTGAGGCCAGTTTCGACAATGTGTCGATGGCGTCGTTCGGCTAGTCCATTGTGTTCCGGGGTATAGGGTGGTGTGATTTGATGCCGAATGCCAGAAGAGGCTAGAAAATTGCGTAATGCAATGCACTCACCTCCCCCATCAGAGTAAAGTGTTGTAATTTTATTATTAAATTGGATTTCCACTTGTGACTTAAATTGTTGAAAAATGGGCATAGTATCCGATTTTAAGCGAAGTGGAAAAAGCCAAATAAAGCGAGTAAAATGATCAACAAAAATGATTAATAGCGAAATCCATCAATAGAAGGGACCGGACTAGGTCCCCAAACATCCGAATAAATAATCTCCAATGGTCTGGAGGTAGATACACTAGAGACATTAAACGGAAGTTTATGACTCTTGCTAGATAAACAAGAAGTGCAATAAAAATCAGGAGACAATTGCGATGAAGACTGAATAAACTCAGAATTAATAAGATGACGTAAAATCTTGGATGAGGGATGTCCTAGTCGTCCGTGCCACAAATAGGAGGAAATAGTTGTCTTGTGAACTTGTGGGTGCGACCTGGAGATAGTAGGCCAGACATATAAGTCGTCATGGTTCGGTCCGTGAAGGCGTATATTCTGAGTATCCAGATCCTTAACAAGATAATGGTCAGGGAAAAATTCTATAGAAGTATTATTTTGACGACAAAATTTAGAAACCGAAATAATATTTTGAGTCATGTGGGGGACATATAAAATATCAGTTAATTTGAAATTTGGGGGAAACGACAGGAGCCTGTATGAGAAATTTTAAGAGTAGAGCCATTACCCAGATGGACATCGTCCGGACCATTGTAATGTTCAGAAAAACTCAAGTCTGACAACTGAGATGTAACATGATGAGATGCTCCAGTATCAACAATCCATTGGCCTGGAGAGGAAGGCGCAGTGGTAGCGGTGTGAACTTGCGGTCGATTATGGTGGAGATGAGGAAACAACTTCAAGCAAGTATGAACCTTATGTCCACGGATGTTGCAATATTGACAGATAACTGAACCATCATCAGAGGAGCGACGAGAATTCCTAGAAGGTTCAAATTGGTATAAGGCGGCTGCTGAAAGCCATCGAGACCGAGCTGCAAATTCTGAGAAATGGCAGCATTAGTTGGGGTAGGAAGGAGGCCGGGACTGTTGTTATAAGGCGGCTGGGGTTGACGGCCTTTTCTGTTGTTGGACTTTTGAGTGGATGAATTCGAAGATGTATTGGTGTAGTTGATTTGAGGGGTGGCTTGGATAACTACCGTATCCACATCTTTAAGATATGTCTCATGATCGATAAGTTTGTCGAATAGTTCTTTGAAAGTGACGGTGGAATCACGCGTGCGCAGATTCGTTGTAACATCTTTGTAGGCAGTTCCTAATCCCCGAGTGCAGTAGATTAGGAGATCGGCATCTGAGAGAGGAGACCCTAGCGAAGCCAATTCATAGGCTATATTCTTGATTTGTAGTAAGAAGTCTGAGATTGGTTGTGAACCACGATTGAGACGAGAGAGCTTATCCTTCAAGTGTATAATGTACAATTGGGACCGTTTAGCGAAGATGCGATCCAATCTTGTCCAGGCTTCTTGTGAAGAGGTGGCTGAAGAAATTAGTGGAATGTGAGATTCCGAGAGAGAGGCAACGAGAGAATGAAGAATTAGTTGATCCTGACGCCTACATTGAGTGTAGGCTGGATTCACTGTCTTTTTATCACCGTCATCAAGAAATTGCACCGGAGCACAACGAGAACCATCCAAGAAACCTATCAAATCGAGACCATAAAATAAAGATGTAAACTGGAGTTTCCAAGAGAAATAATTTGTGGAGTTTAGACAAAGGGATAAGTGAGTGGAAGCATTAATTTGTATAAGTGTGGGAGGAGCAGATTCATGAGTAGTGGAAGTCTTGTTGGAGTTGTCGGTAAGAGACATATTGGGAGAAGACAAAAAGGAGATGACAGTGGTTGTTGAATAAGAATCAGAACAAGCAAGGTATCTCGTGAGAGAAATTTCCTGCTGATACCATATAAAAGTGGAATGAATTGTGATGTGTATTTCATTGATTGTCATCCACTAATTTATAGTACAATGATTACAAGCTAAAAGGAGAATCATATCCTATACAAAAATACATCTCAGTAATATGGAAACTAAAAGTAAATAATATTGAAAAGAAATATTCTGATAATCATGACTTGATTTTGTTGATTGAGTTTTCATTTTTCTTTTGTGAATGAATCACAACCGTATCAGTGAGAATATCCTTAACACTTCATCACTCCATGAGGTGGTGAATGATTTCCCATTCTTCTTCAGAGTATTTGCACATTCGGCTTGAATATATCTAAAACCACTGCATTCCCTGCATTTTATCCCTTTATTTTTCTTGATTTCCCAATTGTCATGTTGTTTGCTCTGTGGTCCAGTGTTCTTTCCAGTTCTGGAAAAGTTGTTACTCTTGTTCACTTGTTTTAGATATTTACCAAAACTCTTGGTAAGCAAGTGACTCATGTATATTCTTTTCTGTCAAGAGTTGGTTCCTCGGATGTTTCAGCCTGAAAGGGAAATCTCCTTACAGTTTTTTTCTTCTAATTCGGTTCTTTAAGTTTTTCTTCTTGATCTCTTCAAGGTTCATTTCAAATGTCTGGTGTGATCCTATAAGTTCATCAAGCTTGAACTTTGAAAGAACCTTTGATTCCTCAATGGCCGTTGCCTTGTAAGCAAATCTTTCTGGAAGAGATCTCAATACTTTCTTAACAAGTTTAAAGTTAGAGTATTTTTTCTCTAAGGCAAAAGATTCGTTAGCAATACCACAGACTTTAGAGTTAAAATCACTGTTAGTTTCATTTTCACTCATGCGAAGATGCTCAAATTTAGAGATGAGCATTTGAAGTTTAGACATTCTTACAACTTCAGTTCCTTAATAGGCAATCTGCAAGATGTCCCATACTTCTTTTGCAGTTTCACAAGTTGAGATCAACTTGAACTGATTTTCATCAACATCACTAAAAATCGCATTGAGTGTCTTGGAGTTTGAGTTTACTAACTGGTCCTCAGCGGTAGTCCATTCAGTTTTATTTTTTGGAACATTTTTACCATCAACAACATAAGTAGGTGGCGTCCAGCCAGTTAAGATGGATTTCCAGGCACATTCATCTACGGATTTGATGAAGGCTCTCATCTATGTTTTCCAATATGAGAAATTGGTTCCAGTGAGAAGTGGTGGTCGAGAAATGGAGCTTCCTTCACGATAGCTATCCGTAATAGCAACAGATACATAAACATGATCTCACTAATAAAGATTAGTGGAAGGCAAGAGATGACAATTGTTAGAATCGGTGGCCTTAATATTGATTAAAAACACCAGATTAATATAGTTTTGTATGTTAATGTTGTAAGACTGAAACAAACAACACACTCACACATCGGGAATAAATAAACACGATGATTTTTAACGTGCTTAAATTCCTTAATCTTAATGCACGATACAACGCCCAGAGAAGAAACAATCCACTATTAGGAAAACACAATTCATTATAAATACAACTGGATTTACGATAAATATAGACTCCCTCTTTAAGATTCTACCAACTCTTGTATTCAACTAATTCTAAAAGTTTCTTCCAAGAACTCAACTATGTTGGAATCCCTCCAACTTCAATAACCTTGAACAGTTGAGTCGATTCACACCATAGATCTCCACCTTCTTCTCCCGAAGAATTACAAAAGTGAAATGAATGGTTTTCTTGAAGAGAAATAATAAGCTCAATATATTTCGTGTGTATTTTGTTCAAGAGCTGACTCCTCCTTTTGTAGTCCACCATTTAAGAAACGCTTCCTGAATTTTAGAAGTCGTTTTGCTATAAAAATGGAAAGTCAGTAAACACACGATTCGTTCTTTGTGGGTGAATGCCTTTTACACAAGAAAAGTAATCGGATAAGGATAGATAGCAGTTTAATGTGGCTGAATCAAATATGATTAGATAATCTAAGATTTTCAGCAACATGCCGAAAATAGACAATATGCCAAATAATCAAGCATCAACTCTGGCACAAAATCCGCCCAAATTTTGTTCAAGCAGTGTTGCAACACTAGTTTACAACACCAAAACATGCACTGTGCACATAGACCAAATTTGCCAATCTTGCTAACATTAACGTTGTTGAAGTTTGATTTGATTAATAATCAAATCAAATACAATTTCTTTAATTTTATAAATTTTCAAACAAAATTGTTAATGACCACGAGCTTGTAACCCAAGTGGTATCGCTCACCCTTTTAAGGGTGTTGACCGGGGTTCGAACCCCGTATCTTACAATTTCGTTGAAATTTAACCCATCCCTCCAACCAATACTCCCAATTTATTAAGAAAAACAAAAATATTAATGACCAAGAGCTTGTAGCTCAAGTGGTATCGCTCATTCTTAGTAAGGTTGTTGACCAGGGTTAGAACCTGATATCTTTCAGTTTCTTTAAAATATATTCCCTCCCCTGCAAGCAGTACTCCCAACTTATTAAAAAAAATATTAATGGTACTAATATATTTGACTTTATAAATACATATGCAGGTTGATTACACATAGCATTAAAGGCTCATCTCCTCCAGTACTCAAGCTGCATGTATTGGATCACCGTGTAAGCCTATAAATGTTTACTTTCATATAAAACTGCCTTTATTCTGTTTGTAGTAATGAACAAAAAACTTGTTCAGTTTTTTTAGGAATAATTACAAAACAAACACTATAGTTTGGGCTAATTACGGAAAACCTAAAGACATTTCAAAACTACAAAAACCTCAAGAAATTTGGTTTTGTCTTAAATTTAAGTGGGTAACTGAAATATTTCTATAAGGGGTCTTTGAAATATTTTTTTATTGTGAAGGGAAAAATGTAAGATGAATCAAACATCAAGGAGTCTTTTGCAATTTTTGAAAGTGGTCATGGTACAAAATAGCCATTTAGAAAATGTAAAGATTAAAAATAGTCATCTTTTGTAAACACATCTTTTTTAACCATTTTGGGGTGTAAAATGACATTCATACCCTTCTAGCATGTTTGTTCGATATCGAGTCATCATGTGACTCAACATCGAAGTTGATTCTGATAACTTTCGACATCGAGTCTTGTGACTCGATGTCGAGTCACCGTAACTCGATGCAAGTCACACGAATGTGTGTTTTTGTGCAGTTAAATTTACTCAAGGGCAAATTGGGTTTTTCGCACTCCAAAATTGCTAAAAAGATGTGTTTGAAAAACATGGCTAAAAAACATCTTGGTTTGATGGGAATGGCTAAAAAAAACCGACTGTTTTTAAAAACGTCTAATTTTTTTTTTTTTGAATAAGTTTGGAGTACTGGTTGGAGGGGAGGGGATAAATTTCAAATAAACTGCAAAATACCGGGTTCGAACCCGGTCAATACCCTTACAAAAGGATAAGCGATACCACTTGAGCTACAAGCTAGTGGTCAAGATACCGGGTTCGAACCCTGGTCAACACCCTTACAAAGGTTAGGAATACCACTTGAGCTACAAGCTACTGATTGTCTATTTTTTATAACTAGCCCGCACTTATTTTTTTTCAATTATCCATCTTTTATGTACCTTGTACATTGTTCTTGGACAAGAAAACAGAAAAGTGATTAAGAAAATGCAAGTATGCAACCTCGGATTCGATTGAAAAAGTAATATTTTGCAGGTAGAGATGGATAATGGCATTGTTAAACTCACATTAACAAAGCCATCAGGCTTGATCTCAGGAGTAGCATACAAAGGAGTCAAAAATGTCCTTGAATATCGGAATAAACAAACACAAAGAGGGTGAGCAATAACTCTCTCTTTTGAAAGAAAGGCATTATTGGGCTTCACTAATTATTGTTTCTTGAAAAGGGAATTTTTATAGGCTAAATTGCAATTTTAGTCCGGTAGATAAAGTTGTGGTAATAGTAATCTCCCGGAGATTACAATTTTCAAAAAAGCCATGTAATTTTAAGAAAACTTTTGATTTAGTCCTTTGATCGCCGTCCACCAAAAATTGAAATATTTCATAGAAAATTCTACGCGTCCACATTTCGGATCAAACCTACTAATGTGAAAACTAATTTCGTTTATGTGAACATCTTTGAACTTTGAAGTGTGTTTTTGTTTCTAGAGTTTTTGTCCCAATAAAAATAAAAATGACAATTCACTTGGAGGATGTCCACATAAAAGAAATTGTTTCCACTTCTAATAAGTTTCGCCGGAGATGCGAAAATGTGGATTTTTTCAATTTTGGCGATTAGAGGATCGAAATCGAAAGTTTTTTTTTTTAAAAAAATTTTAAGGGCATTTTCGCAAATTCTGATTTCTGCAAGACCATTATTGTCAAGCCCCTATAGTTACATAACTATAATTGCAATTTAACCAACTTTTCTACTATGAGGTTTCACTCATGCTCTAAACTGGTACATACTAATCGTTTTGTCGAATTTGTGAATGTAGATATTGGGATATTATGTGGAGCAGGCCAGAGAAAGGCAGAAGCAATTTCGACACGTAAAATCTTTTAAACTTCAATAAATTAAACACCCATTTTATCTCACTCAAGTACTTGATGGGAAATTGTTCAAACATTTTCATTTTATGTCTTTGTGCAGGCTCCCAAGCACAAGTTTTAGAGTAATAGCACAGAATAAAAATTAGATAGAAATTTCATTCACCAAGACATGGAATGTCTCCCAAGGCGAAAATGGCTATCCCCTCAATATAGACAAGAGGTGTAGTGCAAATACAAACTTATATTTTCTTTTAGGCAAAAATGTTTTTTTCATCCACTAAGTGGATGACTTGAGAGATTTAGTCCACACTTTTAAAAAATTTGAAATTGGTCTACTAAGTGGCAAAAATTCGGATTTTTAGTCCAAAGAACCTGCCACTGCAGTAACAATCCTATGTGAATTTTTTTCTTTTTGCTTTTTTTCTTGCCTCAAAATATGAATTGTTTTTGTTGATGTGGCATTTTGGAGGGAAAAAAATATTATTTTCAATGTAAATTAGGTAAAAATATAATATTCATTATGAGTAAAATAAAAATAATTTACAGAATATATTTAAATTATTTGTTAATTTGAAAACGAAAAATAATTTTAAAAATCCATGAAAAACAAAAATAATGTTAATATTTAAATTATTTGTTAATTTGAAAAACGGAAAAATAATTTTAAAAATCCATGAAAAACAAAAATAATGTTAATAAAATTTAAGATATTTTAATTGGAGAAATATATTTGAAATTATAAAATAAAAAATTATTTATATCATATGATTAAATTATAAATTATTTAATTGTATAAATAACATTTTATATTTACAATTAAAGAGAAATAATTAAATTGTTTTTATACAGTTTTTTAAAATATAAATATCTTTTATGCAGATTTTTGTAATTAAATAATTTTTGTACAGTTTTTTAAAATTTCCATAGATTTTTATACTGTTTTTTTTATAATTCAAAGTTTTTTATACAGCTTTTTTAAAAAATTTCTTGAAAAATAAGAATAATGTTAATAAATATTAAAATATTTTGAATATATTTATTAAATCAAAATATTTAAATTATATTAACATTATTCTTATTTTTCATCATTTTTTTTAAAAAACAATATTTTGTGTTTTTCGACTAATAAAAAAATTAAATATATTCTGCAAATTATTTTTATTTTATTCATAATGAATATTATATTTTTATCTAATTTACATTGAAAATAATATTTTTTTTCCCTCCAAAATGCCACATCAACAAAAACAATTCATATTTGGAGCCAAGAAAAAAAGCAAAAAGAAAAAAAAATTCCACATAGGATTGTGACCTGCTATTGCAGGTCACTGGACTAAAAATCCGAATTTTTGCCACTTAGTGGACTAATTTCAAAAAATTTAAAAGTGTGGACTAAATTTTCAAGTCGTCCACTTAGTGGACTAAAAAACATTTTTGCCTTTTTTTTATGATTTTAAAAAAAGATATGAATAGTTACAATTTTTTTTTTCTTTTTGTGGTTTGGGCTAACTATAAGAAAAACCCAAGATTTAAAAAATTACAAAAACACCCTTGAGGTTTGATTCGGTCTTACATTTCCCCCTTTATGAGCAAAAAAACATTTTAAAACCCCTAACATTTACGGTATTATCACAGTTGCCCCCTTAAATTTAAGACATCTCAATTTTTTTTTGTAATATTTATAAACCACTGAGTTTGTTCGTAATTAGCTCAAAACACAGGGGTTTTTTGTAGTTATTCCAAAGAGATATTATGCTTAACAAGGATTGTCCTGAATTATACTAATTTTTCGTACAGGTTTATAATGCTGCGTGGAGTTTCTGGTTTCTACACGTATGCAATATTCGAACATAAAGAAGGATGGCCTGATTTGAACATCGATGAAGCAAGAATCGCATTTAAGCTTCACCAGGACATGTAAGATTTCTGTCTTGAGCTAATATTTAAAGCATTGCATTAGCACTAAGGTAAATTACAAAAACTGTCCTCAGGTTTAGCCTAGTTATAAAAAAATCAATTTATTACCTCCTTAAGGTACTACAAACACCCCCTTCACGATTGCATTTACTTAACAAGTACCTCATGTTTTGTATAATTTGTACCCTCCACGATTACATTTACTTAACAAGTACCTCATGTTTTGTAAAATGAAAACAAATATTAAGAGATGTTTACAAATTTGCAACATAACTGATTTTTTTTAATTAGACTAAACATTAAAGGTATTCTTTTTTTAATTAACGCTTATCACTATTAGATCAAGGTATTAACAAAATTACCCGGAGGTTGAGCTTAATAACAGAAAAACCCAAAGGTTTTTGAAAATTACAAACTCCCCTTGAAATTTGATTATGTATTATACTTTGCTAATTTCATAAGCAAAAATATTTCAAACACCCATTTACATTTATAAGAATATTACAATTAACCCGTAATATTTAATACATAATCAAACATGAGAGGAATTTTTGTAATTTGGAAATTATTCTGCATTTTTTTGTAATCACCCCAAACCTTAAGCTAATTTTTGTAACTATCCCAAACGAAAATATGATTTACCATTATCTGATGAGATTGCATGATTAGGTTCCATTACATGGCTATATCAGACGATAGGCAACGAATCATGCCAACAGACAATGACAGAAAAGGAGGCCATAGACTTGATTATAAAGAAGCTGTTTTATTGACACACCCCACAAATCCCATTCTCAAAGGAGAGGTTGATGACAAGTATCAGTATTCATGTGACAACAAGGATAACCGCGTGCACGGCTGGATTAGCAATCACCCCCACATTGGATTCTGGGTGATAACACCGAGCGATGAGTTTCGAGCAGGAGGTCCTGTGAAACAAGATCTTACCTCTCATGCTGGTCCAACTTCCTTAGCTGTAAGCACCTTTCAATACATCTACCTTAAATTCCTGAGGCACTAATCACAAAGATGCTTGTGAAACATTGTCAATTAACATGTGTTTTGAATATATGAATACTTTCCTGGTCTGTCACAAGACCAAAATATGTTTTTGGTTTCATTTTGAAACATGTAAAAGTTATTCACCAAATACTCTCTATTAACTTAATTTTCTTTGAGCTTCTATTTTCAAATACTGTCAACTTATTCTCAACTGTTTCTCGCTTTTGCTACAATAAATCGCTTATTTTAATAGCAGACTTTCTGCAAACAGTCTTTTGACTACTAATTTTATTGTGTTACCTAATGATGCACACATACAGGTATTCTTTAGTGACCATTATGCTGGCCCAGCTTTCGGAATTAGACCAATGTTCTGTTAGAGCTATTGAGTGCCATTACTACCCAATCAGTCTTTCTCTAAGGTATTTACGCGATGGAGAGCCCTGGAAAAAGGTCTTCGGCCCTGTTTTCGTATATCTGAACTCAGACGCAGGCAATAATCCAACTACACTTTGGGAAGACGCCAAAAAACAGGTCGTCTTACACAATATATATATATATATGTATCATGAAACCAAATTCTTGATTTATTTTCTAGTATTCCCCAACTAACGCGTAACGCAATGTTTTCGCGAATCAGATGTCAATCGAAACCAAGAAATGGCCGTACGATTTCCCATTGTCAAAGGACTTTCCTAGTGCAAATCAACGCGGTACGATCCATGGTCGATTATTAATCAACGACAGGTACATAAATAAGGACCTTTTGCCAGCAAAATTAGCATATGTGGGATTGGCTCCACCTGGAGATGTAGGATCTTGGCAAGATGATGCTAAGGTTATTTTATCCATTTCTTGCATAAATCAATATTCATTTTTTCTGTCCCGAGAAAGCTCCTCTGATTTTATAACTCGAATTTATGCAGGGCTATCAATTTTGGACACGGGCTGATGAAAACGGGTACTTCACGATAAGCGGTGTTAGACCCGACACTTATAACTTGTACGCTTGGGTTCCAGGTTTCATCGGGGATTTTAGACACGATAACGATGTTATCATCTGCTCAGGTCCATCTAAATTCTAATAATATCAACATAAATTTCTTGGTTATTTATCAAAACATGCAACACTTTTTACTCAGGAAATGAACTTGTACATGCATATTTCCAGGGAGTCAAATTCAAATAGGTGATCTTGTTTATGATCCTCCACGAAATGGTCCAACTTTATGGGAAATCGGGATCCCTGATCGAACGGCGTCTGAGTTCTATATTCCTAATCCAGCCTCAGGGCTTATGAACAAGTTATACATCAATCATACAGAAAAGTAAGCTCTATACTTCACACACTCACTTGTAGTTAAAAAAAGTGATTGTTAGCTTTTGGCTGAAAAAATGTAGTTTTATGCTTCTATAATTTAATCAGAATATCTAAAAACTGGTATGGAGAGGTGTGCTTTTACATTTCTGATTCTGCTTCTGGTTACAAAATATGTAAAAGTAGTTTTACAACTTATTCACCAAACAGTATTTATTAACTTGATCAAGTTTCAACTTCTACTTGCAAACATTATCAATTTCTGATTTTCTATTGCTGCGAGCACTCTCTAAGCTGAAGATAATAATAGATTTTATTACTATATGACATTTAATAATTGATGAAGCAGGTTTAGACAATACGGGTTATGGGACAGATATACGGATTTATATCCTACCGAAGATCTGACTTACACAGTTGGCATCAGCGATTATAGAAAAGACTGGTTTTTCGCCCATGTTAACAGGTACTATTGTATAGTATACTTCCTATGTTTCTAGATCATATTGATGATTCTTTTTCTAACTGAGATTAATGTTTTACAGGAAAATAGACAAAGATAAATACATACCTACCACATGGCAAATTTCATTTGATATAAAACATGTGATCAAGACAGAATCCTATACACTCAGGCTTGCTCTGGCATCTGCTAGTTTGGCTGAAGTACAAGTATGGATATTTATTCTTGCTACTTATTTTTCGACATCTAGTTCTATTCAATACAAGTATTACCCTCAAAATCGGTTAATTTTATACTCTGGAATCACCAGTCATAAGTATTCAAAAATTTCTAGGTTTTTTTGTAATTAGCCCGAAATTCAGGGTGTTTTTGTAATTGTCCTTTAGAAAAAGATACTCTTGAGTTCACTCTAACTACGAAAAACCGAGCTATCTTTCAAAAGTGACAAGTATCCCTTGATATTTATTCCTATTTTACAAAGCACCCTCAAGATGGGATATTTGTTACAAATATAAACCTCGATGGGGTATTAATAATATTTAATATGAATTTTTTTGTATAATTAGGCTAAATCTGAAGGGAATTTTTGTAATATAATACTATATGCAGCATTTTCACATCAAACCGTGAGGATCAGCGCTAGAATCAACTCTACGTTCGCGTGTCATAATTCATTGTGTTTGTTAGGACACAAGTGTTTTAACATCATTTTGATTTTGAAAATGATATCTCATTGCCATGTGTTATTAGGTAAGGATCAACAACCCGAATACACGGCGGCCTCATTTTACGACAAGACGAATAGGGAGGGACAATGCAATAGCGAGACATGGGATTCATGGGAGATACTGGTTGTACAGTGTGGACGTACCAGGTTCCCAACTTGTCAATGGAACAAACACAATTTATCTTAAGCAATCAAGAGGCTCAAGTCCTTTCATAGGGGTCATGTATGACTACATTCGCCTCGAGGGACCGTGTCAAGTTTAATAACAACTAAGGGACTGCTTGCGAGCTCTTATAAAAAGTGTTTCTCAGTTTCTACATCCAAAAAATAATTTAGAATCACTTTTTTTTAGAGTTTGCAAAATTATTTAGCTCTAAGGCCGATGTAATAATACTAAATTAATTAGTTGTTGTCTAATTGTTAGAAAGCTGGTATAATACTGAAACTTTTAAGCTCTAAGGCTCCAAAGGAAGGAAATTTCTTGATCAAATGTGGTCTGGGCTAGAATATTTTCGCCTTAAGGAGAGGGCTGATAGATTTTTTTGTAATGTACTTTTTTTTTTTCAGACAACCAATCACAAATTGTCCATTTACAAGATTTTTGGTTTTGACTGGTTGATATAGTTATCTCTGAAATCGGTTGGAGGTTTTTGACATTTGTTGCTCATAACCTCAAAATTGGTGGAAACAATTCCTTTTTTTTTTCCTTTTTTTTTGTTCAGTAATGTTTTGCTCGTGGACCACATATTTGGCCTTCTACATTGACGGAGACAATGTTTATTTTGTTAGTTAATGTTTTGGTTTTTAAACCACATATTTGGCTTTTGTTTTTCTGTTTTTTCTTTTCTGCTTCTGAAATTTCACTATTATTAGTTATTTTGATACTTAAATATAGAGCTGTCAATTTTGGCTGGCGTAAGTAAGCCCGGGAAAGAATTTCTGACCGCCACACTTTTAGCCCCGAAAAATCGGATTGGCCCGGTCGGCTCGATTTTTTCCTTTGTATTTTCGTTGGCTAGGCCAGGTTGAGCTCCAAAACTAGTGGCCCGATTAATGTTCGGCCCGACCGGTCAGTTTGACACCTCTACTTAAATATAAACATATCTCTCCACCCCAATTTCCTCCAAGTTGATCAGTCCTTTATGGGCTCGTTCGGGAAAATTGATGCGATTATATAACTAATACTGGATATGTGATGATTTGATTATTTATCACTATCCTTCATAGGGTTCTTTTTGTTTGGGGTGTTGGATTTATTCTCAGATTGGATCCAATATAAATGGTCAATATTGGTGTTTTGACAACATTGATAATAAGTGACTACAATGGAAATTACCAAATTGCCCCTTCTTTTTAATAACCTAAACAACACTCATCATACCGCTCTCTCTTCACCTCTTTTTCATCGCAACCCTAAACAAAAAATAGCCCAACCCATTCGGTTTTTTCGTTCGAAGACCCTGGAGCTCAATATCCTTTCCAAGCTACACGAAATTGAGGAAAGCTCAGAAATCTTTGCGGCTCATCTGAGGTAGAGTTCGAAACTCCATTTTTTTCCCTATTATTGTTGTTTGTATGCGTTAGAATTATTAATATTGGTTGTTGAGCTCGAAATCTAGGTATGTAAATCTCCATGGCTGATTTCATATAATAAGAAATAACAACCTACAATTAGACGGACATGATAGGTAAACACCTAGGTTTTCCATTTGCCGAAATGAATTTCGAACCCTTTTTTTTTGGTCCAATGTTTTGTTGTCATAGAAATATAGAAAATGAATATTTTGTACAATGCATTTTTTCGGATTAGAGGTTCTAGGCTCCCAAAAAAAATCTTACTTGTTGTAGTTAAATTAATTTTTTTAAGCAATTAGGGTTCACTAAATGCTTGATTATTTTCATTTAACTAGATTATCTAATTTTCGTAACAATATATGAACACCTTTTTCTTAAATTTTAATTTTTAACATTATGTTAACATTGGGCAGATTGAATTCAATTCCTTAAACATGTATGTTTGTTGGTGTTGAACATCAGTTTATCTCCTAAAACTCATTAGAACCACTTGACAATTACTCTGTTTCCCTTAGTTTTTACTGATTTATAGAGTTCTGATGTGTAGTGGTTTCATCTAGATATTTTATATTGTGGAGCTTAATGTTTCATTTAAAAACAATGAACTTGGTTTGATGGCACCACATTATATTGTTGTTACTTATGTTTTGAAAAAGTGTAATTTCTTCCATTGTGTTTGGATAATACATTTTGTTGATTTACTGTTGTTTTTTTGTAACAAATAAGATCACAACTTACAAGATGAGCAACCCCAATAGTGAACCATTTTCTACGGGAAGTAGTTCAAGCTTCCGGCACCGGGCCAACAATAATCATAGCAATGTATTATGCTATTGCGGCATCTCACTCAGGGTGCAAACATCATGGACGAAGGCAAACCCTGGAAGACGTTTCATGTCATGTCCTAATAGAGGGGTAAGTCCTTTTAACCACATTGATGCAATTTTGATATGTGTATTCATTCTTTAGCAATGTTTAACAAAAATCTATTAATTTGTTAAGCAACCCAATAAGTGTGGCTACTTTGTGTGGTTTGATCCACAACTTCCAGACCGGTCCGCCGATATAATTGTTGGTTTAGCGGCAAAGCTGAAAACTACGAAGGAGAAATTAGCTCAGTCTGAACTGAAATGCCGGTGTCTTATCAAGTTTACCATTGCATCATGGGCTTTGACAATCCTCCTGCTGCTAATTAGTTGGCTCTTGTATGGTTAAATGAAATATGGTACGTTTATTTGGGAACTTGACGCATTTTGGTGCCAACCACATGTTTACTTTGGATAGACTAATCTTTCTCCCGACTTGTGCATTGCAATTGTAAACGATTATATAAGATTTAGATATAACTCATGCTATTTGTTGTATTTTAATTATTACAGTCCATAGAACAACAAAATTAAGAGTGTGCTGAGTTTGTATTCTGATGGTAGTCTTGACCATGATACCTCTGTATTTTGATATGTTTATCTGGTATAATATGAGAACTATTGTGTTATGAATTTAAATTATGTGTTCATTCATAATCGTATATCTGTGTAATGTTCACCAATTGCATCTTTTCACCTGGAAAAATTAATGTGTTTTATTTTTGTGGCAGTTTTTTGAAGAGTCTTGGAAAAATTAATGTGTTCTATTTCACCTGGAAAAATTAATCGTACATATGTGTTCTATTTTTTGTACCGTTTAATATGTGGTATGTTCAAAAAACTGATATAGCACAAGAATATTAAAACTTAATTCGATCTAATGCAGCCTATCTTGGTTCACTGTGGGCATTTATCCGGCATAAAAGCAATAATTGTCACGCCCAAACGGACGCGACGAACGATTCACAACTTAAATACAAATGGACTAACGATCTAGACAATACCAATGAGAACCCAATAAAGCAGAGTCTAAATAGCAGCGGAAATAAATAACAGATACAAGTTATCACTTAAAGTCTACATTCCATCACCAAATTACAATCCGAAATTCAACAAGGTAGTAACTTAACGTCAAAGGGTCATACGCCCCTCAATTACAAACCCGAATTGATTAGGATACAAAAGTCCAACAACAACATAATAAGAAAAGAGTCCGATCAACAACAAGATGCACGAGAAATCCAACAAGCGTAGTACAAGGTCTCAATCCGTAGTGGTTCAAGATCCCCAAATGAAATCCTCATCTAAGGTTAGAAAACAAACGGGGGATGAGACAAAAATCTCGGTAGATGGGGTGATCGTAATGCGAGTGTGGCGTAATATAGTTAATGTGAGAAAACAGATTATACGAAATCGCGTGAGTATGATGCATGGTTTCACACAGTCACAAGCGTCGTGATAAAATATTTAAATAATATACTTATACGATTTAAGAAAAATTCATGGTCACACAGCACTATGTGATACTGATCAAGACAGTAGGATTGCGTCACGGAAGTGTAACGCCAACCAAAAGGGACGATAACTCCAGAATCGTGTGGATCGACAGCGATTCCTTCATTCTACCTTGTAACTCCCTCAAGATGGTCCAAGACCGCACCTTATCGCTCCGTAGGCAAAGACAAAATCCCAAAGAGAGCTGGCGAGGCTCGGATCGTCATAATCATGATTATACCTCGATCTACGACCCGCTTCCCTTGGACAAACTCCGTCCCTCGGTTGCGGGATTAAGGCGATGGGGGAAGAGTGGAATAGCGATCGAGCTGCCGGTTCCATCCCCGACGTATCCATTCCGTCGTGAGCTCGACACACCAAGTTGACTCAGCAGAAAGTAATTACAATTACAAGGTAGTCAACCGGCAAAATGAGTATTATTGATTTGGGAAGCGATTTAGGAAAATTTTTGGAAAACGCGAGTGGCAATTATGGCGTTGGTGGAGTTTTTGGATGAAGATGATTATCGGAAGGATAAGCAACCTTCGATATCTTGAAAGATTGGGTGGAACATAAGTCCGTTATAGAATCAATTAGCAAGGCGGAAGTCGCTCGATCGGGTATTAATCGGTCAAATTGATCCGATAAGTTAGGGGTTTTTGGGAAGGTAAAATATTTAAATTAAATCTCAATTTCAGAGAGTCCAGGGCTATTTTAGTAAAAGAGAAAATAATTTGAGTTAGGTCCTTTATAAAAGAAAAATTGTAATTTAGCCCCGTTTTGTAAAAACCAACACTTTTGGGGTTAAAAATTGAATAATTAAATATCCCGACCTTGAAAAATTATGAGGTCAGTTCCTAAATTCTCCAAATTGTCCAGAGATTCAGGTTTTTAAAGTTTTATGGTCGAGTTTTTTTATAAAAATCTCATATTGGCCCCAAATTTGTAAAAATTGTCAATTCGGACCTTAAGTTTTAAAAATTCGGAACTCACAAACCGGAAGGGCTTTTAATGTGATTCCAGTTGGAAAATGTCACTAAGGTTGGTAGGATATTGGGACAAAAGAAGTTTTTAAAAGCAATATGTGTAGGTCCTTCAACTTTAGAAAATATCATTTTTGTCCCATTTTAAAATAATTGCCTTTAAGGCTTTTAGGGGTCCAATTGTTATGAAATTTGAACCTTGGGTCCAAAATATAATTAAGTTATAGTTAAGTTAGTATTTCCAGGTGCATGGGCTGCATAAGCCCTGGAATTTTCATTTGGGTCCTCAAGTTTAATATTTTCACATTAGTCCCTCATTTTTAGTAAAATTGTTTTCCAAGCCCTAACCACTTGGATTTTTGGAATACTTTTAAAATATGGGATTCCCAGTAACTTAAAAGTAAAAATTTCAATTTATAAAGTTTAGGTCTGGTACAGTTTTTAAAATTGCAAAGTAGCCCTTAAACTTTCAAAATCTTACAATCTAGTCCTTGGGCTTTTAAAGGTTGATTTTATTTATCTTAAAACTATTAAAACATTATTAAAATGTCCAAAAGTCATTTTTGAACCTGAGTACAGTCCCAAATTTCGAAATTTGCAGAGGGGTCCTTTAACTTTTATTTTCTTGCAATTTAGTCCACCAACTTTCCATTTTTTGCATTTTTAAGTCCAAAATTAAAATTTAATCAATTATGCTCGACTTTTCCAGGTTATAAGTCATCCAAAACATAGATTTTAAAGATCATACACATGCATGTCCAATACATACAAGAATTCATCAATTAAAGCATTAAAGTGTACATGCATGCACCTAAAATTCAATAAATAGTAATTTTGAGCAACTCTTGAGAATTTTCATGATTTGATATATAAAATTGACATGCAATACATAGATTATATATATCTCAAGGCTCATGATCAAATTTTCTACATGCATTTTAATAAAACACCTAAAAGTTGGAAAAATAATTTTCCACCCACCTTAATTTTGGAAATTGTGAAATAAAAGGATAATTTCACAATTTTTTTTTTTTTGGATGAGGCTTCTTAGGTCAGCCCCTAAGTCAAGAAAATATCAAAATTTGGAGTTAGAAAAATGAGAGAAAAATTAAGGAGAAAAGAAGGAAATAAGGAAATGAAAAGGACTACACTTTACTGTGTAGTAGATGTTTGGAGACTAGTTGAAGCTCAAAATTGGAACTTTGGTTCAACTCCAAAAATCTCCTAAGGTCAGCCCCTATTTCTCAAAAATGAAAAGGGGTGTTAAAATTTTGAAAAAAATAGGAAGAGTAGGAAAGAAGGGGGGTCAGTACACAATTCTTACCTTGTAGTCAAATTTTCTCTACTATTTTTTCTTCTTCAACCTTGAGGTCCTTCTTCAAAATATTGCCAAGCTCTAACCTTCAAGTCTTCTAAATGTACCTCAAAAACCAAATTTAAACTTAAGTTAAGAAGGTGGAAGAGATGAACAATGTGATATCCAAAATGGATTGAAGCTAAAATTTCTTACCTTTTAGTAGTGGTTCGATTTTTATGATGTATGAGGAGGAAAATGTTGAATTTTTTTCTAAGTATGGAAGAAGAAAGTAAGAAGAAGAGTAGAGAGATGTTGGGAGTTTTTAGAGAGAAGGAGGATAAGGCTTTGAGTATTAGAATGTGTTGATGAGAATGAAATGAAAATTTTGTGCAAAAATTGCCATAATGGCCGTGTAGTATGAGAGAGAGAGAGGAGAGGAAATTTTGATCAAATTGTGTCTTGTAATTTGTCTCTTGCATGGAGACAAAAATGCAAGTCAAAGTGTGGGTCAATTTGAATTTGAGAGGAATAAGAAGAATGTTTGTTAAGTGGGAATAAGTTGGGGAAAATAGTAATAAAGAATTGGTGTATAAGATGATGTGTATAATATTTGAATTAATGATATAATTATACACAAGATGACTAATATATGGTGTATGTGTACAAGAGTTGGATGATATTTTTATCCCAAAATCTCCACAATGGCCGTCCATTATGAGGGTAAAATGGTAATTCCATATATTTTTTTGTCCCAATTTTGATGATAATAGATGAAATATATCAATCTCCAAAATAATTAGTGATTCCTTGATCACTTTTAAGTCTCATGATCACTTAATCTAAATCAAAGTCTTAATTCTATAAGGTAAAAGTCTCTAAAATAAATAGTCTCTTAAAATTCTAAGGTGACTAATAAATACAAAAATAGTAATAATGATCAATCAAGTGATCATAAATGAGAATAGAATTAATGATGATCATGATCACAAGTAATAAAATAAAATGAAATAAAATACAAAATGTATATATTATTAATAATTACCCGTCAAAATGACGGTAAAATAGTCGATCAAAAGTATAAACAACAATAAGGTTCAACTAATAGCTTGGAAAAATCGGGGCTTCACAATAATGATCGCCCTATAATTAATGGCATCACCACTTCCACACTCTTTAAATTTTGCACAAGTCAACCCAATTTAATTGCTCACATTTATTACCCCAAATCTTTGTAGTTTTCTATATGTTAGATCAAATCACACCTTTAATAAGGGTTCAATCAGATTTTTTGGGGGCTCCAAAAGGATCCTGAAATGAATTTTATTTCTGATCAAATTAAATTATACCTCATTAAAACTGAGTTGTTGAGTAGGTAGTTGGACATTTATAACCATTTTCTAATATCTCTGAGATAATTACAACCCTTTTATTATGTATAAATATGAATTAAAATTGTCTACTTTGTATTTAAACTTGATTCAAAGTTAACATTCTCACGCTTCTAGTTTTTTCACCATAGTAACGGAAATGGCTCCAATGTTTGGTCTCTTTCAAGCTGATTATATTTATGATCTTGAGTGGGCTCAAAAAGCTGATAAAATCTTTATTGAGATGTTGGTCGGAGAACATGTAGCTGGCAATTTCTGTCCTTACCGTACCAACGAATTGGCAGTAACAATTGCTATGAATGAGGTTAACAAACAGCTCAACAAGAATTTTACCTTGGAGTACTATATGGAGCATTGCGATCTACTTGCTAACCGTCATCGTGTTTTTTCGTGGGTAATTCAAAAGCATGGTATCAAATATGATCCTCTTACCAACCGAATCTATGCTCCTGATCGCATTTGGGACGAACTGGTTCAGGTTATTTGTAAATTATATAACATTCGCATTTTCACTTCCTGACAATTCATGTTTCATTACTACACTTGTGTTTTATTGGTTCGAATCGGCCATGCATATACATAGGGGTGGTTTTCATAGTTGGCTATATTCTGTTTAATACCTCTAAAACCTGTTTTACGGTTTAATAGTTGGCAGAATTTTTTGCCAGTTGTTCATGTTTTGCTGTAATTAAGTTTTGCCTTTTTTTAACACAGTTTCGAACCTTTAAGAAAGTTTTGCCGATAACTATCTTTTTGTGGATATGTTGAAAAAATGTCATGCATATATCTTGAAATAAAACGTAACATTGTTGTATATTTTCTGAGGGGACAAAAAATGTGTTGAACAGATATGGGAGTTTTATCTCTTTTCGTATTTCTTTGCTAATTTAAGTTGTTTTCTTTTGTATGTCCAAATAAAAGTGGGATGAGTTTAGCTTGGCATATCAATATTATGGAGATCCAGAATGGCCAGCATTAAACTAGTTGTTCAACACTGATGACGCTCCGTATAAATTTAACAACATTGATGTTGTGGATGTTTCATCTGACCAAAACGCTGGGAAGTTGCCAATAATCTCTCCCGTTCGTGAACCCTCCAAATTGCCTTGTCGTTCATGGAACAGCTGGGATCAAGATTTCTGGAAATTAATGGAGCAGTATCCATACTCGGAGTCCAGTTCATCTGAGCCATCGATAAATCAGCCATTGCCTAAGCCGTCAAAAAAGACCCCGTGTCTTCCAATCGCCTCTAAAAAGAAATCAGCAAAATGTGTGGCCCTGAGTGTCCCCAACAAACCACGCTTTCTTCGCATAGCCCCTCCAAGCCCATGTAAAAGCGTTGAGACTGTTGGCTCTTCTTGCCCACACAAAGGTTGACTGTTTGTTTGGTGGCAGTGCTGTAATGGGCATGCAGTTATAACATTTCTAAGATTAGTTTTTATTTTGGTTGCATTAGCTTGTTTCTTTGTTGTACTTGAAGTGGGGTGTTAAAATTTTGTATTTTGTGTTGGTGTTTCCATTTCGAACTAAGATAGGTACCGATTGTGTTGGTTTTTATAATATGTTATATTTATGTGTACGTTTTGCCGACTTCCATTAAATACCAAGTTGCAAGTTAGTTTAAATTGTTGTATATTTTCTGTTGTTTGGAAATTTTTTAGAGTGTTGGAAGCTAAACTTTAAACAGTGCATACACATAAATATAGTGTTTACTGTACATACATTTGTCTTGTAAATGTTATTTACTGTAGTAAATTAATGCGAGGGAGACCTTTTTTGCTATAGATGTTTTGTCAATACAAATTTTTGTTGTGTTAGTCGTGGTATAATAGAATATGTTTTTGGTGGAATGAAAATGTATATTTTTTAAAACAATTAATGTTTACCAAATTAATATGGAGTAGGCTTAAGTTTCATTGCATCCGAAGATTTTTGTTACTTAACAAATTAGTGTAACATGGTTATCTCTATGGAGAAAAAAGAATGGAATGTTATTTACAAGGTTGCAGGTTCGATATTTGGAACGTCGTCATAAATGGAGAAATCATTCCAATGATAAACACACCACACACCTCCAAAGCCTTCAAAGAGCTCATTGATGAAGAGAAGAAAATCATCTCCTTAAACGGTAAAGCTCTCAATATTTTATATTGTTCACTTACTAATTTGGAATATGAACATATTGTAGGAATTCGATCGGCACATGAAGTATGGCAAAAATTAGAAGCCATCTATGGAGTATTTGCAAATTAAAGGATTCAAACAAAAGCATCTACTTCTCAAAGGGATTCAAGTTCAAATCTAAGGAACAAGCCTTTTTCAACTTCCAACTATGAAGTAGTCGAACAATGTTTTATGGGCATCGAAGAAGAAAACGAGGTATGTCTTAAACCCTCTACTTCCTATGATAGTGTCATTCAAAATGATTATAGTGATTTGCAAAATGATTTTGATGATCTTCAAAATGAATTCCAAAATTTACTAGTTAAGTACAAAAATTTGAAAAAGGAATTCAATGTTTTGAAAAATGAAAAGGATAGTTTATTTACTTCCTATGAATCACTATCATGTGCTCACACCACCACACTTGACAAGGTTAGAAACCTTGAAAAATAAAATAGCACTCTTGTTGAGGATATTAATTGCATGAAAAAGGATTTATCGAATCCAACTTGAGTCCGATGAAATTGTTGATTGTTGTGATAATTCGAAACTAGAACTTGATCATAAGTTTAATGTTGTCAATCATATGAAAAAGAATCAAGTCTCTAAGCATGTTGGATATTATGCTCCTAGAATTATTACTTGTTTTTATTGCGGTAAAAAGGGTCATACGGTAAATACTTGTCGGGCTAGAAATAGCTCTCATTATTGTTGGAGACCTAAAAGTCTCAAAGCTAATCCTAAAGGACCCAAACACTTGAGGGTGCCACAAAATAATGTTTTATTAGGTACCCGGCGAAATAATAATTAGAGAAAATTCATACCGCCAAAAAGACATCAAATGACAAATTCATTTGATCAAAGGAGAAAACATTTTCAACAAAGCCAATTTCCAAGAAGAGGATATAATCAAAAATGGGAAGAACACAATTCTTGGAAATTGCAAAGACATCATCAACAAGATATTTTTCAAAGAAGAAGAGACTATCAATGGGAAGGACAAAAATCTTGGAAATGGAGCAATTGGAGAAACCATCATCAACAAGAACATTTTCAAAAGGGAAGATATCATCAACAACGGGAACGGCATAACCCATGAAAATGGCGTAATTGGTAAACCGTATCTCTCCATTTAAATATGCATTTCATTTAGTTAGTATGCATGTTTTTATTTTTTCCTATATTGCAAATGAGTTTTCATAATTTTAAAATTAAGGTCCTCAACAAATATTTGTGTTTTTAAGAACACAAATATGCTCATCTAGTAGCTCACAACGGACCATAATATGCTCTAGATGTTGTCAAGAGGATCACAATTGTTCCTCATGTAATGCAGTGCTCCCCATTTTCCATGATGTAACGAGTGCGAGTGGAAGCAACCCGATTGATCAACTGGCTAGAAGAATTCCAAGAAAATGCGGCATTTGTAAGAAAGAAGGGCACACTAAGAGGCTTTATCCTGGTAGAGTTTCTGAAGTCAATCAGTAAATTGAACATGTAATCATCGTCAACGAGTGCAGGCTAGGACTGGTCATCTGCCTTTTCGGACACCGAGACGTAGGAAGTCCTGATCTGGCAGTACATCCCGGATAGAAGTGATACGTGTTTAAATTATATTTACTTGTATAGGATAGAAATAGGCATATATGTGGAACTTGTTGGTCTCTCAGGATCATCAGGGGCTCGGAATCTAGTATCAATGTAATGGAGGAGACACCCATATACGTAGGAGCCCCATGGGAATGCCCTAAACCCCGGGGCATCCTCAACCAATGTCCACAACCATAATGGGACGGGGGACTGCGGATCAAGAGCCAACAGATACTTCATCACAAACAAGATATACGCCATCTTCAGATTATCATCTGGCCGCGCTCTAAAATGACCCTTAGTGAAAAGCAACAATACCTTCACCGGTATCAAAGACTCCCGTCGAAATACTAATGGTATACTCCTCCTGCCGGTGGGATTTGATGGGAGAAGCATGGGTCAAACGTCGTGGGGCCAAAGCGTAGCACCGTAACCATAGAAAACTCTCGTCGGCCAAATCTGGGGTTCTGCCCACCAACGTGGAGCCACAAGTCGCCCGTCTCCGATCCCTCCACCATGATCTGTCTACCAAGCAATCAGAGCATCTCCTTAGATGCCAAGTATGCGTTCGAGTCAAAGTCCAAAAATGCACCAAACGAGCCATTCCTAAACTGATCTAAATGGCCCGATAAGGTCAGCTCCTTCTTGATATCCTCTATCAAGAAACACTTGGAATAGACATTCAGTTTTCCTATCCAATTCTTAGCTTCTCCGCATCTCCATCTCCAATTCTGCTAAAATAACACAAAATTCCGGAGTTAATCGTCACGCTAATAACTAACTCGATATCTAGTTACATGTGAATCGATATCGAGTCATATTAAAAATGTGACTTGATATCGAGTCACATGTGACTTGATACATGTAACTCGACAATGACTCGATATCGAGTCACATTTTTAATATGACTCGATATCGATTCACATATAACTAGATATCGAGTTAGATGTACCCATCGAGTTACTTTTGGATGGCGAGTTACATGGCAAAACCCATCGTATTCTTCGTCCATCCCCAAACCGCCATTAACGAGTCACAAGCTCACCAATCAACATCAAATCCATCTAAAACTCTAGAATTTCTATAAAAACTACAACAAATCCTAACCTAAAACAACTATAGACTAACTAAATCAAAAACAAAAACATGAAATTAAACAAAGGTGGGTTGCGAGTTGCCTGGTTAGACGTTGATTCAGTCGCCATTGATAAAGGTCTTTTTATGCATGTTTTATGTGTATATTTAAGTATGATTTGAGTTATTTTATTGTTAGTTTCATAAATTTTTGATTGTACATAGTTCACATTACTCCGAGGTGCTTTTATTGGTGTAGATTGATGATTTGGAGCTGTTTTTGGTGAATTTTGGGCCATGGCTTCATGTCAAAACATACCCGGGGGTTCCTGGATGCAAAAACACTCAAAATCCCAAGCTAAACGTGTCATTTCGGGGCCTTTTCAGTCAAACACGGGCGGGGTGTGTTTTTAAGCACGACCGTGCTTTTTAGAAGTAAAAACGAGCAATTTTTCGACCCCAACGCGTACCAAACACGGTCAGGCCGTACTTTTCAAGCACGGCGTGTTGGGAAAATCCGAAAACACGGCTGCCCGTGCTTTTAATGCACGGGCGTGTTTTTCGTCGATCTGGATGTTCTTTTGGCGGAAATTATGGAAGCTTTCCCTTTTTGCTTTTTGACAACCTTTGAGCAACTTTTACATCTCATTTTGTTGGACCAAACTCTATTATTCCCTCAATTGTCATGTGATTACAATGATTCAACCAACTCAACCATGAATGTGCACACAATGATTCAACCAACAACCATGGAAGTGGAGCATTTTTTAGCATTATTGATGTGTTCTTTCACAAAGATGGTGCCTATAAAAGCCAAGAGTTTGAGTTGGGAAAGGAATTCATAATTCATGTAGTATTCATTCATATAGAGATTCATTGTGTATTCATCATTCAATTCAATTTAGACACTTAGAAAATATTCATTGTGTCCAACATTTTGAGTGGAATTGGGATCAAGAGATCTTGGAGGAGTAAGCTTGTAGAAACATTGGAGAAGAAGGCTTGGATCAACATCATCCATCAAGGAAGAAGTCATTGAGATTTTGAGAAAGATAAGTACATCATGTCTACAATACTTAAATCTTCTTGTGTAATTTACACTTTTGTCAAAATCATGAGTAGCTAAACTCCTAGTGTTTGAATGTAATGAACTCTAGAATGGATTTGTGATTAAGGTTTGTATGTTTTTAATAAAATTCTTATGTCTTGTGTGATTCACTTATATCATGTTTATTTCATTCAAGTTAATATTTTCGGTATATTAATTTGATATTTATTCCTCATCGGGTAATCGAGAGATTTATGGTGAGAAAGAACCTATATAAGTGAAAAGAGTTGCATGCAATCCTAGATATAGGACGACATAAATCTTTCGGATTAGGGTCAAACCTAATATGGGAATTCATAAATCGTTATAATGCAATTTTGGGGGGTTTTAACTAGAAAGAGATTTCAGTTAATCAACTTGAGATTATGAGTTTTTGGCCTTGAGAAAGGGTTTAACTTAAATCGGGAATTTCTACGGTCCACATAACATGAGATTTTATTAAAAGAGGTTGATTTTTGCTTAAGGGTTTATGGTTGTATTTTTATCTTGTTGAATCACAAAAACATTCTAGAGGGATTTGCATTCAAACACATTTCTATCTCTTGATTTCTCATTCTACAATCTACTTTTATTTTATTGTAAGTTGCAATTATTTTAAATTCTCTATTTTTCATTTTCCATTTTAACAAACAAAACTCTGAAAATTGCTAGATTAGATAACAAAAAGACGGTAATTATTAGTACTTACAATCCTCGTGGGAATGACACTCGGTACTCAATAATCTATATTACAAAACGATAGGTGCACTTGCCTACGGTTTTCTAGAGTAGCTTTTGGGCCATCAAGTTTTGGCGCCGTTTGCGGGATTGTAATATTAAGAACGCTTTATTTTTGTTAATTTAATCATTTTTTATTTTTTTATTTTACCATTATCTTTCTTTTTATCTATCTTTGTAAGTCTTGGTTTATACTTATCCTCTTTGTTTACCGCAGTGTATGCCTACTCGTCGCCGAATTTGGAAGCGCGACACGCTGCCGGTAGCAACACGAGGAAAGTACTAACACGCAACGACGAAGAGGATACTAACGAAAGTAAAGATTTCGTCATGGCGGATGAACAAAGAACTATGTATGACTATGCCAAACCATCCATGGACGGCACGTCATCTAGCATCGTAAGGCCCATTGCGTTGCGGCCAATAATTTCAAATCAAACCGAATGTCATTCAAATGGTGCAACAATTTGTTCAATTTGACGCCTACCGGATGAAGATCGAACATTTGTGATACCTTCAAAATAAATGGAGTCTCGACGATGCCATCCGTTTGATCCTATTCCCATTTACTCTTCGGGGATGGGCTAAACAATGGTTAAATACTTTGCCAAAGGGAACAATCACAACATGGAGCATCATGGCGAAAAGTTCCTTTTGAAATATTTTCCACCTAGGCCAAAATCGCACACGATTAAGGAATGAAATCTCTTCATTCACTCAAGAAGACGACGAGACCTTGTACGACACTTGGGAGAGATTCAAAGAATTCGCAAAAATGCCCACATCATGGTCTTCCTATTTGGATGCAAGTCCAAACATTTTACAATGGGTTACTCTCATCAACAAGGCAAATGATTGATGCGGCGGTACCGGGGAACTTTGAACAATAAAACACCGGAAAGTTCGCCCAAGATCCGATAGAGGAATGGCCATGAATGGCTATCACCGGCAATCCATACGAGGTAAAACTGTGAGCAGGTGAGTGTTTATAATGCAGATGCGGTGGTTACACTAGCTGCTTTGCACAAGTCGAAGCTTTGACCCAAAAGATCGACGATCTAGCGGCTCCTAAACCACCACCGCCGCATGTTTTATTTTGTGAAACTTGCGGAGGATAGCATAATCATCGGGATCGCCCACACACAATACCTCACGCTGAGCAGGCTACGCGTTGGGAATCAAGGCGTAAATTACCCAAGTAATCCTTACAACAACACATACAATCCTCGGGTGGCGACAACATCCTAATTTCGGTTGGGGAAACCAAGGCCAACCACGACCTAATCCCAATCCCGATCTACACACGTCTCCGGATTTCAAAGAAAATCAAGGTAAGCCTAACTTGGAAGATCTTATAACAAAGTTTGTGCAATCACGGATACCCGATTCCAGCGGTGGAAACATCTTTGAGAAATCAAGAGGCATCTATCCATAATCCGGAAAACCAAATAGGCAGATTGCGAAGATGATTTACGAAAGGCCACAAGGTAGTTTCTGGGTAATCTTCGAGCCAAACCCGAGGGGAGCACGTAAAGGCAATTACCATCGTTTTCCATATGAGCATGATTATGCCAATACCGCCATGCGTAAATCGTGGAGGATGACATACCCAAAGAAAAGCTCATGAAAAAGGAAGTCGCCGAATACAAACCCAAGATCCCTTAGGAGAGTCTAAGAAGAAGATAGAAGGGAGGACAAATTTGGTAAGTACCTTGAGTCATTCAAGCAACTACATACTAATATTCCATTTGTTCAACCTCTTTCAAAGCATGCTAAGGATCTAAATGACATCATTTCTAATGAAAATAAGCTTAACGAACTATCAAATGTGCAATTGAATGATAAATGTTCTTCCAATAATCTACCACAAAAATGTAATGATCCAGGAAGTTTTATTATCCCTTGTACAATTGATGGTTTACTGTTGATAGAGCACTAGACTTGACTTAGTAGCTAGTATCAATGTGATGTCTTATGAAACATTCAAGCATATGGGATTAAGTGAACTGAAACCTACTAGGATGGACATACACTTAGCCGATAAATCGATTAAACATCCTAGAGGTATTATTAATGATGTGTTAGTCAAGATCGATAAATTCATATTCCAAGTTGATTTTGTTATTCTTGATATGCATGATGATATTGAGGTTCCTCTAATTCTTGGGCGTTCTTTCTTGGCTACGGCAAAATCAATCATTGATGTGCATGAGGAAAATTAACTTTGAGGGTGGGGGATGAACAAGTAATTTTTAAAATTCATGTTGATATTGAAAAGGATACTACTTGTTCTTTTGCCGATTCAATTTCGTTTGCACGATGAGAAATCTAAAAATCTCTTGGAGAAAAGTGTTGTTCAAAGTCCATGTTGGAAGCTTATGCTCGAAAAGGGGACCGAAAAGTTCAAAGAGCACATTTTGAAGCATAAAGTTGGAGGTAATACTACTAAATACCTAAGGGATTTTCATAAGTCCAAAGCTCCACCCGACTAATCTCCACATTTGGGTAAACGGTCCCGGTATACGACTTTAAAAAGCGCTAATCGGGAGGCAACCCGGCATTTTGTGTGCATTTTCTCTTACTTAATTGTTTTTTTTTTTTCTTAGGGATTGAAAAAAATTAAAAAAAAAAAAACACGGTCTGGCCGTGCTTAAAAAGCACGACCGTGTTCCTCACCCACCCGCGAACACACCTCGGGCCGTGTTCAAAATCCAAGGTTTTGTAGGAAAAATTGCATCAGAACACGGCCGTGTTTTTCAAAAAAAAATTATTAAAAAAAAAATTTTTTTATCAAAAAAATTCGTGCGAACACGCCCGGCCATGCTTAAAAAGCACGGACATGTTTTTATTTAAAAAAATTATTAAAAAAATATATATATTTTTATCGAAAAAATTGCATAGAACACGCCCGGCCGTGCTTAAAAAGCACGGCCGTGTTTTGTTATTAAAAAAAAAAAATTTCAAAAAAAAAACTCAAAAAAAAAATTATATTTGATGATTTCACGGTATTCGAGTTGTGTATCCTTGATTAGGTATGAAGATGCGGATGAAGGTCTCGTACTAAACAACCCAATGGTCGCTCAATACCGATTTCACTCTTCTAGTAAGGTCGTATTTTTCTTTTCCACCTCTTTATTTTCTTCTAGTGTGGTTGATTTTTAAGTGTTTTGTTTGTGTTCGTTCATCTCTTTCTTTCACATTGAGGACAATGTAAACCTTTAAAGTTGGAGGTGGGTGCAATTACATTCTTAGTCTGTGTGTGCTTGCTTTTATTTTTAGTTTGTCGACAAGAGGTATTTTTTTTTAACAAATTGAGTGTTTGCTAGTCCATAACTTAGCCCAATTACACCAAAATTAACTTTTTGATTTATGTTTTCAATGTGAAGCAATTGATTGTTTAGGATAGATTGATGTAGATGTGTGCTAAATTTTGACGAGATTTCCAACTCCATAATACTTGATTTGTTAAGGCATTTACGACAAAGCTTAGTGTTATGAACGTTTGAAAATTCATGATTTAGTAGTGGTTAACTAGTTGTTATACCAAGCTTGTGAAAAAAAAAAGAAGAAGAAGAAAAAAAAAGGGAATCCAATCGAGGTTATACTCCTCTATTTATTGTTGCTTAGTAACTAGGAGCATTCATGAGCCCCATGTTTGTCTTTTACGTAAAACGGCGACACAAATATGAGTATGGGAAACCACCCTATGAGTGTTTGAACGAAAATTCAAAATATAAATCTAGTGGAAGAATGCCTCGAAAGGACCTACAAAAAAAATTTGAAAGGGAGAATGTATATTCCTTGAATTCTCATTCCAATAAAAGTTCAAGAAGCTTGATTATATGACTAGTAGACTAACTACAATGATCCATTTGAATTCTTGTATTTTCATGACATTATTGAATTGAAGTTATTCGTAACTATCAATATTTGTGGAGTGATGATTTCAAGTTTGAATAATGCCTCACTTGATGTTCTGATCTTTCTTGTGATCGATCGCTTTGCAAAATTGTGTCTTTCTTGAAAGGTTAATTCGGGTTGAGAAGGCTAAGAACTTGATTGCTTGTGTTCAATGTGTTGAAAAAAAAAAATCCTTGTGTGTTGTAATTTATTGAATCATTTTTTTTTTTTTTTTTTTTTTGATTTAATGTTTTGCTTGAGGACAAGCAAAGTTCAAAGTTGGAGGTGGTTTGATAAGGGTCTTTTTATGCATGTTTTATGTGTATATTTAAGTATGATTTGAGTTATTTTATTGTTAGTTTCATAAATTTTTTATTGTACATAGTTCACATTACTCCGAGGTGCTTTTATTGGTGTAGATTGATGATTTGGAGCTGTTTTTGGTGAATTTTGGGCCATGGCTTCATGTCAAAACATACCGGGGTTTCGGATACAAAAACACTCAAAATCCCAAGCTAAACGCGTCATTTCGGGGCATTTTCAGTCAACCACGGGCAGAGTGTGTTTTTAAGCAGTCGTGCTTTTTAGAAGTCAAAAACGAGCAATTTTTCGACCCCGACGCACCAAAACGGTCGGGCCGTACTTTTCAAGCACGGCCGTGTGGGAAAATCCGAAAACACGGCCTGCCCATATTTTTAAAGCACGGGCGTGTTTTTCGTCGATCTGGATGTTCTTTTGGCGGAAATTATGGAAGCTTTCCTTTTTGCTTTTTGACAACCTTTGAGCAACTTTTACATCTCATTTCTTTGCCGCACCAAACTCTATTATTCCCTCAATTGTCATGTGAATACAATGATTCAACCAACTCAACCATGAATGTGCACACAATGATTCAACCAACAACCATGGAAGTGGAGCATTTGTTAGCATTATTGATGTGTTCTTTCACAAAGATGGTGCCTATAAAAGCCAAGAGTTTGAGTTGGGAAAGGAATTCATAATTCATTTAGTATTCATTCATATAGAGATTCATTGTGTATTCATCATTCAATTCAATTTAGACACTTAGAAAATATTCATTGTGTCCAACATTTTGAGTGGAATTGGGATCAAGAGATCTTGGAGGAGTAAGCTTGTAGCAACATTGGAGAAGAAAGCTTGGATCAATATCATCCATCAAGGAAGAAGTCATTGAGATTTTGAGAAAGATAAGTACATCATGTCTACAATACTTAAATCTTCTTGTGTAATTTACTCTTTTGTCAAAATCATGAGTAGCTAAACTCCTAGTGTTTGAATGTAATGAACTCTAGAATGGATTTGTGATTAAGGTTTGTATGTTTTTAATAAAATTCTTATGTCTTGTGTGATTCACTTATATCATGTTTATTTCATTCAAGTTAATATTTCTGGTATATTAATTTGATATTTATTCCTCATCGGGTAATCGAGAGATTTATGGTGAGAAAGAACCTATATAAGTGAAAAGAGTTGCATGCAATCCTAGATATAGCCATATAGGACGAAATAAATCTTCCGGATTAGGGTCAAACCTAATATGCAATGGCGTAGCCAGGACAGTATAGTAAGCTGGGCCGATACACGAAAGTGGGGTGGGCCAAATAGAAAAATCATATAAATTTCAACTAATATATATGTTTTTTAAAAAAATTTGCCTAGTAATTTTTTTTTTTTAAAAGAGGGGGGCCCGGGTTGGCCCCCCTTGGCTACGCCAATGCTAATATGGGAATTCATAAATCGTTATAATGCAATTTTGGGGGTTTTAACTAGAAAGAGATTTCAGTTAATCCACTTGAGATTAGGAGTTTTACGCCTTGAGAAAGGGTTTAACTTAAATCGGGAATTTCTACGATCCACATAACATGAGATTTTATTAAAAGAGGTTGATTTTTGCTTAAGGACTTATGGTTGTATTTTTATCTTGTTGAATCACAAAAACATTCTAGATGGATTTACATTCAAACACAATTATATCTCTTGATTTCTCATTCTACAATCTACTTTTATTTTATTGTAAGTTGCAATTATTTTAAATTCTCTATTTTTCATTTTCCATTTTAACAAACAAAACTCTGAAAATTGCTAGATTAGATAACAAAAAGACGGTAATTATTAGTCTTACAATCCTCGTGGGAATGACACTTCTGACTAATAATCTATATTACAAAACGATAGGTGCACTTGTCTACGGTTTTCTAGAGTAGCTTTTGAGCCATCAGCCATCGTCTTCGTCACTATTGACGTTGAAGTCGCCAGTTTGGGAATTTTTGTGGGTCACTGTTGTTTCAAGTAAGGTTATGAGGGTAAATTGACTCGAAAATGGCTTGTGAACTACTAAAGGGCAATCTTGGATTTCACCTCTCAAAATGGCTAAAAAATATGTATTTGAAAAAGATGGCTAAAAAACATTTTCAATTGGCCAAAATGGCTAAAAGAACCCTTGTAAATTTGTAATGTACCCCAGTTAAGTTTTCTTACTATTTTAAAATTTTGGAGCTTATATGATTTTTTTGAGTTTTCATTCCGGTCCACCCCACTTCTGCGTCCTGGCTACGCCATTGCCTACATATACAATAGCAATTGGCAGCATTCAGCATTTTCTGAACAAGCATAATGTCTCTCAGTGCATGCGTCGCGCGAGGACTTTTTTAAATTATTTCTGTTTCTATTATAGGGACAGAATTGAGATATGTGGTGAATGGGACTTAAGTAACAAAAAGTGAGAGGTGTTTGTTCAAATAGTATATTTTCGCCTTTAAATACCAATTTTGGTCCTCCCCTAAAAACCCATCGCATTTTCTGAACTTCCGTAAATGGCGACATCTCCAGAAACAGAGCACCCTATTAAGGCCTTTGGATGGGCTGCTAAAGACCCATCTGGCTTTCTTTCTCCTTTCAGTTTCTCCAGAAGGTACACACACACATGTACATTATGGTCTGAGAGTTTATTATTTCTTATTTTTCATTCTTATTTATTTATTTATTGATATATTTGGGTGATGGTACAGGGCCACTGGGGAGAAAGATGTGCAGTTAAAAATCCTGTATTGTGGGGTGTGCCATTCTGATCTTCACATGGCCAAGAATGAGTTGGGTTTCACCCAGTTCCCCATGGTGCCTGGGTACGTAAATATATACATCTTCTATTTCTATACATGTTCTTCATTCGCTTTATGTTTTCTTATACGTGTGATGTCCGAGTAACAGGGCTAACAACGTCAGTCGTCCCGCTACTCAGGTCAATGGTTTAATTAATCGGACGGTTCAGTCGTTGGTCCAATCGGTCAAATATAAATTAATTATCTTCTTATTATATTATGTAAAATTATAATATAATATTAACTGTTATGCCAATGTCTTAAAGGTTAAAAGGATAAATAAACAACTGAAAAAACCAGTATAACAAAGCCAACATTCCAATAATCATATATACACATACTCTATCTATGTACCAATTTAAGACTTTAATTTTTCTAATTAATAAACTAAAAACTGAAAAAATTGGTTTGACCGGTCAACCATAAAATTATTTTTTTATGGATAATAGGATCGGACCGAGATGGATGTCAAATTTAATTACTTTTTAATATTATATCAGAAAATAGTCTAGTTTTGACATATACTTTACAAAGTAAACATAGGCATAACTAATTATGTACATTAAAGAAGAAAAGTTTTCTTAAGTTGCATTTGTAAACACGTTAATTAGAAGCTGCTAATTCAGTATCACCTTTTTTTTTTATTATTATGAGGAGTAGTGTTTGGACTAATTTCAAATAAGTTGCATTTGAAAGATACGAGGGTTGAATGGTGTTTCAACTCCTATTTCAGTTAACACCCTTATAAAGGGTGTTTTTAATATACCACTGGAATAGGAGATGAAACATTACGGAATAGAAAGATCTCATCGTTTGAAAACACCTAATTGATTATCACTTTTTTAATAAAGGGAGAGTAGTGGTTGGAGAATTTCAAAAGATCGAGGGTTGAACCACTGGTTAATATAAAGGGTTACGTGAAAACATTTCGTTAGTGGTATAATTCAGTATCACCTAACTCCCTTATGATTTTGACACGCGATTTGTTTTAGTTTTCATTTTTTGAAGAACAAAAAGAAAGAACAGAGAACATGTCTTAATCGGACAAATGTCAAATCATAAGGGAGTTGGATGACACCCAATTGGAGTTTAAATAAAACGATTCAAACATTTTGTGCATTTGAAAATTTATATACTAGAGTAATTGAAAATAGCTTAATTAGTATGGATCCTAAAGAAAATAAAATTTATTATAAAGATCATTAACTCCTAATTCTTTAATCCAAACTCGAGTAAAAGATATAGAGCAATTTCATATACTTCATTGAAGAAAAGTAGCTCATGAATATGCTAAAGTGTTTTTTGTTTTCTGTTTTTTCCTTAATTCAGGCATGAGATTGTAGGAATAGTGACAGAAGTAGGCAACAAGGTGGAGAAATTTAAAGTCGGGGACAAAGTAGGTGTGGGGTGCTTGGTTGGGTCATGTCGCCAATGCACCATGTGTGATAAAGATCTTGAAAATTACTGCGCCAAACAGATCCTTACCTACAGTATGCCGTACTATGATGGCACCGTTACCCAAGGAGGTTACTCCGACATCATGGTTGCCGACGAGCATTTCGTCGTCCGTTGGCCCGAAAACTTGCCGCTCGACATTGGCGCTCCCCTCCTTTGTGCCGGGATCACGACCTATAGCCCATTGAAGTACTTTGGGCTCGACAAGCCGAGCGTAAATGTTGGTATCGTCGGGCTTGGTGGGCTTGGCCATCTTGCGGTGAAGTTCGCTAAGGCTTTGGTGTAAGGTGACGGTCATTAGTACTTCGATTAAGAAGAAGGAAGAGGCGATCCAAAAACTTGGCGTGGGACGAGTTTTGGTCAGCCTTGACCAAGAACAGACGGGTAGTTATTATTATTTTTTTCTTCTAAGTTCGATATGACATATATTGCTACTAAAGGGCGAAGTTGCAAAATTGATCCTTAAACTTGGGGAGTGCCAAAATTGGTCGAACTAAAGATTGGTCCTGTTCGATTTTAAATTTTTAATTTGGTCATTTAAATTATTAAAATTGCTCAATTTTAATTTATTTTTGCTGATATGTCACAAAACCACCAAAAAAATTGACACTTGAATCACACATGATCCCCTAATATTGGGAATTTTTTATTATTGGCAATTTATGGGTGACATGGCAATCATTAATCTACATCATCAAGTTATCGGGGATCTATTTATACGTCATGCCACCCAAAAATCGCCAGAATCAAAAAAGTCGCTAATTTTAGGGGATCAAGTGCAAGACACGTGTCATATTTAGTATTGCAATATTCGGTAAAAATAGGACTAAAGTTGAGTAATTTTATAACTGACAAGACCAAATTAAAATTTTCAGAACCAACATGAGCAATTTTGATACCCCCATGAGTTAGATGACCAATTTTGACCACCCCGACCAATTGCGATATCATTAACTTCGACCGTACTTTATTTCTTTATATACAAAATAACTACAGGAATCTAATATGACTATGTTTGGGTGCGTATAGGCTGCAGCAGGCACGTTGGATGGCATCATTGATACTGTCTCTGCAACTCATTCCCTATTTCCATTAGTAAGTTTGTTAAAGCCTGAAGGAAGCTTATCTTGGTTGGTCTTCCACAAAGCCTAGAAGTGCCCATTTTCCCCTTGCTTATTGGTAAGCATTCTCATTCCTCTTTTCTTTTTTAAGGATTAATAATTATAAAAACTTCCCTAGTTTTAACCTAATTACAGAAAAAACCCAAAATCGTGTTATATTTCAAAAATACAAATATTCCGTTGAAATTTGTTTCTCTTTTACAAATGTCATCCTCAAAAGAGGGGTATTTATTATGGTATTTGTTAGGTAAATACAAACTTAAGGGGGTGTTTGAAATACTTTTAAGGGTGTTTGTAATTATGTAAGATAAATGAGTTTTCTGTAATTAGGCTAAACCTCATGGATAGTTTTTCCAATATCCCTTTTCTTTATTTTTTGGTTCCAAGTAGTAGAAATTTTGCCTAGCTAATACCATAATGGGATACATAATAGGGAGGAGGGCAATAATTGGAAGTGCAATCGGAGGACTAAAAGAGACGCAAGAAATGATTGATTTTGCGGCTAAGCATAACATATTACCAGATGTGGAGATGATACCAATGGATTATGTGAACAAGGCTATGGAGCGTCTCTTGAAATCTGACGTCAAGTACCGATTCGTTATTGACATTGCCAATTCATTAAAAAAAGAGTAACATTGTTATATCGGTGTCTTCATATTTCTCTTGTCTAAGAGGCAAGAGTAAGCTTGTTATAATAAGGTTGTTATAAGAGTGAGATTGTTATATCTCGCTTTGGAAATTATGGTATTCTTCTTGTGAAATTTGAAATAAATATGATTATCCTTGTTTTTATTTATGCCTCTTAACTTGGTTGATCTTATTTGGTCCGCAATATATGTATGTTTCTTTCGCAAAACTTATGTTGAAAATTACAGTGTATTGCTTCACAATGGATTACAAAATTGAAAATTACAAATAAAACTTAACTATTACAAAAAAATGTAAAGCACGATCCTTCTGGACAGTAACTTGAGACTGCATTTGAACCTCCTGGAAGCCTAAGAAAAGTCGATTCAAGTAAAACCGCAGTCCGTAAGACAGACACGTCCTTGTTAGTGTTCATGGTTCGACGTACTCTCCCCAAAAATGAAGCGAATTACCTCTTTTATATAGTATGTAGCACAATTGATACTAAAGTACCTTCGAACTAAAAAGTGTCAAGAGTGGGTGCTGGAACATAGAATGCATAAATAAAAAGTAGAGAAGACATAAATAAATATGACCGTCCTAGTTTTTATTTAGTGTGGGTCTCTTAACTTGGTTGATTTTATTTGGTTCACAAAATGTATATGTTTCCCTCGCAAAATTATGTTGAAAATTACACGTGTTGCCTTCAACAATGCCTTACAAAATTTAAAATTATAAACATAACTTAACTAATATAAGAAATGTAAAACACAATTCTTCTGGACAGCAGCTTGAGAATGATTTTGGACCTCCTCAAATGAGAATCAAGGAAAATTTATATCCTCAAAATAAATACTTCTCAATTAGTGCTCATGGTCGGAGAAATCAAAACAATTTGCTTTTAGATTCTAATTAATTATATAAATTAGAAGCGAAGTTGGTATTTAGAAAACACTTAAGGCTTGTTTTTAAATCAAAAAAGAATAATAACTATTTTTAGTGATTGCAAAAAATAAGTCGTGTTCGGGTTTGTGGGTCGTGTTGAGACATGATAATTACACAAATTTGCCCAACCCGAACACGACCCGTTTAATTATTGGGTCGATGGGTCAACCCGAACACGACTGCTTTTCGGGTAAATCAAAATGACACTGTATATTTTTTAACCTTGAATAAATCTTTTATTTATATTGATAAAATGATAATTTTGGGTTATTTATATATAGAATATTAATAAATATTAAAAATAATACTGAAATTTCTTATTTAAACGGGTTAAACGGGTTTAGTGGGTCATTTAGTGTCAACAAACCGACCCATTTATTATTTGGGTTTTTTACAATTAAAATAATAAATGGGTCAACCCTAACCCGCTTATATCGTGTTTTTAGTGATTGTCGGAGATTGCCACCCCTAATTGCAAACACTCCTTTTATATCCACCGAGAATACTAGGTTTGTCTTTAGCGGTCAAGTCGCCTACATATTGGGCCTTCCTTTTAGACATTGGGCCTACTCATTTATCACCCACCTCGGCTCGTAAACTACATTAAACGATAATACATGGAAATAAAAGGAAAACAAAAGAAAAATAAAGGAAACAATAGTTAATTGTCTTATCATATGTATGTACAAGAAACCGTGTGTGGTCGGAGCGGAGGTGGAGGACGTGTCCGAGTAGAATCTATCTCGAGAACAACGAGTTGAACCCACAACCTCTACCCCATCATACTCGGTCTCTATACCTCATCATCATGTGGTCGCATGTTGGGTATGGGTCATGCGCCTCTTGAACATCGAGACATAAGTAGTCCCCTGTTTAGCACTACGCCCGGCCCGAGGTCATCCTCTAACCAACGAGAATTAAGTGAAGCACACTTGACTAATAAATGCTCAGTATGGACATATTATAATCCATGTGATATGTCCATATCAATCCCCTACATGTACGAGAGCCCTAACTCCTCCGCAGTGGGTTGAAGCGCTATGCATTTAGTCTGTCAAAACAAGAAACCACACTTAATTAGAAAACATAATGGACTACGATAGCATAGTAACACAAAATTAAAAAAACCGCGATTCTTGGATTTGTGAAATAAAGTTTGCAAAGTGAAGATCTCAATCGTATGCCCGGATAGCCCTCCAACCCGGAACTTAGCCCATGGTGCGGCCAAAGTAAAGGGATGATCTCATACGCCCATAATTGTATTCACCAACAAAAAAATAAACAATCAAAATAAATTCATTATGCAATGTTTATATAAAGAATAATACATGTTAGATATATATACCGTAAAGCCATCAAATATGCATATATATGAAATTGTACATCTCTAACAGGATCATCGGGGTTAGACTCGAGTATGTAGATAATGGCATAGCGATCCCAAACACGTAGGAGCCTATGAGAATGTCTCGGAAACATCTTGACATCCTCCAACATTGTCACAACCACAATGGGACTTGTGTCGGCAGATCCACCCAAAAAATATACATCGTCAAAAACAAAACATAGGCGGTCTTCGATCATCATCATCCGGTCGAACTCTAAAACATCCATCCATGAAAGAGCGACAATAAGCGCCGGATAAATGTTTTTATCATGATTTCATGATAATATTTTATGTTCGACCGCTAAACACCTATAAAAGTCTAACAATCCTCGCAAGAGAACGAGATCAATCATAGGGTAGCAAGTTGACCACAAGTCGTCTCTCAAGGAAGACTTAGCCGGCAAATAATTATTATGTATCACAATAGACGGAAAATCCAAAATTTTGTTCGACCGCTAAACACCTATAAAAGTCTAACAATCCTCGCAAGAGAACGAGATCAATCGTAGGGTAGCAAGTTGACCACAAGTCGTCTCTCTCAAGGAAGACTTAGCGGCAAATAATTATTATGTATCACAATGATGAGAAAATAAATCCTAAACACTCTAACCAAATTTGTTGGATTTATTTAAACTAAGAGAAAATAATCAAAAAGGCAATTAAAACTAAGCGAGATTGAACTTTGAGAAAAAGATATGGAAGAAAGTCTAGGATTATGGATTCATCTCATCAAACTTGCAAGCGAGAATATCAATTAATTGATCTTGCGGTTAACAAATATAACAAACATGTAAAAACTAGGCCAGGTCCGATAACTTTCGTATTCACAGTTAGGGCTATCCCAACATAGTTTGCTATTTTCATTAAACCTAGGGTTAGATAATACATTTCGATTCATAACTAACCCCCTGAATAAATTTAGTCCAGGATAATAATATCTTCTCGATCTCAATTATTCCCCCAAAACAATCAAAAGTTGATCGACAATCAATTATCAAATAAAGCAATTTATTCAGAGAGCGGTCAATTAATCAATACTCATGCTTGTTTGTTTGAATCAAATCATCCAAATCCTAGAACAAGGAAATTAGTTCATGCTTGGGGATGAGATCATAATCTCAATTGAAGGAAAGAAAACAATCATAAACATGATCATGCAATAATAATAATCTCTCAATAATTAAAATCACACAAAAGAGATGAAGAAATCTTACTCTTTGATTAAGAAGCAAAAATAACTTCAAGGAAGAACCCAAGCAATCCCAATGTTGAAAACAAGAGAAAAATACCAAAAAACTAAAGTATAGAAGTCTATGAATGAGAGTGTACGAAATTATGGATCCCCAAGGGCTATTTATAAGCCTAAGCCTATACAAGGTGGAAGAATCCAAAAAGGAAAGGGAAAATCGGATTTAAAATTCTAGAAGATTCTCGTAGTGCGCATCCGCAGATATTCTGTGTGTCCGCGATCTCCTCAGCGCATTGTTGCGCGCGCCGCGCCACTTGCCCGCCCGCATCATGCCTTGCGCGGGCGCGGAGTGTGGCGGGTGCTGGCCGGGCGCGCGCGTCTTGCGCATTCGACCTCATTGTGCGATTATGTGCGCGCGCAAGATTACGTCCATCGTTGTCTGCGACTATGTGCGGCGCGCTTTCACGTCAATCTTGGCGTTGCGCGACAAGCGTGGAGTCTTGCCAGCAGCGACACAACTTCAGCATCCCCAACCTTCAATTGCCCATAATGTCTGTTTCGATCGTTTTTGTCCGTTTTTAAGTTCTCTTTTTACGAAAACCTACTAAATAACCAAAAATAACATACGTAACATATGACAATATAAAATGGGGCGAAAAGACACAAAAATACGCACACTCATTCATACAAAAAATAGAAATCACGCAAAATTCACACACAAAAACATATAAAATAATTTACTCAGTTTTTACACCAAATACTCCTAATTGATTTCAAATTATTTCTCGGAGTATTATCTTGAGGTTTAATTTCCGATTATTTTAAATAATTGATTTCGAGCAATATTAAAAGTGTTTTTCATGTTTTAAAGTATTTTTAACATTAACCGAATACCATTAAGGTAAAACGGTGCCCGAAAAACAAAGTCGGAATTTTTTCAAGGACCGAAAACTCCCAGAAATTGCGATCGGTCCACCCCTAGGTCAACTAGGTGCACGAAAGTTAAGATTTCAGTTTTCATACAAAATTCTCCAGGGATGGGTTGACCCCCCCGGTCGACCGGTCTACCACATGGGTTTACCCAAGGTTTTTGTTTCCCCTGCCTCTCTGTCTCGAAGTTTTCTCTTTCTGTAAAATAGCAGGGACAGGTCGACCTGTGTGGGATTCATCTCAATGGACTTATTTCAAATCTTTGTATTGGTCGACCGAGTCGAACAAATGGGTTATCCAAAGATAAAATCGCAGGCGATTTTTGAGTTTTGGGAGACAATTTTTCCTGTTTTTGTGGGGTTGATTTATAACAGCTATATTCTTGATTTAACTTGCATTTCTTTTCAGATTTCAATCCCCAAGAGGAGCTATCAATGTTCAATATCTCTCCTATAAATAGAGGAAGATTTGGAGCAACAACTAACAAGACAATATACTACAACACAACAAGATACATTACAAGCAAATATACTGTGTTATTCAATTTCAATATTCTTGCTGTAATAGCCTAAAGTCTTACTTGCACATCTTGAGGTATAGGCTTTATTCTTGATTACACTTGCACTTCAAAGTTGTATACTTCATTATCGAGTTGTAATCTTGAATTTATGTTCATCATTCAAACACAAGATATCCTTGTGAGTGTTCTTGTGGTAAGAGTACACTTGGGTGATCTTAGGTGTAGAAGAGTGTGGTACTCTTCATAGGTGTAAGAAGATTGTGGTAATCTTCTTGTGGAAGAGTTTGGTGCTCTTCGAGGTGTTAAAGAGTTTGGTGCTCTTCAAGTTGGAAGATTGTGGTAATCTTCATTGGTGCCATTGTAAGAAGATTGTGGTACTCTTGAGGTGAAGTTGTAATAATTTTGGTAATTATTAATAAAATTTTTTTTTTTTGGAACCCATCCCGGATATCTTGGGTGGTAGAGCACGTAGTCCCTAGGTGGGGTGAAGCTCTATAAATTGACGTATGTTGTTTATGTTACCGCACCTTCATTGTTGTCATTGCTTATTCATTCGAAAAAGAGGGTAAAATTCGGAAAATCGGCATAATCTATTCACTCCCCCTCTACATTATCGTAGCCACTTGGACTAACAAGTGGTATCAGAGGAAAACTCTTTGGCAAGCTCATTCCACATTGCGAATAAAGAGGAAAGATCCATTGTCTATGAACGAGAGCTATCTACAACCGGTGCTTCATTCAATAGACAGCCTCTCTTCGACTCCAACAATTATGCATTTTGGAAAACTAGAATGGAGCGCTTCTTACAAGGTTGCGGGTTTGATATTTGGAACACGGTTATAAACGGAGTATCCATCCCAATGAAGAAAAAGAAAGACCGAACTCAAATCCCCAAAGCCGTCAATGAGTTTGATGATGAAGACAAGAAAATTTTCTCCTTAAACGGTAAAACTCTTAACATTCTTCATTGTTCTCTTACCACTACGGAATATAATCGTATTAGAGGTATTCAATCCGCTCATGATGTTTGGGAAAAATTGGAAGTTATCTATGAAGGCACAAAAAAAGTAAAACAAGCTTGAAAATATTTCCAAAATGGTTGAAAGGCTTGACAATATTGTCCCATTTTGTGGGTCTTTGGAACATAGAATGCATAAATAAAAAGTAGAGAAGACATAAATAAATATGATTGTCCTAGTTTTTATTCAGTGCGGGCCTCTTCACTTGGTTGATTTTATTTGGTTCACAAAATGTATATGTTTCCCTCGCAAAATTATGTTGAAAATTACAGTTGTTGCCTTCAACAGTGGCTTGCAAAATTTAAAATTATAAACATAACTTAACTAATATAAGAAATGTAAAGCACAATTCTTCTGGACAGCAGCTTGAGAATGATTTTGGACCTTCTCTAAACGGAAAAAAAGTCGAGTGAAGGAAAATTTATATCCTGAAAATAAATATATCTCAATTAGTGCTCATGGTTCAAAAACCAAAGCAACGCTGCTTTTAGATTCTAATTAAATTATATAAAATTAGAAGCGAAAGTTAGTATTTAGAAACACTTAACGCTACTTGTTTTTAAATCAAAAAAGAATAATAACTATTTTTAGTGATTGCAAACACTCATTCTATATCCCAACCAGAATACTAGGTTTGTCTTTAGCGGTCAAGTCGCCTACATATTGGGCCTTCCTTTTACACATTGGGCCTACTCATTTATCTGCCACCTCGGCTCGTAAACCTATGTCTAATGTACAATACATGCGATAAAAGGAAACAAAAGAAAAAATAAAGGAAACACTAGTTAATTGTCTTAATATGTATGTACAATAAACCATGTGTGTGTTCGCCTATATTTTTAGCTTCACCGCAAGTGTATGGTATACATTATAGAATAGGGTAGCAAGGTCGTATCCACGGAGACTAATAAATTTATGCGCTAAATATTGAACCAAAATAGACTTATTTTTATTTAGACGATCGAAATTTGATAATTGTTATATTGAGATCAAAACAATTTGAATCACTAAAACACAAGATTAAGATAACACAAATAATAGAAGTATCAAGATAATGAAATGGATTTTCGAGTTAAGGTTTCGATTAATAACCCTCTTGTTGTCGGTTTAATTAAGCCACGTTATTATCAATATTCCTATAAGACGATCACAAAGCTATTTTATCCTCCCTCTCGAGATGCATATAAAATGTAGATTGAAATACTTATGCTAGCATCTCTACTCAACATGAAGCATTCAACTCCCAAAAGTTTAAAAGATCAAATGTCCTCACAAATATTTACAAACCTCTCTCGATTCATGCAAATATTTGTGTCGAGTATTCAAGATCTAATATTGAAACTCATCTCTCGAATTATGAATCAATATATCAAACAAGTTAAATCATTGATCAAGTGATAAAACAAGAATAAGCTCAAAATACTCAAATAGGCTTCAAGATAATAACTTAAACTAAGATTAAAACATCCAACAAGAGTTCATTAATCTACTTCCAAAACCGGAAATCTCTAGAGTTTAGCAACACATGATTAAACAACTTATAAACAAAGTGTTCAAAGCCATTACAAATGAAGATGAAAGATTGAAACTAAAAGAGAAGCAAGAAAAACTTAGGAACGTCGACAATCTCTCGATATATCTCCGTTCTTCAAGCTCCGATGCAACCCGATTGTCTCCTTGATATCTCCTTCCAAGAGTTGACCCTTGTCTTGTGTTGTAGATCCCAAAAATGCCGAGAATATCCTTGTGTGCGCCCCCAAAAGCCTTTTATACCCACCATCAAGTTTAGGGCATAATGTTGCAGATTATGGGATTCCAGCGCAGACGCACGGGTGGTGCGTCGGAGCATGTTAGTCCAAGTGGCTACGATAATCTAGAGGGGAGGTGAATAGATTATGCCGATTTTTCGCAAATCACCCTCTTTTTCGAATCAACAAGCAAATGACAAGAATGTAAATGCAGAAATTAAACAACACTCGTTGATTTAAAGAGGTTCAACCCACCTAGGGCCTAATCCTCTACCACCCCTAGTATCTCCAGGGATGGATTTCAAAAAAAAAAAAAGATTTTATTAATTACCACAATTAATACAACACCTTGAGGATCACCACAATCCTCTTACAACACCTTCAAGGAGATTACCACAATCTTCCTTCACCACCTTTGAAGAGTACCACACTCTTCAAACACCTATCACCTAAATCACCAAGTGTATTCTTACCACAAGAATACTCACAAGGATGTCTTGTGTTGAATGATGGACAAAATTCAAGATTACAAATCTATGAAACCAATACAAAGATTGAGTGCAAGTGTAATCAAGAATCAAAAACCTAGACCTCAAAGATGTGCAAGTGAAAGTACTTAGGCTATTACAACAAGAATGTAAAAATGAAAGCTTGAACAATTTGCGATTTCTTGTTGTGTATTTTGCTTGTGTGTATTGTATTTGTGTCTTGAATCCATCCTCTATTTATAGGAAGCTTAACCAACATAGGCTCAACATAGGCTCATCTATCTTCACTTTTGTCTACAAAAAGAAGATCACAAGATGTAGAAATATTGTACAAAATTGAAAAGTAAATCTTCTTTGTCAAAGAATTCAAAACAAACATCATTTTTTTGTCACAAAATATCATAGGGCGACCGGTTGCCCTGTTGAAGATTTCGACCGTTTGAAAAAAATAGTGCGATCCGGTAGGGGTTGCGGGGGTGCGGCCGGTCGGAGGGGGTCGGCCGCCGCCTCGCCCGGGAGTGCGACCGGTCGGCCCTCCCCCCGGACCGGTCTCCTCCCTCTTTTTCAAGTCCGCATGTTACATTTCGTGTTTTCTTTTCTTAAGGTGCAAGTGTCGACCATTTTGGCCGACCTCCAATTTGAAGTGTTGTCCGATTTTTTTTCAAAAATAAACTTCAAGAAATACTCCAAAAAATTAGCAAAAACATTTTAAATCATTTGGGAGTATTTGGACAACATTTATAAACATAGTTTTGGTGTAAAAACCAATATAAACAAAATCATCAAAAGTGTTGTCCAATTTTAATCAAATTAAAAGCTCTAAGAAATACTCCAAAAATTAGTAAAAACATTTTAAATCATTTAGGAGTATTTGGACAACATATAAAAAACATTGTTTTGGTATAAAAACTCATTTAAACAAAATCATCAAAATCTTGATAAAAACATTTATCTAACAAACTCCCCCTTTTTGATGATTACAAACCAAAACAATTTTAGGAAGTTGATTTTAAAACAAAACCAATTTTCCGGTCTTAAAGCATCAACCATTTCAAGCAAAATTCATCATAAGTACAAACACACAAGGATAGGAGCAAAGAATTTTTCAAAATCATTTTTGCACAAGCTCCCCCTATCAATATGCATATCAAGAACAAATATACAAGCAACAATTAAAAGCTAAAAGCTTAGCTTTTACAACTTAAGCTTGAATTCCATGAGCTTATAAGCTCCCCTGTCACAAAACATCATTAGTCAATCATAAAAGTCCACAATACATCAATTGAACTAAGCAATATTCACAGCTTATGGCTTTGAAGAGCCCTAGCTTATAGCTTTTCTTGCAAGCTTATTTTCGCTTCTTTGAGCGTATGAGCGTTTTTCTTGTTTCTCCCCTTTTGGAATCATCAAAAGAATGTTAGCACGATAAAAACATCATATATTCATATCAAAGTGCGCAAATTTATCAATTTATCGAGCTTTTTGAAAATTGAAGCTTAAATTCCAAATAAAAGGGAAAAGTTGATCAATTGATTTGCAAAAGCTCATTTGATTGATAAAACATGATCTCTATAAACTTATAAGACTTTTCAAATCGAGAGACTCATGTAGGTGATGAATTTTTCATTGAAACATTTTGTCGAACACTTGGCGTGCGTCGAATAAACCTAGAAGTATATAACGCCTTTGAAATTCATTTAAGCCAAAAATTTTCATCACCAATTCAATTCAAACAACATTCAATACATGATAAAAATTAAGCTCATCACATTCATATGAAACTAGCATTAAGAATTTTGCAAATAAGTCAAAATCTCAAGGGTTCAACCCAATTGAGCAAATGGAGTAGAATTCTTACTATTTGATCGGAAAAGATGAGCCATAATGATGATAATCATGATATATAATATCCATGTTGTGAAAAAGATGCATGAAAACCATTTTTGAATGAAATATATGAAAATTTGGCAAAGGGGACGAAAAATGGCCAAAATATGTTAAAGTTGCGAATCTTGAACACGAACCATTTTAATCCAAGAAATGGCTTAGAAATGGCGGCGGCCGAGGTCGCGTTGGGAGACGGTTGCTCTCAACCCTTTCAGCCACTTTGTCTGTCAGTTTTTCCAAAAATCGAATTTTCAACCAAAAATCCGATTTTTCGCCCCTAAGTTTTACAAACGTGCAAAATGCAAATGTAAGCCTCATTCAATATTCAATATGCCTAACCGAGCTCGTATTGACGCAAAAGTCTCGGAAGATAGCGGTTTTGTAAAAATGTCCGCTAATTGATCTTGAGATGGTACAAAAGATATCTCAATTTTTCGTTTTGAAACACAATCCCTTAGAAAATGATGTCGAATCTCAATATGTTTAGTACGATTTATGATGATGAACCGGGTTTTGAGCAATGTTTATAGCGGATATATTATCACAAAAGATAGGAATACTTTCAAAAGAACATTTATAATCCGCTAAGGTTTGTTTCATCCAAAGAAGTTGTGTACAACAAAATGCCGCGGAAATATATTCGGCCGGCCGTTGAAAGTGAAACACAATTTTGTTTCTTTGAAAACAAGATACTATACAATCGCCTAAAAATTGACATGATCCGGAAGTACTTTTCCGATCATCAATATTTCCCGCATAATCCGAATCACTATAACCTTTAAGAGAAAAATTTTTCATTCTTTGGATAGAATAAACCATATTGAATAGTGCCTTTCAAATATCGAAAAATCCTTTTAACGACACTCATATGAGATTCTTTGGGATTACTTTGAAAACGAGCACATAGGCATACAACATGAAGAATGTCCGGTCTACTTGCGGTTAAATAAAGTAAACTACCAATCATACCTCGATATTTGGATTCATCAACCGACTTGCCTTTTTCATCTTTGTCAATTTTGACGTTTGTTGCCATTGGGGTAGAGACTATTCTTCCTTCTTCAATGCCAAATTTCTTCAAAAGCTCCTTTGTATATTTTGATTGAGAAATATAAATTCCTTCTTGGCATTGCTTAATTTGAAGTCCAAGGAAGAAGTTGAGCTCCCCATCATGCTCATTTCAAATTCACCTTGCATTAATTTAGAAAATTTTTCTTGCACAAGTATTTATTAGTAGCACCAAAAATAATATCATCAACATAAATTTGCACTAATAAGCAATCTTGCCCTTTTTCAAAAACAAAGAGAGTAGTGTCAACTTTACCTCTTGTAAAACCATTTTGCAAAAGAAAAGAGCTAAGTCTATCGTACCATGCACGAGGTGCTTGTTTTAAACCATACAAGGCCTTTTTAGTTTATAAACATCATTAGGCCTAGAAAAATTTCAAACCCCGGAGGTTGTTTTATATAGACTTCTTCTTGAATAATACCATTTAAGAAAGCGGATTTAACATCCATTTGGTAAAGTTTGAAATTTTTAAAACAAGAATAGCAAGTAAAATACGAATAGCTTCTAAACGTGCTACGGGTGCAAAAGTTTCATCATAGTCAATACCTTCTTCTTGACAATACCCTTGAGCTACTAATCTTGCCTTATTTCGAACAATGTTGCCTTGATCATCAAGTTTGTTCCGGAATACCCATTTTGTACCAATAATGGTTTGAGATGGAGGACAAGGTACTAATTCCCATACATCATTCCTTTCAAATTGATTCAACTCCTCTTGCATTTCTAAAAACCAATCCTCATCTTCAATGGCTTCCTTAGCATTTTTAGGCTCTTTTTGAGATATAAGAGCTTTCATGGCAAATTTTCCTCGAGTCATTACTTTATCAAGGGGATCACCAATAATAAGATCTTTTTGGTGATCTCCTTAAATTTCAATGCTACGGGAAGATTCAAGTATCACCTTTATCTTCTTGAGGAACACTTGAGCTTGAAGGTTGATCATTTTGAGTCTCATCTTGAACAATGGGTTCAATAATATCCTCTTCATCACTTTCATCATTGGGTATCCTTTCAACACCGAAGCTTCATTGAATTTGACATGGATGGATTCTTCAACAACCCCACTAGTCTTATTGTAAACCCGATATGCTTTGCTCTTGATTGAATACCCCATAAATATTCCTTCATCGGCCTTAGGATCAAGTTTGTCTAATTGATCCTTAGTATTCAAAATAAAACATTTACATCCAAATATTTTGAAATAACTAATATTTGGAGTTCTTCCTTTCCAAAGCTCATATGGAGTTTTATTCATTTTAGGAAGAATATAAACTCGATTAATGACATAGCAAGCAGTACTTACGGCTTCGGCCCAAAAATATTTTGGAAGTGAAAATTCATTTAGCATGGACCGACTCATTTCTTGAAGTGTCCGATTCTTCCTTTCGGCTACTCCATTTTGTTGAGGTGTCTTGGAGTAGAAAAATTATGACTATATCCCTTGGTTTCACAAAAGACTCTAAATTCGCCGTCAAATTCTCCACCTCGATCACTTCGAATAGACTTAATAGTATCTTCCTTTTCATTTTCAATAAGTCTACACAACTTAACAAACTCATTAACGGCATCGCTTTTATTTGTAAGAAATAGAGCCCAAGTATATCTAGAAAAATCATCAACTATAACAAAAGTGTAATGTTTTCCACTTAGACTAGTCATACCAATATCCCCATACAAATCAAGATGAAGCATTTGTAGGGGTTTGGTAGTGGAAATTTCATTTTGGGCTTAAAACTACTCTTAACTAATTTGTTCTTTTGACAAGTGTCACATAAGCCAAGATTTTCAAAATTCAATTTGGGTAGTCCTTTTACATGTTGGTTTTTGTAAATAGTTTGCAAATTTTTATATCCAACATGTCAAGTAGCCTATGCCATAAACTAGTTAAATCATTATTGGCGATAAGACAAGAAACATTTTGACTAACCAAATCACTTGTACAAATTTTGTAAAGATTGCCTTTTCTAATTGCTTCACAAATAATTTTATCATTTTTGGAAATAAGGCATTTTCTTTATTAAAAACAACATTATAATTTGAATCACAAAGTTGGCTAACACTTATCAAATTGAACTTAAGCCCTTCTACTAAAAGAACATTACTAAGAGAGAAAGAAGAGTTACCAATTTCTTCATTTCCAAGAATTCTTCCTTTGCCATTGTCGAACATGAACATACCCTCTTCTTGGAGCTCGATGTTGGTAAAAGTTCTCTCTTTCGGTCATATGGCATGAACATCCGTTGTCCACGAGCCATTTTGAATCTTCCATTGTTGTTATAGCCCCTATAACCTACAAAGGAATTATTTTTAGGTACCCTATAATTTTGGGGTCCATGAGGGTTAGCCTTGAGACCTTTAGGTCTCCAATAATAGTAAAATTATTCTTCAATTTACAATTGCTAGCATAGTGTCCATTTTTACCACAATAAAAATAAGTAATAATACGAGGACTACTAGCACGTACAAATGTTGAACCTTGGTCTTTTTCTTAAAAGCATTTTGAAAAGGTTTGTAACCAAGTCCTAATTTAGAATGCTCACCTCTTTGTGCATCTAAAATTTTTGTGACTTTATCCCGTACTTAAATTGAATCGATGCACATCCTTTTTCAAATTTTCAATATCATTTGTGAGCGTTTGTTTTTCGGTTTCAAGTGTACGGACCATAGTAAGAGTAATAGCATGAGCTTTATCAAGAGAGTCATAAGAAGTAAATAATTTATCTTTTTCTAGTTTAAGCTCTTTATGCTCCTTTTTCAAATTCTTGTATTTAATAATCAAATTTTGAAACTCATTTTGCAATTCATCAAAATCACATTGTAATTCATCAACTAGGGAAGAAGATGAAGCATTAGAGCGTACCTCGGTATTTTCATCGTCTATAGCCATAAGACCATGTTCGGATTCTCCTTCCTCGTCGGTTGTTTCAAGTAATTCATCCCAAGTTTTGACGTCGCATTTAACGTTTTTTTTTTCAGAAAAGGCTTTTTCTTCTTTTGTTCCTCTTCCGCTAATTTTGGGCAATCGGCTATGTAGTGCCCGGATTTTCCGCATTTGAAGCAAGAATTGTCTCTTGGCTTTCTTGCTTTATTTTTGTTTACAAATTTTGCAAATTTTCTAACAAGAGCCGCCGTTTCTTCATCATCCTCATCACTAGCATAATAAACATTATTAGAAGAAGATGCTAAGCCTTTAATAATATTTTGCGTACCCGGTTTAGAGGTGGATGGTTGAGAATTTTTCCTCTCCTTGAGATATACTTCATAGATGAGGAGATTCCCAATGAGCTCATCAAACTTGAGTGTCTCAAGATTTTGAGCTTCCGTGATTGCCGTCACCTTTTCGGACCATGAGTCGGGAAGGGCATTTAAGACTTTGGTCACCTTATCTTCTTCGGAGATGACCTTTCCAAGAGCCACAAGAGGATTGACAATGTTGTCAAGCCTTTCCACCATTTTTGAAATGCTTTCACCATCATGCATATTGAAATTTTCAAAGTCTTTCACAAGCATTGTTTTTTCTTGCTTGCTTCACTTTCTTTGTGCCCTCATAGATGGTTTCTAGTTTTTCCCAAACTTCATGTGCCGACCGTATGCCTCTTATGCGATTATATTCGGTGGCGGTAAGAGAGCAATGTAAAAAAAAGGCCTTACCGTTTAGAGAAAGCCTTCTTGTCATTTTCATCATACTCCTTGAATGGCTTGGGAGTCGTGGTACCATCCTCCAATTTTGTTGTTGGTTGAGCAACTCCTTCAATGACCACATTCCAAATATCAAATCCGCATCCTTGTAGAAAGCACTCCATGCGGTCTTTCCAAAATGCGTAGTTGTTGGCATCGAATAGTGGTGGCTTGTTGGTGGAGCGCGGTGGTGAGATAAGCTTCATTCGTAGCCATGGATCTTTCCTCTTTACTCGAACGAGTTAGCCAAAGAGTTTGGCTCGATACCACTTGTTAGTCAAGTGGCTACGATAATCTAGAGGGGGTGAATAGATTATGCCGATTTTTCAAATCACCCTCTTTTTCGAATCAACAAGCAAATGACAAGAATGTAAATGCAGAAATTAAACAACACTCGTTGATTTAAAGAGGTTCAACCCACCCAGGGCCTAATCCTCTACCACCCCAAAGTATCTCAGGTATGGATTTCAAAAAGAAAAAAAGATTTTATTAATTACCACAATTAATACAACACCTTGAGGATCACCACAATCCTCTTTACAACACCTTCAAGGAGATTACCACAATCTTCCTTCACCACCTTTGAAGAGTACCACACTCTTTAAACACCTATCACCTAAATCGCCCAAGTGTATTCTTACCACAAGAATACTCACAAGGATGTCTTGTGTTGAATGATGGACAAATTCAAGATTACAACTCTATGAAACCAATACAAAGATTGAGTGCAAATGTAACCAAGAATCAAAAAGCCTAGACCTCAAAGATGTGCAAGTGAAAATACTTAGGCTATTACAACAAGAATGTAAAAATGAAAGCTTGAACAATTTCAGATTTCTTGTTGTGTATTTTGCTTGTGTGTGTTGTATTTGTGTCTTGAATTCATCCTCTATTTATAGGGAAGCTTCACCAACATAGGCTCCCAACATAGGCTCTCTATCTTCACTTTTGTCTACAAAAAGAAGATCACAAGATGTAGAAATATTGTACAAAATTGAAAAGTAAATCTTCTTGTCAAAGAATTAAAAACAAACATCATTTTGCTATCACAAAATATCATAGGCGACCGGTTGCCCTGTTGAAGATTTTGACCGTTTGAAAAAAATAGTGCGATCTAGGTAGGGGTTGCGGGGGTGCGGCCGGTCGGGGGTCGGCCAGGTCGCCCAGTGCGACAGTCGGCCCTCCCTGGACCGGTCCCCCTCCCTCTTCAAGTCCTGCATGTTATTTCGTGTTTTCTTTTCTTGAGTGCAGGTCGACCATTTGGGCGACGGTCGACCTCAATTTGAAGTGTTGTCCGATTTTTTCAAAAATAAACTTCAAGAAATACTCAAAAAATTAGCAAAAACATTTTAAATCATTTGGGAGTATTTGGACAACATTTATAAACATAGTTTTGGTGTAAAAACCAATATAAACAAAATCATCAAAAGTGTTGTCCAATTTTAATCAAATTAAAAGCTCTAAGAAATACTCCAAAAATTAGTAAAAACATTTTAAATCATTTAGGAGTATTTGGACAACATATAAAAAACATTGTTTTGGTATAAAAACTCATTTAAACAAAATCATCAAAATCTTGATAAAAACATTTATCTAACGAGCACGGCCTACCCGTGCGCCACCTCTTGAAATAATCCAACTCTCTCGGAAGGGCGCACGGGTGGTGCGTCGAGCACGGCCTACCCGTGCGCCACTCCGGTGAATCGGTCATCCTCTCAGTAGGGCGACGGGTCATGCGTCGATGCATGGGCTATCCGTGCGCCATCTTTGACTCGATTATCTTCATACGGGGGTGCACGGGTGGTGTACGAGCCACGCCCAACCCGTGTGCCCCTTGTCTTTTCCGTAGACGCTCAATTTTCGCTCTTTTAGGCTTCACTTTTCGTATACCCACTCAATTCTCCGTGTTTCCACTTTGCTTTCCTCGTATTCGTATTCAATTTGCTTCAAATATCATGAAATTCCTACAAAATAAGCAAAGTGTAATATCTTTTCCACAAGGAGTGAATATGTAACATTTAACGCGAGTATGTGCATGTTTACCCATCATTATAGCTCGAAATACGCCTCAAAATACATGCAAAACTCACACCTATCGGTGTGGTCGAGGGAGGTGGAGGACGTGTCCGAGTAGAATCTATCTGAGAATGACGAGTTGAACCCACAACCTCTACCCTATCATACTCAGCCCCTATATCCTCATCATCATGGTCTGCATGTTGGGTAAGGGTCATACGCCTCTTCGAATGTCGAGACATAGGTAGTCCCTGTTTAGCGCTACATCCTCGGCTCCGAGGCCACCGTCTAACCAACGAGAATCAAGTGAAGCACACTGACTAATAAAATGCTTTGTATGAACATATTATAATCCATGCGATATGTCCATATCAATCCCTACATGTATGAGAGCCGTAACTCCTCCGCGCGGTGGGCTGAAGCGCTATGCATTTAGTCGTGAAAACAAGAAACCACACATAATTTGAAAACATAATGGACTACGATAGCACAGAGTAACACAAAATTAAAAAAACCACGATTCTTGCGGACCGTGAAATAAAGTTAGCAAAGTGAAGGCCCTCTTAGGTCATCTCAATCATATGCCCTTCGAATAGCCCTCAAACCGGAACTTAGCCCAGTGTCAGCCAAGTAAAGGGGTGATCTCATACGCACATAATTTTATTCACCAACAAAAAAATAAACAATCAAAACAAATTCATTATGCAATGCTTATGTTAAGAATAATACTTGTTATATATATATATATATATATATATATATATATATATATACGAAGCCATTAAATATGCACACATATCAAATTGTACATCTCTAGCAGGATCATCTCGGGGTTAGACTCGAGTGCGTTGATAATGGCATAGCGGTCCAAACACGTAGGAGCCCTATGAGTATGTCTTAAACATCTCGACATCTGCAACAAAGTGTCACAACCACAATGGGACTTGTGTCCGCAAATCCACCCAAAAAATTATACATTGTCAAAAATAAAACATAGGTGATCTTGATCATCATGCAGTTTATTTTCCAAATACTCAAATTGGTTTCAAATTATTTCTCGGAGTATTATATTGAGGTTTATTTTTCGATTATTCTAAATAATTCATTTCGAAGCGATATTAAATGTGTTTTTCGAGGTTTTAAAGTGTTTTTAACATTTCTTGAATACCATCAAGCTAAAGCGATTACGAAAAACAAAGTTGAAATTTTTCAAGGATGAAAACTCCTGGAATCGGTGAGTCCACCCCTAGGTCAACCCAGGTGCACAAAGCTAAGATTTCGGTTTTCAAAAAAATTCTCCAGGGATGGGTTGACCCCGGTCGACACCCTCGTCGTCGGTCGCGGATGGGTTGACCCAAGGTTTTTGTTTCCCCTGCCTCTCTGTCCCGAAGTTTTCTCTTTCTGTAAAATAGCAGGGGCAGGTCGACATGTGTGGGACTCCAGCTCAACGGACTTATTTTCAAATCTTTGTATTGGTCGACCGGTCGACCACATTGGTTGACGATATAAAATCGACGATTTTTGAGTTTTTTGGGAGCAGATTTCTGTTTTTGTGGGGATGATTTATAACAGCTATATTCTTGATTTAACATGTATTTCTTTTCAGATTTCAATCCCCAAGAGGAGCCTATCAATGTTCAATACATCTCCTATAAATAGAGGAAGATTTGGAGCAACAGCTAACAAGACAATACACTACAACACAACAAGTTACATTACAAGCAAATATACTTTGTTCTTCAATTTCAATATTCTTGTTGTAATAGCATAAGTTCTTTCACTTGCACATCTTGAGGTCTAGGCTTTATTCTTGATTACACTTGCTCTTCAAAGTTGTATACTTCATTATCGAGTTGTAATCTTGAATTTGTGTTCATCATTCAAACACAAGATATCCTTGTGAGTGTTCTTGTGGTAAAAGCACACTTTGGGTGATCTTAGGTGTAGAGAAGAGTGTGGTACTCTTCATAGGTGTAAGAAGATTATGGTAATCTTCTTGTGGAAGAGTTTGGTGCTCTTCGAGGTGGAAGAGTTTGGTGCTCTTCGAGGTGGAGGAGTTTGGTGCTCTTCGAGGTGTTGAAGAGTTTGGTGTTGTTCAAGTTGGAAGATTGTGGTAATCTTCATTGGTGTTGTTGTAAGAAGAGTGTGGTACTCTTCAAGGTGAAGTTGTAATGATTTTAGTAATTATTAATAAAATTCTTTTCTTTTCGAAACTCATCCCGGATATCTTTGGGTGGTAGAGCACGTAGTCCCTAGGTTGGGTGAAGCTCTATAAATCGACGTGTGTTGTTTATTTTACCGCACCTTCATTCTTGTCATTGATTATTCATTCGAAAAATAGGGCAAAACTTGGAAAATCAGCATAATCTATTCACCCCCCTCTAGATTATCATAGCCACTTAGACTAACAATAACTTTACTGCTAACACAGACTTCCTGTCAAAATACCAATGGTAAACTCGTCCTGCCAGTAAGAGATAATGACCGACATTTGGGTCAAATGTCGCTAGGCCAAAGCATAGCCCTATGATCATGCAAAAGACATACCGGCCAAATCTGACGTTCTGCGCTCCGATACGGAACCACGACTCACAATTCTCAGTCTGAGCTGATCTGGTCCCTCTAACATACACTTGCTTGAATAGTATTATTCCTCTAAAATATACTTACCAAACACATTCTTATGTTCTTATTATCATAAGATAAAATATTAATAATTTTTACTATTGAAGAATCTTGACCTTAGAAGGGTGGAAGCCCATCTTGAATACCCAAAACAATACTCCTCCTATTCAAAATAAGTGACATTGTAGGAAAAAATGCACATATTAAGGATTTGTGTCAAAATACCCAATATACCCTTAATTAATCATAAATGATGCTTTGAATAAAATAAATTTTGGGATTAGTGTTAGTTGGAAAATGATACAGTTATGGGTAATTTGGGAAAAACATTTTCTCACCAGGTTTGACAATATCAAAACGTCATTCTTGTCAAATTATAAAGAAGATACAGAGAGAAAATATAAAAGACTTGTGTTTTAATTGATGTGAATTGTACAATACAATACAAGACTATATATAACCTATGAGCGTGGTGGTTAAGAAACCGTAAAAATGGTAAGAGAATAATTACAACCTAATCTAGAGTCAATCATCTCAATTACAGTCTAATATAGCATCAATCATAAGGTGGCATGAAAGACACAAATTTGAGGCTGAAGAACAAATCTTGAAGACGACTAGGAGTATGAACTTTGGTGAAAAGATCGGCAAGTTGAGCAAAAGTGTGTGTGCGAAGTTTCATAGTGTCCTGGACAACATGTTAGTGAATGAAATGACAATCACACTCAATATGATGGGTGCGCTCATGAAAAAACATCATTATGGGTAATCTGAATTGCACTCTGATTATCACAACGAAGGATAGTTCCTTGAGGTTGAGAAACACCTATATCACTGAGAAGCCAAAGAACCTCTTGAGTAGCATCAGCAAGAGCTTGATACTCTACTTCAGTACTCGAGCGAGCAACAATGGTCTATTTCTTGCTTCACCAAGAAATGAGAGAGTCACCAAGTAGGAGTAGTACTTTGACAAAACAGTGATCTGTCGGATCACCTGCCCAATCTACATCAGAATAGCCATGAAGAACCAATGAATAATTGGTGGAGAAAAATAGACCACAGAAGATAATGCCTTTTACATAATGAATTATACGAAACATTGCGGCATAGTGAGAAATACAGGAGCAGTCATAAATTGGCTAACCAAGTAAACTGTGAGATAGATAAGAATGCCAACCAACTGACGATATAAAAATGCATCCTCGAGCGGTGTCCCATCCGTAGCAGTGAGATAAATATTCAAATCTAGGGGAGTAGTTGCAGTTTAACTATCTGTGAGCCCTGCACGAGCAAGAAGATCAGAAGAGTATTTGGCTTTAGAAAGATAATAACCATCAGATGAAACTGAGCTTGCCAAGATCCTTCATCTCAAACTATTGATTTAGAACCATATCGTTGACATATAAGAGTAATAGAATTACACTAGACTCAGATTGGCGAATAAAGATGGCAGAGCCATAATCACTAGATGAAAAACCAAAATATTTCATTATATAGTTGAATTTAAAAACCAAGCACGTCTAGCATGTTTGAGACCATAGAGAGTACAACGAAGCTAACACGCCTTATGGGATGGATGATGATACCCTGGAGGAGGCTTTATAAAAACTTCCTCTGTGAGATCCCCATTGAGAAATGCATTTTTAACATCCATCCGAAATAATTTCCATTGTCGTCTGAGTGCATTTTGCAATAATAACTATTTGGAAAGAATTGAAGCGAGCTACTAGAGCAAATGTCTCCTCATAGCCAATACCATACTCTTAGTAACCCTTTGACCACCAATCGAGCCTTGTACCATTCCACAGAACCATCAACTCGAGCTTTGATCTTATATACCCATTTGCAACTCAAAACATTCTTTCCCGAAGGAAGATCAACAGATCCCAATTGTGTTTATCTTCCAAGTACTACAATTCATCGGTCATAGCTTGTTGCCATAATGGGTCAGTATTAGCCTCAAGGTAGGTTTAAGGCTCATGTAATGAGAGAATGGAAGAGAAACAATGATAATCAAGTAGTCATGTACCAAAATCACAAAATATCTAGACCCCTCCCCCCCAATGGTAGGCGCAGGAGAAAACCCCCATATATCAGAATGGACTAAATCAAAATTTGTAGAAGATAAAGAAACACTGTTATTAAATGGTAAAGGATGTTGTTTGCCGAGTTAACAAGATAAACAATTAAAGTTATCTGAAAACTTTAATCTAGAGTATGAATTAGTTGTGAAATGTCTTCTTGCTAACTTTAATATATAGAGTCGATTCTATGATACAAAGCGATTTGAAAGATATTGAGGATAATTAATGATGATGATGATGATGACAACGGCCTGACAAGCTACCAAGCGGTAGCTCACGGTGCCATGTCGAAATATAAAGAAAACACAGAGAAAAAATATAAAAGACTTGTGTTTTGATTGATGTGAATTGTACAATATAATAAAAGACTACATATAACCTAACAATTTGGTGGTTAAGAAACCGTAAAGATGGTAAGAGAACCTATCATATGGTGAATCATAACAATTACAGTCTAATATAACATCAATCATATCAATCACATAATCACAGTCTAAATAGTGTCAATCATATCAATTATCACTTAATAATTCTTTTTGATAAAACTTTATGTCCCAAAATGTCATTTATTTTGAATAAAAAAGAATATATTATAGAGCAACATATCGAAAATACCAAATTCAGATAATTCGAAAAGATAAATTAAAACTTCTCAAAACAAAAGATAAATTAAAATGAAAAAGTGTTTCTATAGGCTAGAGGGGGTCAGCCCACATCCCGAAGGACATTTTGGGGAAAATCCATTAGGGGCTATTGGGCCATTCTAGGTAATCGATGAGGTCGTTTGGCAAAAATATTACAGCCCCTTTTAAATCTTGGGGTTTCTCTGATCTTCAACTTGGGCCTCTTAGTGCTGAGATTCTCAATAAAATATGAGGAAATACCATAAAATACCCTGATTTTTGAAAAAAAAACAAAAATACCACCCTATCACTAATCTACCACATCAGGTCCTAAATTTCTCAAAATACCCACCTCTTTACTTTTACCACCAAAATTGCTCCGTCCATTTGCGCAGCACCAGTAATCATGTTCTTAACGTAATTCGCGTGCCCGGGGCAATCGACGTGGGATTAATGGTGGTTTTCAGTCTCGTACTCAATGGTGGTCGTGTTAGTGGTGATACCACGGGCTCTCTCTTCAAGGCGCGTCAATTTCGTCGTACTTTTTGAAATTTGAGTTTTCGAGGGAGGCTAGGGCCATGGTTAGGCGGCGGTGAGAGTGGTTTTGCCGTGGTCGGCGTGGCCAATGGTGCCGATATTGACATGGGGCTTTTTGCGGAGTGTGGTGGTGGTGGGGTGAAGGAAAAGTGTAGTGGAGGAGGGGGTGAAGGAGGATGAGAGAATTATTTTGGAGGGGTTTGAAGAAGCGGAGTTTGGGAGAGAAAGGGCGGTGGTCGGAGGGAGAATAATTGAGGGGGAAATTTTGGGATGGGTGGATGAAGAGATTACGAGAGGATAGAGTGAAGTTTATACGTGGGAGAGAAGAAAAGAGAGTCGTTCATTCATGTGGGTTTTATATTTCTATCCATTTCTACGGTTCTACCGATTTCTTATCGGGAATCGCGGTCGTGTCGAAGAAGATGATGAATATTTCGGACGGGCAACGAGGATTAGGGTGAAGATTTTGTGATTGATTTCGAGTTTTCATCCGACGGGGTGAGGCTCTGCTGTTGTTTGATGAAATATCGGCGAAGACTCGAGAGGTTAAACCCAATGTTTTGTGTTTTTTATTATTTTGTGATTTGGAGTTTTTCGTTTGTTTCGATGTTGTTTGAAGTTGTTTCTTTTATGTTTCTTTTGTTCTTTTATATATTTTCCATTTATTTATTCTTTTTTATTGTTTTTGATTTGTTGTGTTATGTGTAATACATTTGTGTATCTTTTTTATTTCTTTTGTTGTGAATGTGGGATTTTTTTGCTTGTTATGCCGAGCACTTTCTCGGTGGGAAGACTATGGACGTCGAAGCATTTGAGATAGAGAATGAACAAGCAAGGCTCTTATCATCCGCTTCACAATCATGCTAAGTTGAAGGCTGCAAAATGGTGATAGCGATGACAACGACATTGAGTTTCTACCTCCACTTCCTAATGATTTTAGAGAATTGTTGTTATGTAAATCTTAATGATGATGTAATCGGTTGAAACATGTAAGAAACATAAATGAAACATCTAAGAAACAATTGTGAAACGGGGGGATCATGTGATAAAAGTTTGTTGTAAATTGCTTTTAAATATAGAGAAATATTGTAGTTTTTCCCCATATACTCTTCTTTCTTTTTTTTGTCATCCTTGTAAATGTTGATCTTTGCTTCATTTCGATGTCCGGATGTCTAATCTTGAACTAAAGATCTCACGTACTCTAGCAAAGTTGTTACTAGTAAGTCTTTCCCGAATTCTGATTGATGCATTCAATAATTCTACGATGTTGGAAGTCAATACAAAGTATTTTTGGTGCGACAAAGTGGAATCGTGTCCATTTCTCGTAGCCGATGATGGACAAGTAAGCTCAAATTTTCGAATTGAATTTGTTGCTCGAGATTTCGTTTAGGGTCTTGAATGTGCGATCCATTGGAATCGGTATTATTGTTATTTCAAAGTTGGTATACTCTCTATTTTCTTCCCATTGTCCATTGTGGCATACCACAACTAAGATTTTCTCTATCTGTTGTGGAATTCAATGAAAAGTTGGCTAAGTGAAACATATAAGAAACATAAATGAAACGGTATGAAACAACAAAGAAACAACAAACATGTTTGAAACAACAAAGAAACAAAAAAGAAACCAACGCAAAAAATCGGCGGAAAATGGGTATTTTTGTCAAAAATCCGCGGAAAATGGGTTTTTTTGTCCAAATTCGGTAATAAAATGCTATTTTTGTCCAAAATCGCGGAAAATGGACATTGTGCATGGATTGGGTATGGAAAATGGGGTATTTATGTCATTTTCCCATAAAATATTGTCTATAAAAAAGGTTTTATCTGATAATTTTGGGTTTTTATCGATAATTTAAATATTGTATTGAAAAGCTGGAGAATAAAAATAATATCATACTAGTATTTTTATAGAAATAGAACCCAAAATACTTCATTAACGAAGAGCTAAAAGATTTGTCTCGTCTTATTATTTATATATGATATATAAGATTTAAAACCCTTTGCCAAAGTGACATTATATTTCATTGAAAAATATATACATATAATATATATACACACACTAGATCACGTGCATAATGAAACTCAATAGCTCATAATGCGTAAACATTGAATATTACCTTTTTATTGTTGTAAATCCTATTTGTATAAGTGCATTGTCTTTTGTATTATATTGATTGTTACAACTTATACATTTTGCATATAAAATCATACAAGCACTAGCTAAAATAGGATTGCATCCATTGTTAAATTATGTCGCTATTTAGCGAATTTCTTGCAGTCTTGGTTAGATTGGATATTACCAAAATATGTAATCCAATTAAATATGTACTTTTAATGATCGTGCTTGATAAAATTCCAAACCTGCACAATCAATAATTTTAAACTACAATTATAACTAAAGTCTAAACTAATTTATCATTATTTAAGTAGAGGAAAATTAAAAGCCTTACGTATAATTTATCATTAGTCAAGCTAAGTCTCTTTTTTCTCTCAAAATACTTTTTTCTCTCAAAATACTAGCCGTTTTTTTCCCCCATTTTCTTTCCTTTTTATTCCATCATCCTCATATGGATGAGAGTAATTTTTATTGCTTTTAGTCTCAATAAAGTTGCCTCTAATAGGTGGCTTTTATTTGTCCTCAATAGGTGATTTTTTTCCAGTTAATAAGTTTGTCTCATATGTGGAATTTTGTTCACAAGATCAGATGAGTCATTACTCAACAATATATGACAGAAGCGAGATCCATTTATGGTACGTGTGTTGTCCATCGCCGTTGCGATGTTACGATTTCTACGGATCAATTAGATGCATTTCGGTTTTTAAAAACAAAATATTTTAAATATGTATAAGTTTATGATCATGTATATGAAGTACTTATTGACTAATATAATATTCAAATAATCATATGAAGTACAAATTAAATTTATTAATAATTTAATAGTAATCTCACAATAATCACATTTTTCACCATTTTTTTTTTAATATCCTAATCAGAGAAGTAAACGACCTTTTAAAATTATAGTACAAGAGGTAGGAGTGGGCATTCGGGATCGGGTATCGGGTGCGAGGCCGACCCGATCAGTATTAACCGTCGGGTCGGGTATTTTCCATAAACCCTCGGGTATCGGTACCCAATACCCGAAATAGAAAACTGTCGGTCGGGTAGCGGGTATTAAATAAATACCCGACTACCCTGGTTCAGGTACCCGCCAAATTAAAACCCTAGAAAGAATAGTCAAATGTACGAACTCTGAAATCTCGGTCTCCACTTTGAACTCTCTAGTCTCTGACTCCCGCCTCCCAGTCTCCCTCTTATCTCATCATCGTCTTCGTCTGCCTCCACGCCTTCTCTATCTCTCTGTCTCTTCCGCACACACCGTCGCTCGCCGTCGCTCCCACCAGGCTCGAGTTTCCAGCTTATTATTTTTTTTTTTCAATTTTAAGTCTGTTATTGATTCCTTCTTTAAAAACAAATTCACACAGATCGCGAGCGACAGAATTAGTGTTCCAACTAAAAATTCTAGCAGAAGAAAATCCAGATAATTAACAAATTGGACTAAATCTTTTCATTAATAATTTCAAATAAATTACATTCGCACCTTACGGAGAGCAAAATGGAACAGAAAGGAAAGCAAAAGATGAAAAAGGAAAGAAGAAATAGACCGAAATAGTTATACATTATGTGAAACTTTATATCTGCATTTGATATTGTTAAATGTTAAGTTCCTTGACCCAATGTTTATTCCTGCCGTTCGAAAAAAAACCCGAAATTATTTAATTGTGGGTACCCGACTTTTTCGGGTAGGGGTCGGGTACTCTAAAACACCACCCGAAAAATTCGGGTACCCGACCCGACTACCCGAAAACCCGACTACCCGACCCGATGCCCACCCCTAACAAGAGGAGAGGGGGTGGGGGAAGGCCCTGGCCTTGAGAAAAGAGAGGTATATGCAGCGTTTTTTTTTTTTTTTTTTTAATACTACATTAAATTGACAATATATCTTGATACGTGGACGATGAACAAACATTTCTTTTAAAAATAAATAAAATACTTATTTATTATCGAAACACTCCATGGAAATTATACTGGATATGAGATATATACTATGGTAATTAACGTTTGAAGTGTGTGGGTTTCTGGTTAGGTCTCACGGGGAATCCACTGTACCCCAACCCAACCCCCTCCCTCACGAGAGACACACTGTCCATGAAACCTGACCTGGTTGCCTACCCAACCATGTAATTTCCTCTTAATTTACGGGGCCAACACGTTTAATTTCCAACACATGTACATACACTCAAATGGCATATACATATATGTTTGTGTACATATATGCACATATACATTTCAAGTTTTGTTTGAGCTGGAAGAACGCAGTTCTGTTGGGTGGTTGTGTCATTTCACGATTACAGCTGGAAAATAAATCAAAATACTTTGACATTCAATATGAAGTCATTTGTTTAAAGTTTATTTGAGTTTGATTTGTTAATTCTTTATAGAGTAATAGTTCCCTTTACCGTCTTGTACTTGTTGGATATTATTATATTTTACGCTATTATATTTTTGATTATCGCATTTTACCCCATTCTATTCTCATTTTGTCCATATAACCCCTCATTTCATCTCACTTATCTCTTCATGCTCTCACTTTGTCTGACATTACCTTTGTATTCTTATCATCTACATCATCAGTAAAGTCTAGATTTTAGAGTTTTCAACTAATTTTAGAGTATGACCAACATCGTCTGTGATTTTAGAGTTTTCAACTAACTTTAGAGTATGACCAACATCGTCTGTGGTATTAAATTGAGTGTCTACACCGAAACCACCAAATATGTGAAGCTTATTGTCAAGTGATCATAAAAAGTAACACAATGCTTTATGAAATCATTAATGGGTGGAATTTAATTTGAGCGAGATATTCGATGATCTCACGCAGTTGAGTACATGGATGAGCGTTCGAACCCTTCGATAAGACCAATGCTCGCTAAGCAGAGGCATCTGAAGGATTATTGTGTCTAAGATTCTCCATTTTGGCATCTTCTGTAAAGTCGTAAAATGTTGCACCGTCTGAATGGGCTCCAAAGCCTCATCGACCGCGTAATGAACTGTATGATGATCTTTAAAAACCTCTAGTTCAGAACCAATGAATTTAGACGAATCATCTTGAGCAGTAGTGTCTAGTTCAGTATACTTATTCCTTGTACTTTCATTCTAAAATAAGTATACTTATTTTCAAGGCCTCAATTTTTTTAGCTTGAGTTGAACATTAAAATGGGCCCTTTTTTCTTTCTTTTTTTAACCAATTTAAAGACAACATAAAAGAATAAAAGAAATAATAAGTTGCAATATATAGAACAGTTTTATTATGAGAAAAAATTCACTTTTGGTCCCATTAGATCTACCTCTGATGATTTTAGTCCCATTAGACTCACTTTTGATCCCAAATCGATATTTTTCACCAAAAATAGTCTCATAGGATTTGGAAACTGAAAATCTTGGGGTTTCTCCGTTAAAAAATTAACAAAAACCATTATATGACAGAAATGGTCCCATAAGACACCAAAATTAAATTTTTAACAACAAAAATGGTCTCTTAAGATACCAGAGTTAAATTTTTAACCAAAGATGGTCCCATTATTATTATTTTGGTTAAATTTAATATTATTGATGACAAAAATTATTTTAGATTTTATATTTTGAGTTATTTATTTAAATTAATATTGTGAATGCCCCACTTGAAAACTAAAAAAAAAACTTTGTCCTTCAAATATTTTTCTAAAAAATATCTTTTCCAGTGTGTTTTATTTAACTAAAACAAATTATGTTACTTAAAAATATTTAGAAAAATAAATAATTTTCCTATATATTTTTTGTTTAAATCACTTCTTGATTTCAAAAATACAAAAAATTACAAAAATCATATTTATGTATTGGAAAATATATATGTAGTTCAGTTATCAATAAAATAAAAACGTTTACGATATTAAATAATTTCATAATTTTTAAATATAGGAATTATTTTAAAATTTTTAGAAAAATACTATTAAAAATATTTTAGTATGGTTAAATTATAAATACTATTAAAAACATTTTAGTAATGTTAACATAGCTCACTTTTTTTATTTTTTATTTTCAAATATTATATTTTTATTTTTTATGTTTTTTAAATCAAATTTTACATTTCTTCAAAAAAAATCAAACTTTACATATATGTACATACATGCACTGGGTTATATGAGACAAGTATCCTAGGGCAAGAACATAGGGATCCAAAAACAATTTTACATATATACACATTCATGTACTCGGTTATATATACATGTATTTGATCTTTTTTTTTTCGTATAACACATTCACAAAAAAAAAAAATTAACATCGACTTTTAAAAGTTATTTTTCAGAAAATTTAAATTTTATAACTTGAGTTATATATTTTATCATTTAATTTACTTTGTTAATTTTCTAATTAAATAAATATTTCATTTTTTTTGTATTACACATTCACAAAAATAAATTAATTAACATCTATTTTTAAAAATTATTTTCCAGAAATTTTATTTTATATAAGTTGAATTGTAAATTTATCATTTAATTTATTTGTCAAATTTTTAATTATAATAAACAAAAAAATAGTAACTTTAATGATAATATATTTTTTAAAATTGATATTAGTTATATTTAGCTTTCGAGAAAAAATCACTTTTGGTCCCATTAGACTGAGCACCTGATGATTTTAGTCCCATTGTTCTCACTTTGGGTCCCAATCGGAAGTTTGGCTTTCAATTTGACAGATTTGACCATTAATTTTTTTAACGGTGGGACCATTAGTGAGACAAGAAAAATCTTATGGGACTATTTTCAAGACATGGGACTAAAATCATCAGGAGATAACATGGGATCAAAAGTGAATTTTTCTTGGTCTATTATAATTAAAATATTATGACACCTTTTCCAATTTTGCGAGGCTCCCTTTGTTTGAATTTTTTACATTTTTAACTTGAAAATTTTAATTATGGCCTCACGGAAATTAAATGTGATAATTTGTTGGCAAATAGCAAATAGCAAGGTTACAAGACCCGAGAAAATATGAGCCCTTCATGGTAGGTTTGGAGATCTTTTTACGTTTTTTATCTAAATCACAAAATACGAAGAAAAAAGAAAACAAAATTGCAATCAAGAAGGACTTGAACCTGGGTATTTAAAGTTGCAAAATTTTAGAATGTCAAACACTACACACGTCGCACCATACTAAACACGCATTCTTTGTTCAATAACTCATTTATTGTATATATGTACATGAATAAAAGGTATACAGGAATTTTGGGTCCGTAAATTTTGTAACACAAAACTCTGTCCAGGACCGTCTAACGCAGTCCGGCTGTTAAACAGATCGACCGCGGATCCGGTGGCATTTGCGTAATATTAACAAAGTGGTATTCTAGTAGTTTTCGGGAGTATCGGTATTAGCGATCTTACGAAATGTATTAGTCGTCCTTCTAAAAAGTATTAACGATTCTTACGAAATGTATTAGTAGTTCCACTGAAGAGTTTTAGTATTTCTCCTAAATATATTCTGAAATGTATTAGCAATCCCTCAAAAAGTATTAGTAGTTCATCGAAAAAGTATTAGTAGTTTCTTGAAATAAATTAAATTTTTCTCTCGAAATGTATTAACAATCCTACGAAAAGTATTAGCCGTCCTTCTAAAATGTATTAGCGAGTTCTTGAAATGTATTAGTAGTTTTCTGAATATAATTAATTTTTTTTTTAAAGTGTATTAGTAGTCATACGAAAAGTATTAGTCATCATTCTAAAAAGTATTAGCGAGTTATTCGAAATATATTAGTACACGAAGAGTATTTTAGTATTTCTCATTAATATACTCCCGAAATGTATTAGTTGTCCCTCGTAAAAGTATTAGTAGTTCCTCGAAAAAGTATTAGTAATTTCTAGAGTATTTTTAGTAGTGCTCTGCATAATTAAAATTTTCTCCCGAAATGTATTAGATGTCTCTCGGAAAAGTATTAGTAGTTTCTCAAAAAAGTATTAGTAATTTCTAGAGAGTATTTTAGTATTGATATTAGTAGTCCCTGAATATATCACTCTCTTGTAATAACCCTTGACCACATGAGTTGTCTTTGATGAGACTAAAACTTATCCATCTTCTCTCTTGTGCATACTTTTTAAGACCATTTTCCATCTTCAATAAATGTTCATATTTTGTTTCTTTCACAACAACGAGAGATGTGGAGAAAGGCGTTGAGTTTACGAAAGTAAAGCTTAAGGAATCAAGGAAGCTTTTGGATGAAGCGGAGGAGGAGAATATGGTGCAAATTCAAGATCGGTGATTGAAGCAAATGAAGCGAGGAACGAGTTAAGGTGCAACTCGGGAGTCGGGAGTGTGAGCGTGAAGAAGGCTTACCTTTTTTTTTCGCGGATCCGGGTCGGTCTGCGAGATGGATAGGATATTTAGATCCGTCTGAGACGGTCTGACGGGAGACTAGCTCATTTTGTAATTATTCAGGCTCGATTCGGTGACTTGTTCGACTTATATAAGGAGCGATGCTTGTTTTATATATTTTTAACTATTAATTCATACTAAGCACTAAAATTATTTAACATGTTATTTAAAATTAATTTTGTGTTAGAAAATACAAAAATAACATTTAGAGAGAGAGAGACGACCTCAGGGGGGAACCGACCCTTAGTCGCATTGCGCTTAAGGGTAAGGTCGGACTTCAGTTGTCGACCTTAACGCTTGATTTCGACCCAGTTTGAACCGTTGGCGAGTCAGGATTGTCAAATCATTAGGTCGGCTGTTATTCTTAGACAACGGACCAAAGAAAAAATCGGGATGTGATGAGTCAAAATTTCACCGAGCCTCTAATTTTGAGACCCAAGCTATGAAAATATACATGGCTAAACGTTTCCTTACATGCCTCAAAAATTGAAGCTCGGTCAGGCACTTTTACCGGACCGTGTTGGAGGAGGGTTATCTCAAGTTTAGAAGAAAAGGGGTTATTTAGAAATTGGAAGTTGGAAGAGTGATTATTTTCTCTTTGTAGGAGAGGAGGTTATTTATGCTAAGAAATGTAAGAGAGTTTTGGTGGAGAAATATTTGCTTGTATTGATTCTTCTCAAATTTTGGCTTGTTACAAAATGATCAAGACACCCTATTTATACTAGTACAACTTCCTAACCAATTGCTAGGATTTATTTGATCTAATGGCTATAATTCATCCACTAGAATCATCCTCCAAAATATCTACTTTACTAGAATATTCTACAAGATTTTCTACATATAATATCTAAGATATTTTCATAAGACTTTTCTAGATATATTCTAGAACTTGGGCCATTTGGGCTTGGGCTCTCATTCTTTTCTTTTATCTCAAAATTAATCTTCCAAGCCCGATATTACTTGGGCTAAATCAAGTTTAATTTCCAACACCCCCTTAAACTTGATTTGTCATTCCGAGGAAACTTCTAAGTCGTATGAAGTCTTCATGCTTGAGTGGCTTGGTGAAGATATCCGCAATTTGATCTTGAGACTTCACATACTCCACTTGTACGTCCTTTCTTGATATGCATTCTCTTATGTAGTGGTAACGAGTGTACATGTGCTTGCCGATCATGAAACACCGGATTCTTTGCCAATGCCATAAGCTGACTTATTATCGACACAAATCTTAGTTGGATCTTCTTGTGTCATTCCCAGTTCCTTCAACAAGTTTCTTAGCCAAACCGCATGGCAAACACAAGTTGTCGCTTTGACTACGTCTTTCGGCTTCACCAGGTTGAGAGAGTGACTATCGGTACGCTTCTTTGACATCAAGTGAATGCGGTATCTCCCATGAAGAACACAAAGCCGGTAGTACTTTTTCGATCATCTATATCCCGGACCAATCATTGTCACTATAGCCAACAAGTTTATAATCATTAGTTATTGAATAAAATAAGCCGTAATTGATCGTACCTTTGAGATAGCGAAGAATCCTTTTACCGACCTTCATGTGAGTAGTGGTTGGATTTTCCATGTATCGACTTATTAGGCCAGGTGGCATAGAGAATGTCGGGTCTTGTGCACGTCAAATACCGCAAACTTCCAACCAAACTTTTGTACAATGTCGGGTCCACTTTTTCTTCTCCATCATACTTTGATAGCTTGATCCCGCACTCTCTTTGGTGTGTTAATAGGCTTGCGAGTTATCCATCTTGAATCTCTTGAGAATCTCCTTTGCGTAGCCTTCTTGCGAGATGAAAATCCCATCTTCTTGTTGTTTAACTTCAACGCCGAGATAATATGCCATAAGCCCGATATCGGTCATCTCAAATTCTCACGGTCATTGCTTTCTTGAACTCTTCAAACATGTTTGGATTATTTCTGTGAAGATCAAGTCATCCACATATAAACACACGATCAAAACATCATTTTTCGACCTTGACATAAAGTGCATATTCGTGCGGGCACTTAGTGAACCCATTCTCTTGCAAGTATTTATCGATCCTGCTATTCCATGCCCTTGGTGCTTGCTTTAATCCGTATAGAGCCTTCCCGCCTTCAAGACTTTATCTTCTTCATTCTTCACCACATAGCCCTTTGGTGCTCAATGTAGACTTCTTCCTCGAGAACTCCATTTAAGAAAGTGACTTTACGTCCATCGATGAATCTTCCTGTTTTGAGTGCTAAAGAAATGATAAGCCTTATTGTTTCCAAGCGGTATTTGGAGCAAATACCTCGTCATAGTCGATTCGACTCTTTGACTATAGCCTTTTGCGACTAGCCTTGCTTTATATCTTTCAATTTCTCCTTTAGCATTCTTCTTTGCTTTGTACACCCCCACTTGACGCCGATAGCCTTATGTCCTTTTGGAAGTGAGGTTAGCTCCCACGTGTCGTTCTTCATGATTGCTTGTATCTCCTCATCCATAGCATCTCTCCATCTTTTATTTTGGATCGCTTTTTCAAAAGTCACGGGTTCACAATCTGCAAGTAGAGAGAAAAGTGTTATATCATCTATTCTCTCGATGTTCTCATAAAGATCTTCTAGACTCCTTGCACGTGTTATGCCTCTTTCATTTAGAAATGATGGTGGCGAGTCTCCTCGAGTTGTTGATTGTGAAGTGGATGGAGTAGTTGGCTCTTCTTTGAACTTCTAATGTTGGCTCGATCGATCTCGGCTCCTTTTCTTCAAAATCCAGGAAAGAAATTGAAGTTGTTTTGGGAGCCAAAATCCCAATTTGATTCTTCATCAAACTCTACATCACGACTTATCACAAGCTTCTTAGTATTTGGATTATATAACTTATAACCTTTAGAGTTTGAGTCATACCCGATGAAGATGAATGTCTCGCTTTTGTCATCAAGCTTACTTCTTCTCTCGTCAGGTACATGTGCATATGCTTTGCTTCCAAATACTTTTAGATGAGAGATACCGGCTTTCTTCCACTCCAAGCTTCTTGTGGTGTTTTTCCCCAAACACTTACGGTTGGTGAACGATTTGTACACCGCACACGCCACTGCTTGACCCGAGAACTCCTTTGTGACCTTTTGCTTTTGAGCATGCACCTTGCCATTTCAAGAATTGTTCTATTCTTTCTCTCGCCTACGCCATTTTCTTTGGGGATCTTGGGGGTGTCAAGGGACGCGGATTCCATTTGCTTCGCAAAATTCTTGGAACTCCTTAGATGTGAATTCTCCTCCACGATCGATCGCATTGCCTTGATTTTGCATCCACTTTCATTTTCCACCATAACTTTGTACTTCTTGAATGCTTGAACACTAGGACTTGTTTCAAAAAAATATACCCAGGTCTTTCTAGAGAAATCATCAATAAAGAGGAGGAAATAATTATTTTTACCGAGAGAGCTTGGCTTGATTGGTCCACAAACATCGGTGTGTATGAGCTCCGGGGGCTTACGTGATTTCGAGCTTGACTCCTTTGGAAAACTCTTTCGAATTGTTTTCCCAATAGACATCCTTCGCATAGTTGATCGGGATGATTGATGGAAGGTAATCCTCTTACCATCTCTTTCTTTGATAGTAATTCTAATCCGCCAAAATTTAAGTGCCCAAATCGTAGATGCCAAAGCCAAGATATATCTTTGTAGCAAGCTTTGAGACATTTTGCTACATCATTTCGGATATTTAATAAGAACATTCTATTTCTAGACATTGGCACTTTAGTGATTAAATTATTTCTATCATCTCTTATAGAAAGACTACGATCTTTCATGTGAATGTCATAGCCTTTCTCTAAGAGTTGTCCCAAACTCAAGATATTACTTTTCATATTTGGAACGTAATAGACATTAGAAATAAATTGATGACTTCCATTCTTCAAGCGGATTAGAATTTTACCTTTTCCTTTGTAGGGACTTTAGACTCATCTCCAAAAGAAACATTGCCACTCACCGATTCATCAAGCTCCACAAACATGCTTCTTCTTCCACACATATGGTTGCTTGCACCAAGATCGTCAGTACAAGTGTTGTCTTGTCTTCCATCACCACCTTTGTATCTTTAGTAACAAATTGACATCTTCTTCGTTTTTATTTTCCACATAGTGGGCCTTTTCTTCAACTTTGTTTTTGGGAGTTCTACACTTCGGAAGCATAGTGTCCAAATTTTTGACAATTATAACATTTAGTTTGTGATTTTTCGTACCTTGTTCTTGGATTGCTCCTCCCGCGTCCTTTGGTTGGGTATTCTCTTCTATCTTCATTATTATTGAAACCTCCTCGTGCATGTCCCACGACCACGGCCTCGTCGCCTCGTCTTGAAACGACCTCTTCCATGTTGACCACGTTCATTGCTCATGCTTTCTTCTTTATCCTTCACTTGCATTTTAAAAGTTGTTCTACAATATCTTGCTTTTTTATGTTTTTCTTCATATGCTTGTAATGACCCCGATAATTGATCAATAGTCATCTCTCCAAATTTTTGTTTCCTCAATTATTACGACAATATGCTCAAATTTAGGACTTAAAGAACGGAGTATCTTTTCCATAATTCTCACATCACTTAATTTTTCACCATTTCTTTTCATTTGATTAGAAACCGCCAAAACTCTTGAAAAATAGTCGGAAATAGATTCGGACTCTTTCATATGTAAAGCTTCAAATTCACCTCTTAATGTTTGGAGACGTACCTTCTTTACTTGCTCGGCTCCTTTGTGAGATGTTTGAAGCTTCTCCCATGCATCATGGCGGTAGTTGCACTTGAGATCTTTTGAAACCATCATCATCCAAAGCTTGGTAGATGAGATAGAGAGCTTTCTTGTCTCTCTTTCTTGAATCTTTTAAATTATCCTTTTGAGTTTGGGATAGTGTAGCCTCGTCTTGTGGCTCGACATAACCTTTTTCTACAATATCCCAAACTTCATGTGCACCCAAAAGGGCCTTCATCTTGATACTCCAATTATCATAGTTGTTTGTGTTGAGCATAGGGACTTGAAAGGAAGCCACACCATTTGCCATATTTTTATGTAAACCACAAGTGATCTTGTGGCTCGATACCATTTTGTTGGAGGAGGGTTATCTCAAGTTTAGAAGAAAGGGGTTATTTAGAAATTGGAAGTTGGAAGAGGGATTATTTTCTCTTTGTAGGAGAGGAGGTTATTTATCTTTAAGAAATGTAAGAGAGTTTTTGGTGGAGAAATATTTGCTTGTATTGATTCTTCTCAAATTTTGGCTTGTTACAAAATGATCAAGACACCCTATTTATACTAGTACAACTTCCTAACCAATGGCTAGGATTTATTTGATCTAATGGCTATAATTCATCCACTAGAATCATCCTCCAAAATATCTACTTTCTTTAGAATATTCTACAAGATTTCTACATATAATATCTAAGATATTTTCATAAGACTTTTCAGATATATTTAGAAGCAGTGCCATTTGAGCAGCTCTCATTCTTTTCTTTTATCTCAAAATTAATCTTCCAAGCTCAATATTACTTGGGCTAAATCAAGTTTAATTTCCAACAGACCGAACCCATTTTGACACTTCCAACGAAATCTAGACTGGGGTATTGTAAATGGGGATAAATAGTGATGGATAGTGAAAAATGAATTTACATGAGAAAGAAGAGACAAAGGTGGTAGTACCTGCCCAACCCCACAGCTGTTGTCGCCTCCAACAATATATCTGCTTCTGCTGATGTTGCCGCTTCTACTTCTGATCATTTTCTTACCTATTGCAACCCCTCTTCCATTAATTTAACGTCCATATTTTTTACATTATATTCTATCACATCACATCAACTTTTTTTCCTTTTGGACCAATTATCATTTATCAAGCCTGACACTATGCTCAATCGATTCAGGCAAAATTAACCAACTTCTCCTTGTCCCCCCACCCCACACTCACCCCAGGGGGAAAATAAAGCTGCCTTAATCAACTTTGTTCCTTAAAAAAAAAAAACATCTTCCTGTACTCACTCGATATTTATACTTGTTTTCAAATTATTATAATATATATTAAAGGTATATATAATCAAGAAGAGTAAAAGATCAAATGACAATATATTCATAGATCCAAAATAATTTTGTTATTATTATTTCTTTGTTTAGGACATATCACTCAAAGTCAACGGTGTTGATTTTATCCCTTTTCTCAAGGGGAAGTCTTCAAGTCTTCTTCTCCGAAAGTTGGAAATTCTTCAATTGAGAATTTGCATGCACATCTACGCAAACGTTAGGGGGGTTCCTGGGGGTTGCCTAGGGAGGCCCCTCCGACGCTCAAGTCAGCATGGTGAACGAGACAATAAAGCAGTAATTGAATTCTGAATTCGTAGGAGAATTATCAGTTAATTAACTTACAAATGAATATGAGAGACCATTTTATATCCGGGAGATGGGCCTGTGGACCGTGTAGGAGAATTCGGCCTATGTGTCAGTCCACATAGGAGAAATCGGCTTATGGGTCGATCTCGGACTCCTTTGGGCAGATTATTTTATTAAAAGACCATTGGGCAATTAATATCAAATCAATATATAAATCGAATTATATATTAAATAATTAAATATCGTTTTTGCCCCGGCCCAACAGTTATATATAATAAAATTATTTTCTCTCCTTATTATTGTGTTACAATTATCACCACAGATTTGTATGTATGGGCGAATTAACACCTGGGAAGACGAATAAAAGGAAGAAATTATATCACTCGGAAATATCAAATTTATGAGATGGATATCCTCGGCTCTTACTAATTACCAGTCCACATAGTCAAAAGGTAAGAAGAGAAATAACTTCTTGAGGCTACTTTCTCTTAGCCCCAGCAGTCTTCTACTTCTAATTAATATTAATTAGTTAAATTATTGTGATCTAATAATTATTTGTCAATATATCTTGATTTAACACTCCTCTAATAGAATATGAAAATGCTAATTGAAAATTTTGTTTTGAATAGGTAAGATAATACAAGAGAGTCTTATTAGAACTACGTACTATCACTTCTGTAGCTAACAATCCCTTATGGGAGGAAATAGGCACGGAATGTCAGCTACATTGACCATCGTGCCCTCTGTATAAAAGAATATAGCCATGAACTGTAACTGTACACCATAGTTAAAGTAATAAAAGACCTTAATTATTTGAAAATGTTAGAACTTGCTCTAACATCATGTTAGGATTTCAATTACTTCTGGAAACAGAAAGCAGAGACACATATATTAGGTGGTTTGATTTTTTTGGCCAGCATCCTCGAGTAAATGTACAAGAGACTTTAATTATTTAAATTTGTATATGTTTTTCTCTTGTTTGTGATTTCGCCATGCAGTGCGTTTTTTTTTTTTTTTTGTGTGTAGGCAATTTAGATGAGCAAGTTTTCGATCCGACAAATATAAATCAGATTGTGGTTTTCAGCATGTTGCAGATCTAGAATTATAGGTATTCTAAGCATTATAAGATTTTCAAAATTGTGGTTTGATTTTTTTGACCAGCATCCTCGAGTAAAATGTACAAGGGACGTTAATTATTTAAATTGTTGTGATTTCGAATTATTATAAAATGTATATTTGTATTTGTTTTTCTCTTGTTTGTGATTTCGCCGTCTGGTGCGGCGTTTTTTGTGTGTAGGCGATTTAGACGAGCAAGTTTTTGATCCGACAGAGATAAATCAGATTATGGTCTTCAGCATGTTGCAGATCTAGAATTATAGGTATTCAAAGCATTATAAGATTTTTAAAATTGTAGGCTTTAAGTCGATTTTTGTTATCAACCTAGATGTTATGAAATTTTTCATAGTTTCATCTTTTATGGTTTTTAACAGATTTGTTTCTATCTTCCATCAATATATTGCTAGTTTGGATTAATTAATAAAATTATTTTTCTTGTCAAAAAATAAAAAGTATCTTTGATTCTTAACATTCATTGTCACTCAAATTTTACTATAATTAAGATCAACTAGTAATTTGATTCTCTCCCCTACATGTATTCCTCCCTACTAATTTCAAAAAATGGAATCATGTATCCACTCAGTTGCAATTTGAAATAAAAGTACTTATGTCAAGTTTTCAAAAATTGCCCCTTGACCACATGCACATTCTTTGTACCCAAATAATAACAATAATATTATAATAATAATAAAAAGGACCCAGGCACATTTCTAATCAAGATTTTCATGGTACTATCACTGTCGTCCATCAACAAAAAAGCTCCCCATACAGTTGTTGTCATGGGTTTGTGGGCCTGAATTGGCAGTTTGCCTCTCATTAATTTAATTTGTTCTTCTCTTTTCCCTTTGCCTTCATTTTCATTTATTATTGCGAACTCTCCATTCTGCCTCATCCCATTACATCATCTCTCTCCTTCACTTAATTTGTCTCTTATAAAACCCACCCCCACCCCCTCTCTTTCTCTCTCCTAACAAGTAGTAACATCCAAACAAAGCCTAATATTAGTGTTTATCTTCATGATGAAGATCACAAGAGCCCATCAACATCCTCACATTTTCCATCAACCCCTTGCATGATACCAATGAATTCATCATATATATCACCATCTTTCCCTCTCCCAAAAGGAAACTCATCAACAACCAAATAAATCATCCATAACTAATTAATTATTTCCCCTCTTTCTTTCTCAACTAGGGTTTTTAATTTCAATCAGCCTCTCTCAGTACATATAATGTCACCTCAGAAAACAAATACACTCTCCCAGAGCTCCACCGCCAAGAAAAAACAACCACCACCACCACCAGCAGCCATCATCATAAAGTGCCCTAGATGCGATTCAACAAACACTAAATTCTGCTACTACAACAATTACAACCTCGCACAGCCAAGGCATTTCTGCATGACGTGTAGAAGGTACTGGACCAAAGGTGGGGCCCTCCGCAACGTCCCCATCGGCGGCGGCTGTCGGAAAAACAAGAAACTGAAGTCCTCTCATGATGGTTCAAACGACGCCGTTGGATCATCATCGTCGTCATCTGATGTTGTTGGTGGTTTGAAGTTCTTTCAGGGTCTGTCGCCCGCCATGGATTTTCAGCTCAATTTCAATAACCCTAATTGTTTCAGTCTTGATTATCCTCTTTTGGGATTTAAAAATATTGGAACCCCACAATTAGGGTTTCATCAAGAAATGGGGTCTATGAATATTGCTAACAGCAATAATCTTGCATCTTCGATTGAGTCATTGAGTTGTATCAATCAAGATCGTCACTGGAAATTACAGCAACAGAGATTATCCATGATGTTTGTTAATGGAGAAAATAATAATCAGAAATTGGAAAACAGCACTATCCCGTCTTCTGAAATTACTATTGAGCCCATTATTCAGAAGCCACAGCACATTCTTTTTCAGGGGCTGGATAATTCAAATACAGAAAAAGATTGTGTAATTGGGAGCTCAAGAAAAGATGGATCAGATATATCAACAGAGTGGTTTTTTGATAATTGTTATGCAACCAATAATGTTAATAATGACGACGACAACAACAACAGCAACTGGAGTAGTGGATTTCAAGCATGGGCTGACTTCACTCAGTACACTTCACTGCCTTGAAAAAAAAAATATATGTAGGTTTTCTATGAACTTTTGCTGAATAAAAATGTCATCTTTATTTTATTATGAGTCTGTTTTTTTTTTTTAATTATTATTACAATTGTTATTTGGTGCAGATGAGATCAAGAAGTAAGAAAAGAGTTCCAAAAGAGAGAAAACTTCATTTCAGCACCAGGAGAAAAGCTGATTAGTAGTTTCAAATTAATCAAGAAAAGCTGTTTGTACTAATTAATTAGTCATGATCGATGGCCTCTTTTCATTTTATTTTGCATGTATAGATTAGACTAGCTACTTTATTTTAGTTTTCTTTCTTTTTATTTATTTATGATATTATAGAAAGTCTTTAAGTAATTTTGTAATTAATTAATTAGCTTTTCATTGTACTTTTTCTCATTGTAATGCCATAATATATAATGCTTCTCCTCTTCTCCAATTCCTTCCTCTTCTCTAATTCCTTGCTTCAAAGTTGAATATATTTGGGATTGGTGATATGTATTTTGGAGCGTTATGAAATTAATGGTGTATCTTTGATTTTGTCTTTGATGTTGAGTCAGTGTACAGAACTGTTGTTCACTGTTTCAATGTCCCTCTCTAACAGGTAACTGAGTCTCAGACGACTTTGATCAGCTACGTACTACTGACAATATATACAAATTAACAGTGTATGTAACAACAGATCACAGCAGCTGCATTCTGATTGCACTATAAAGCTTATGGGCCTTACACTCTCTTTCACACACAGTACACACAGTGTCATGCAAGGGTTTTTCTTTAATAATGAGTTGCAGAGTGGTGTCTGGAAATAGAGGGTGTCTTGAAATGAGTCATGCAATGGGTTTAGTCGTTTGGCAATACGGATATCAATGGGTCGGGTCCGAGCCAACCCGAGAGTAGACGACCATTTAAGGAAACATAAGACACAAACCGGACCCACCCGTCCTACCTTAATTAGGCATGTACCTGCCCCGATCCATACCTGTGTCTAGTCAGTAAGACTCATTAGATCGGTTAAACCCAACTTCATGCATTTTGCCAAATTTGTATGATTTACTCATAAATCATAATAGTTCTATCAAAATTTATGTCAAATACAATATTTATATAATTTTATAGATATTATATGAATTATGAAATAAACACCAACTATATATATAAATCGACAGCTTAATTTTGAACAACAATATACACTCTCTATACAAAAACTAATTATGTGGGTCAAGTCGGGTCGGGACCTATTAAACCCATTACGTGCCCCTGTCCCAACCGACGGATCTAAAATCAATACTCATTACCTGCCTCATACTCATTTATTGAGCTCATACCCACCTCAAATGAGGCGGCTCTGATTCGGATCCAGGTCTTAGAGGTCGGGACCCATTAATTGCCATTTGTATTTGGCAATGTAGATTTTTCATGTTTTCAGCTTTTGTGGGTCTTGGATAGTGCGCACTAGGGGTGTTCATTTTTGAATGGATCCGAAATTCGATTCGGTTTGAATTCGAATTTTAGTTTGAATTAGGATTTTTGAATTTGAATCGAATTTGAATCAACTCGAATTTCGAATATGAATATTTGAATCGAATAACGAATTGGGGTTTTTTTTTCGAATTCTATTCGAAAATCCTAATTCGAGGTGAAATTCGACTAAATTCGAATTCGTATTTCGATTCGAATTCGTATTACAATTCGAATTCTTATTTTAATTCGAATTAAGTATTTCAATTCAAAATTTATATGTATATATTTCACACTATACATAATTATTTATTGTATATATGTAAATTATACACATGCATTTCTAATATATATAAATGAATAAAATAATAATATTTTAAATGAAAATGTAAAATTATAAATATATGCTCTTTCCTTCTTGTTTTTTTAGTTTTTGTTAAAAATAGTTATACTTAATAGTATATGAAATACATTTTACATTTTAATTCAAAATTTTATCTTTAGACCATATTCAAATAATCATTTTTTGTGCTAAAAAATATATTTTAGGTAAAATCTATTTCGCTCTTACAGTCTCACTTGGAGGGCATATGGTGAAATAATCTATAAGAATATTCCACGACTATGTACATTGTATGGAAAAGTACAAAACTTGTGTACATACACTATACAACATACATTATACATTTATACAATATAGTCTTTGACTTTTTTCCTTTGTTTTAAATTCTTATTACAATATGCATTATATATTATACATTTGTACACTATATTACATATATTTATCTTCAGATCATATTAAAACAATAAATTATATGATAACACACACTATATATCTTTATCTACACACATACACTTTGTCAATTTGATATCTCATACTTGAGTATAAAAGTTTTTATCAAGTAACTAGTGCTGGTATAAAATTGGCACAAAATAATTTATTAAATTTATATAAGGGAGTTCGTTATGAATTTATGATAGTCTTTAGTTAAATTAAACAATGAAAAACGGTTAGTCGATAATTTGTAATTTTGAAAAAATAAAATCTGGAATTTTATTGGGTATAGCCCAAAAATATTATGTTATGAATCCAAACCTTATTCACTTTATCGCAAAATTTGGATTTTTGGATTGACTCAATTCGATCGAAATCGAGAAATCCAATTCGTTTAAATTCGATTGAATTAATCGAATTAGGATCGAATTTCGAATTGAGGTTTAAAATTTTCATTCGATTAAATTCGATTCGAGGAAGTCGAAGAATTCGAATTCGATTCGATGAACACCCCTAGTGCGCACCTCTCTCTGTGTGTTGCAAATAGGGTTGCAAATGAACCAAGCCGCTTGTGAATTATTGAGCTTGATTCAATAAAAGTTCGTTTGAGTTTGTTTAATGAGGCTCGTTAAAATAAATGAACCAAACTCTTTGATCGTTAGCTCGTGAGTGGCTCGTTAGTAAACTCGTGAGCATGTTTATTAACAAGCTCGTATAAATTAACCTAATAGTTTTACATTAATTTTATTTTTATATGTTTATTTATGATACATATAAAAATATTTATAGAAACTTTTTTGTTTGAATAAGATCATAAATTTTAATAGATATATTATGCGTTTTAGAAATAAATCTAATAATTTTATTTTGTAATAAATTGAAAAATAAGTTAATTTATAATTTGTATTTGCTAAGTTCAATTAAGCTCAAAAAGTTCGTGAGCCATCAATATATTCGATAAATTCTAGTATTTGTCAAATAGTAATTTGTTAGAATTTGGTGGGTGAGGAGAAGAGGAAGAAGACAGAAGAAGTACAACGTACAGCCTGATTAACGTGATAGACTAAGTGGAACAGAGATTTCTTTGTGAATTGGCACTTTTTGGCATGCCTTCAACAGTCAGTTTACAACCTGCAAGAATTTCATGAGCATCACCCCCGACCTACTCTATTCTAGATTCTACTTCCAGCATCTTGACTTTGAGGGATTTTTAATTTTTAGGTTCTTGATTTTAATCGAGAAGAAAAAAAGGAAATAATTATTAATTTAGTTGAGAAAAATATGAGAAATATATTGATCTTAACTCTTAAGTATTTTACATCAAAAAAAAAAAAAAAAACTCTTAAGTATTTAAAGTTTTTCACGTCGTCAGTTTTGAAAAATTGGGTGAAAATATGTATTTTTTCTATGTAATTCTCACATCATTTAAAAAATTAAAAGTTTAAGTTCGAACATCAACGTCGGGATTTTGTTTTTTAGGCGAAGTAGCAATGTATATGGAAATTGACAATAAGTAAATGGCAGTGCGACTTGAATATTATTTTCAACCTAACTGAAAAAAATTATTATTAATAATTTGAATTATTTGATAGAAAAATATCAATTAAAAATATAACCACTATATAAATTATGAATAAATGCCTCATTCAAAAGTGCATAATAGCTTTTCATTGTAAAAGGGTTGAGCACCCTTTGCTCTTATGAATAAAAAATTTTGTCTTACAAAAAAAAAAAAAAAAATTCGTCTCTCAAGCTTAAATTTGCATGTGAGATAATGCTTCTCTTGTTATTCTATTAATGTTCAAAATTTTGTTAAATGAAAAAAAGTGTAAACTTATTTACTTATACTCAAAAAATCGAGTTCAAATAAATTTTTAATAATGAATTTCAAATTGATTTTTCTCAAAGACAAAAACTTAGGTTAGGCCGTCTAACGGTTCTTTTCCATTAGACGGATACAACCAGCCCGGATTTTTTTGTAATTTCATGCCCGGTGGCATTTTTGTAATATTCGGCGGTGTCATGGGATCTCCGCACCGGTGGTATTTTTGTAATAGTAGGAACCATTAAAAGTATTAGTTTTTCCCGAAAAATATTAGTAGTACTTTTGAAAAGTATTAGTAGTATATCCGAAAAGCATTAATAATCCCTTGAACAATATTTTTAGTAGCCTTCTTGAAAAATATTGATATTTTTGTCTCAAAAGTATTAGTAGTCCACCTAATTAAATGTATTAATTGTCCCATTGAATAGTATTAGGCAGTAACGTATATTAGACAACCCTCAAAAGTATTAATTTTTCCCTTGAAAAGTATTAACAATCCATTGGAAAAGTATTGGTAATCCCTTGAAAAGTATAGTAACCCTCGGCGAAAGGTTTTTAATAATCCTCATGAAAAATATTAATTTTTTCCGCAAAAGTAAAAGTATCCCCTAAAATATTTTAATAATCTTTTTGAAAAGAACTAGATTTTTGATTAAAGATATTAATATTTCTCCTAAAAAGTATTAATAGTAGTCCTCCCAAAAAATATTAGTATCTCTCCTAAAAAATATTTAGCGGCCAACCGATGTTATTATGCGTGTTAGTGGTTGTGTGGGTGATAGGCGGATTGACGTGGTAGGATATTTAGATCTATCTAATGCATTATTTAGTTAGACGGTGTCAAGAGCTAACCTTTTTTAAATTATTTGATTGGTTTTGAATTGTGTTTAAATGTAAATGTGCATGTCTATAGGTTTTTGTTTGTGACCAATATAACTGTATGCCCTTTTGCGTGAGTGCTTGAGATTATTCTTCTCACAACGAGAAAATTGCATGGATCATCATCACTCCTATTTGGCGTCTTGTGGGTTCACAAACAAATTAGACCCACGCCATCCACCCACCCAACCTCCTTATAAGTTATAACTCATCATTTCTATTTTATCCTTTAGCGTATCATCTTTGTCCACATGCAAATGTTCACACAAACACACACACATATATAATATCATCCACAACATACAATTTACCTTCACAAAAAGAACAATTTAATTACAGATGAAATGATTTGCTTCTTGCACTACAAGAAAAATGATTTGTAACGACCGGAAATTTCGTCATTATATGTCCAAAATCCGTCATTAAAAACTTTTAATGATGGGAAATTCCGTCGTGGGCCCTCATTTATTGTCTCCTAGGTAAAAGTAAATAATGACAGGAAATAGGTCCCGTCATTATTGCTTCAATATATTTAATGACGAAATTATACCTTCATTAAAAATTATTTTAAATGATGACATATTTCGTCATTATACAATGATTTTCCTCTCATTAAATAGTACTTTAGTGACCAAACTTCCCCTCATTGTATTGTTATTTTTCCCTCACTATTTGTTGTTTTATTGATAAAGTTTACTGTCACTATTAATTGTTAGCCCGTCAATAAAAATTAATTAGCAATAAAATTATATCTAGAAATATCAATAATAACCATCACTAAAAATTATTTTTCATTATGAAATTTAGAACAATATTTCATATGAATTGCTCATTAGATTACACATTCAGAAACACTAATTAATAAAAATATAAACAACTGCATTCACATTTATCGAAATAAAACCAATTGTAATATGTACAAAAATGTATATGAGTTTAATTTCATCTCAATGGATAACTAAAGCATTATCTAATATTTACTAGATGGAGTACAAAATATTGAGCACCACAAAAGGGAATCATTTGGTTGCTTCAAAATACCTTGTACCAATTTAATGACATTGGATAACTAAAGCATTATCTAATATTTACTACATAAAGAACAAAGTATTTGAGCACCACCAAAAGGAATCACTTGGTTGCTTCAAAATACCATTTCCTAATCCATTCTTGAATTCTTCTTTATCAATCAACCTACAAGACAATTCCAAAAAGGCAAAGTATTAACCCCAATAACAAATATAACATTCAATAACAAATATAATAACCAACTAGGAAGCATTTGTTAGATAAATGTTTTTATTAAGATTTTGATGATTTTGTTTTAATAAGTTTTTATACCAAAACAATGTTTTTATATCTTTGTCCAAATACTCCTAAATGATTTAAAATGTTTTTACTAATTTTTGAGTATTTCTTAAAGTTTTTAAATTGATAAAAATTGGACAACACTTTTGATGGTTTTGTTTAAATTGGTTTTTACACCAAAACTATGTTTATAAATGTTGTCTAAATACTCCCAAATGATTTAAAATGTTTTTACTAATTTTTTGGAGTATCTCTTGAAGTTTATTTTTGAAAAAATCGGACAACATTTAAAGGGGGAGGTCGGCCAGAGTGCCCAAAGTGGTGGTCGGCCAGGTACAAGATAAGAAACTCGAAAGCAGAACATGCGGGTTTGAAAAAAGGGAGGGGACCGGTCCGGGGGCCGACTGGTCGCACCCACTGGCGACCGGTCGAACCCCTCCGACCGGTCGCACCCCCTGTAACCCCTACCGGATCGCACTATTTTTTTCAAACGGTCGAAATCTTCAACAGGCAACCGGTCGCCCTATGTTATTTTTTTTTGACAAAATTCCAATTGCAATGTAACTGTGTGACAAGATTTGCTTTTCAATTTTGTACAATATTTCTACATCTTGTGATCTTCTTTTGTAGACAAAAGTGAAGATAGAGGAGCTATATTAGGAGCCTATGTTGGTGAAGCTTCCTATAAATAGAGGATGAATTGAAGACACAAGATACAACAAATACAAGCAAAATACACAACAAGAAATCGCAAATTGTTCAAGCTTTCATTTTTACATTCTTGTTGTAATAGCCTAAGTACTTTCACTTGCACATCTTTGAGGTCTAGGCTTTTTGATTCTTGATTACACTTGCACTCAATCTTTGTATTGGTTTCATAGAGTTGTAATCTTGAATTTTGTCCATCATTCAACACAAGACATCCTTGTGAGTATTCTTGTGGTAAGAATACACTTGGGTGATTTAGGTGATAGGTGTTTGAAGAGTGTGGTACTCTTGAAAGGTGGTGAAGGAAGATTGTGGTAATCTCCTTGAAGGTGTTGTAAGAGGATTGTGGTGATCCTCAAGGTGTTGTATTAATTGTGGTAATTAATAAAATCTTTTTCTTTTTGAAATCCATCCCAGGAGATCTTTGGGGTGGTAGAGGATTAGGCCCTAGGTGGGTTGAACCTCTTTAAATCAACGGGTGTTGTTTAATTTCCGTATTTACATTCTTGTCATTTACTTGTTGATTCGAAAAAGAGGGTGATTTGCGAAAAGTCGGCATAATCTATTCACCCCCTCTAGATTATCGTAGCCACTTGGACTAATGACATTTTGATTACTTATAGTTTTGGTTAAAAATTATAGCTACAACTAGCAGTAGCTTTTTGGCATTATTAACCTTTGAGCCATGATGTCAGACTAATTTATGGGTGTGATACTTTGGTAAGAAACACCTATACATGCATACAGAAACAGTCTCAAATAGAGCATAAAACAAAAAAATATATAATAACCAAGCACTTACATAGCATCACAGTAATACATCAATGTTTTATGTGGTTTTTGTCATCAATGCTCTTCAATATGTTCAATGAAACAATGGAGATTTATACATGGCGTTTCCTTGTAGGTCTTGTGCAATTTGTTCTCTAAATAAAAAAATGTGCTTCACCCAATGAAATCACTAATATGCATCATTATAGCTAATTTAGTTACACCATAAGAAAATAGTTTCCAAAAATAAGAAAAAAAAAAAGCACAATCAACTAGCTTCAAAGCTAATATAACCCAACTTACAGTAGACTACATCAATGAGTTATTCTATGACAAACCCCAACTTACGATGAAACCAGGAGTTAGCCCGGTGTACGGGTATTACTCTTCAATGAAGAGGCCCGGGTTCGAGTCTCTGCAATGACAGGGCGAATTTTTAAAAAAAAAAAAAAAAACCCCAACTTACAGTATACTACATTCGTCTTATATGACAATCAAATTAGACTTTTCTATGATATTTTCACATTCTTGTGGGGTACTTCCTTTTTACTTTTTATTTTATTTTTATATCTTTAAATTAACAATCAAATCAAACATTTAAAATAACTCCAATCAAAAACTAAAACAACTCTAAAATGTAAAACAAAAACTAGTACAAGATAAATGAAAAAATAATAATGGAAACCAACAAAATAAACTAGTAATACCTGTTCGAGGTTATTATCACTCCTTGTACTTGCATCAAAAGATGGTTGGTTGTTATTTTCGATTCGAGCCAATCCACTTTCTATAGTATCCATGCATCTCTTAAGATGGTTATTCTCTTCTTGCAAGTGCACTATTCAATTTGTCATTAAAGACTTAGTCTAATGCAATCAAAAGTACAATAACATTAGGGGGAAAATTATCGGTTTACACACATTGAGTACTTAAAACTAATCTTGAATATCTAATTATGATATTAGCCTAAAATAATGCAAATTATTTTCAGATAGTCCAATTCCTCTAAAATCATTTTAGTAACAAATTAAGTTACTAGATCTTTCATATATCTCACAGATACAGAAATTAAACAAATGAAAACAATATGATGTAGACATCACAATATAAACCAAAACCCAACAATCAAACCCTCACTAGAAGCAGAATGCAGTTCATTTCCTTTTTTGCAGCAAAATATATTTGTTTGGGCCTGCCTTACAGCATAATTAGGGAACTACAGCCTTACAACATTTTCAAAAGAAATTATAATATTTTCCTCTTCCATACTTTGTCTAAGAAATCGTGATAATTAGTCAATTTAAATGAATACAATGAATCAACACTCTCTAAATTCAGGGGAAGCAAAAGACAATGAAGAATTAGATATTTTATTCAATATATATGTACTTGTAATAATTATATCGAGGTAATTATCATTACTTCTTCCACATACATGCATGTGTGTGTATATATATTTATGTATATATATATATATACATTATAATATATAGGTGTTTCAGAATTTTGCCGTGGACACGGCCTGCTACTAAAAAAGAAGATCCGAGACCCGTCCGCTTGGCCTGCTTCAAAACCCACCCCGTCCCATCCCGTTTCAAACCCGTAACCCGGTAGGCACAACCCATTGGACCCCTCAAAATCATTTATCAGCACAATAAAAAATAATTTTGTCAGACTACTTCATAATTTCACAGTAAATCACAACTCAAAATTAGATAACCACAAAGAAGAAAGAAAATAACATTTTATTCCAGTGGTTGTTTAAATAAACTCAACAGCAAAAAAAAAAGCAACCAAAGACTTTTGGGGGAAATTAACTTGAATTAAGACTAAACACGTATTCAGGTTTGGAAATGATATTCCATTTTGTATCTAACCTCCTTATAGATTAAAGAAAAACGAGTCAGGCCTCTATATGAATTATTAATGTCAAGACCAATCATGTAATCATATATTGTTTGTTCTTGGAATTATTGAAAACCATAAACACCAGGTTAGGATATTGAAGCAATGACACATAATCTTTATTGTTCTTCTAAAATAAAAACACTTCCATTAGAAAAATCACATACATGGAGACATTGAGGCTACATTTGCAACATAGCTTGGACATGAATGAATAACTTGTATATGCAGAGGGTCTCCTGCAAGATCTAAACTAGATTACAAAATGCTCAATGGCATCACTAATATATATATATATATATATATATATATATATATATATATAGGATGGTCTAGACAAATCCGCTACCCACTTCGGACCCGATGGGTTCATAAGATATGGACCGACACACGCTTGAACCCCACCGTATTGCATCCTTAACTGTACACAAGCACAAACATATTGAAATTTAAGTTGCTAATTGTCTCATCACTATTAATTGGCCAACACTATAACAGTCAAATATGTGTCATTAGCACAAGAAAAATAATATCTACCATACTCTACAGAAAAACAGAAATTCATGAAAAGCAAAAGTGAAAAGTAAGTTTTAAATTTATAAACGTATGTTTTCATTCCAGACCATCAACACCTTACAGTATAATCAATAAACCCATATCCAAACAACAATTGCAAATCCAAATACCAAAAAACACCCAATAAAAATCAACAACATAGGAATATCTCATGAATTGTAAATGAAAATTAGTGATACCTGAAGTTTTAAATTTGGGGTTTTTTTTTCCTTGTAGTGAGAATTTCCAAGTACCCAACCTGTATTAGGCTAGAACTCACCAATTGTGGTAGCTTGAGATAAACCCAGCGTGCAAGAAATAGAGAATCGAGAGTCTAGAAATAGTGCAAAATCTAAGAGATAGTTTGAGTATGAACAGCTGCGTGCGAGATAGAGAATCGAAAGGGTAGGGCAAAAAGAAGAGAAAATTGGAGAAGAGTGGGATATAACTGGGCGAGAGATGGAAGAGATAATCGTGTGGGAGAGGAGATCTGCTGGCTAAACATTGTGAAAGTTTTTCCGATTTATTCCATGTTTGGGTATAATTTTTAGGGTTAATTATTCTATTTAAAAACAAAGACCGACTTTTGCATAATTAAAAAAATCATAAAAAATAGTGATATATATATATATGTAGTTTTTTATTTTTTATTAGTACTTAGTCTTTTTTGATTTGAAAATTTTGAAGTAATATAACTTTTTAGATTATTTAATTAAATTTTTACGTTTTTTTAATAATTAATAAAATATTATTATATATATGTTTGAATCAACATTATATTTAGTCACCCATATAACGATTCAATTGAAAATGTAAAATTTATTTCATTTAATACTTTTAAATAATACAATTCCAAATTTTTGTATTTAATATAATGGATATTTCTATTTTTTGATAGTGAAAATTGTAATTGTAATTGGTGGGATATGGCGCCAAAAATTCAATAACCAATAATGAGGGGATATTTTTCTGACACAAATAATGACGGGATTATCTATTAATAACTAGGAAATTACAAGTTCCTCACAAATAATTACCCTCTTTAACTACCAATTTTATTTACACTCATTAAAAGTTCATAAATCATAGTTTTAATGACGATTTCTTTTGTACCCTCACTAAATTTTGGTCATTATAAATCAATATTCTTGTAGTGTTTCTGGCTTTTGACCAATAATTGATTATCCAATTTTTCTACTACGTATACTTAATTTCTTAATGGGATTAATGGGATTAATGGAATTAATGTTGAAAATATTTAATTTGGACTAACATATGTTAATTAAATGTGCTTAGTTGTTTTAAGGTATAATCTAATTAAAATTATCTACTAAAGTTTTAATTTTGGATTAAAAGAGCATCAAATTGTCATGAGATTAAATGTGTAGTTATTATTAAGATATTTTCTATTTGTTGAGGACCAAATAGAAAATAAAGGGGATATTTATCTAAAAAGCGGTTATGGTGGGCGCGACAGTTCTTAAAAGGCAGAAAACGTTTGTCTCCCTTACAGAACGTGATACAAAACCTCAAGGAGAACCACTCGTCTCAAGCCCTAATAATGGATTCAGGTACATTTCCGCGATTCAGATTAATCTCTTCCGTTCTCAGATTATCATGGTAGATCAATTGAAGCATGCTTTTATGGATTTCGTGAATTAAAATATGCGCTTTTGTGATTTCAATTTCTAACAATTAATGATTGAGATGGCATTTTTTCCAGTTTTCAAGTAACAATAGTTTTGACAAAATGAGAATGAGTTTACACCAATTAGACACTAGTAGTGCATGGGAGTTCAAATTGATGAACTCATACTAGAATTAGCAATATTTGATTTTAACTTATTTCGGTTTGAAATTATATGTTTCACTTTCGATTTCACTTCTATTCTATTACCTCGGATGAATGACACGTGATAAGATGATGTTCTGATTGTACACGTGTCATTCATCCAATATATGAAATAGAGAATGGAATAGGAAATCTCATCCAGATAGGAACCCATTAAATATTGCACCACTTCAAATGTTTAAAAAAATATAACTGTTATTTAAAAAGTCACCAAATCCCACCACCACTACAAGAAAACAAAGGAATTCCAACGAAAAAATCCGTTGGTATTTGGCCAATTTCCATTGGAATTATCAATTCCAACGAAATTCCAATGAAAAAGCACCATTGGTATAATGGCGTTGGAATGACAAAATTCCAACAAAAATTTCAATGGAAAATATATTCCAATGATGACCAAATGGTTTTGGTTATTGTTGGACTTTCTTTGGAATTTTCCAATGGTATCTTTAGAAGCATTGGAATTTCCATTGGAATTTTGAAAACTCCAACAATTTTTTATTCCATTGGAATTTATTTCGTTGGAATTTGATTGTTTTCTTGTAGTGCGCGATGTGGATCGAGATAGTTCTGTGAGAATAAATTAAACCATTTAAACATTAGTACTGCAAGCAAATTATACCAAGTTAAAGTATTCTGTTTGGATTTGTAAACCTTCATGTCTCATGAAATTGAAAGAATTGCAGATCCATATAACATCAAATAAAATTTTATTTTTCTAGCTACATGAAAAAAATTAAAAAAAAAAAAGAAAAAAGAAAAAAGAACACATATGGGCATAAATATAAAATAAATACACACATATCGAGCGCCAAATGGACGAGGAGCCCAAAATTGGGAATTGGGCCAACCCAACATGTCCCATGACTAGCTTCAGCCCAAGATGCTTCAGCTGCGGAGCATTTCAAGGAGGTGGTGTTGCCCTTGTAACATTGACAGTTGACACTTGACAAACTAACTAACAAATTTTACATGCATTTCAATGTAACAACAAAGTTGTAACATTTTTTGTTGGGCTTCTTTCTATTATTGGAGATAATAGTATGAAAAAGTTGTTTGAAAAAAAAAATAAGATTGAATTTTGAGAGTATAATTTGATATGAGATGTTGAAACTTTATTAATTAAAGTTGTTATGATAATATTTTTGGTAAAATAGTGATTTGATGTGATTGGTGAGTGCAAAGGTAAGAGATAGTAAATAGTATAGTTGTGATATGACAGTATAACGATGATTGATGGTTTTTTTAGTGTGCATTGTTTGAGAAAAATTCACAAGCAATCGTATCTAGAGAAAAATTTATGAGATTTCTCACAAGCAGTAATAACAGTCTTTGTTTTTATTTCGTAGTCAATAAGGTTGTAATATAAAATAAAGAAAAATCAAATTACACTAATCTGAGTATTCTTATTTAAAACTGCTAAATAATTCAAGATAAAATTTACTTTCTACATGAAATTCCAAAAACACATGCCCATAGACATCAAAACTATAAACACACATTATAGAGCCCAATAACAAAGAGCCCAAAAGTGGAGTTGGGCCCAACCCAACAAGTCACATGACTAGCTTCAGCTACACAGCTTTTCAATGAGGTGTTGTTGCAGCACTCGCAACATTTGTCAGTTAAGACAAACAAACTAACCAATTTTACATGCATTTCAGTGTAACAACAAAAGTTAAACTACATTACAACTATACCTGAATCACAAACAGTTGAACACAATAACAGAAAGTCAAGTTAGAGCATCATCAGACATTATTAGTCCACTTATCTTGTCCACATTCTTTTCTTGCTATCCCTCTCTTTAATCCCTTGGACCGGATCTCTGCTCGTTTTGCTTCGAGCAACGGGCCTCTGTGAGGCGATAATCGGCTTAGCTGTCGTTCTAGAAACTCTCGGAACATGTTTTGGTGGATCCGAAAACCTGCCTTTATTGTTGTCACTTACTGGAGTTGGAACTAAACTATTATTATTATTATTATTCTCAACTTCACCATTTCTTGACAATCTCTTCTTTCGGACAACAACCTCATGAGGAGCGTCATTTTCCTTCACCAAAACAGACCCTTGACTGCCTCGACGGTTTACTGAATTTAAGCTTCTTAAAATGCGATGCTCGGCCTCGTGCGTTATCTCTTCTCTGATTGGTCGCTTGCTTTCCACAGGGGTGGAGGATTTTAATGGATTAGCAGCAGATTCTGAGGTCATTGTGGATGCTAGCTGCTTTTCTTGCTCTCTCACTTTATCTTCAAGTTCTTTAATCTGCCATTGGCACAAGAATATAATATTAGCATCTTGAGCCACATCTTTTTCTTTGATTGCATATTTAAGCCCACGAGGTTCATTGGACATTCTTGGTCGAGGAAACTAAGGTCATGTATGGCTATGTTTCCAGGGTCATTTCTAGTTTCTAATGTTGAAAGATGAATTTTGAAAATTTATTGATTTCTGTGTGAAAAAAATGGAATTATGTTTGGATGAATGAATGAGAGAGTTTTATGTAGGTTTGGAAATGAGATTATGTTTGGTTAAGTAGTTTTGAGGTAGTATATTATACACATAATAATTTGAAAAATTGATAACGGTGGGCTCCACTTTCAATATTTTAATTTGAATATATAATAATTTCGAAAGATAGTTAGGTTATTTTGTAATTAGACTGAACCATAAGGGTCAGGGGCGTAGATAAATTTTTTTTTGTCCCGTTTTTTCTATGGAAAAAAATAAAAAAAAATATATATATATATATATATACATTATAAGGGGAAAAAATAATTGAGCTAGGGGGAAAAAAGTTGTGGGCTAGGGGTACTTAGTCGGGCTGGCTACGCCCCTGATAAGGGTAAACCCTAAATATTACAAAAATTACCTTCTGACAAAGTGAAAGACACTCTGGGTTTTCTTGCTGTTGTTTCAACTTCCCTTCAAGCTCTTCGACCGGGCGTAGCCAGCCCCTGCTACCCCTAGCCCAAATTTTTTTCCCCTCATTTTCCCCTAGCTCAATTATTTTTCTCTTTAAAAAAACACATATAATTTTTTTAATTTTTTTCCACTGAAAAAACGGGACAAAAAAAAAATTTGGGGTGTGCAGGGGCCCCCTGGCCCCCCTATCTACGCCTCTGTCTTCGACCTAAAAAGATGACAAAATAACTTGTTATACAGTCAATATGTCGTATCAAACCATTGCTGTGCCTTGTTAATGCAATTAAACATTACTACATAAAAGGATCATGCTATATGTAAAATAATTTGTAGTATACTTAATATGTTTTATCACACCGTTACTACGTAAAAAGGTTAAACCCGACTTCCTAATGCAATAAAAACAAGTTTTCTACAAAATATTTAAGTTTTTATTGAACTGATTTAATTTTTTTTTCTTAAATGTTATTTCCTATTTTTGTTAACTGAAACTTTCAACTATGCACCAGGAACTTTTGTCGCAGAATTTACCTTGTGTTGAAGGATTAGAGTACTAGACTCAGACTGTTGTATTTGCTCTCTCAGCTTGTTCTCAAGATCATTAACCTGCATTTCCAAGGATGATAGGTGTTACTGGACTCTTTTCATGTAGCACGAAAATAAATGCACTAAAGCAGTCACGAGACATTTTGCATTCGACATAAAAAACTATTGCACGTAATTACCAGGAAAGAACAGTAAAAAGTTGTGTTAAAAAGAATTAATCATAGAACCTTCTTTTGGTATGTTGTAGACTGAATTTCTTCTTGTTGTTTGAGCTTGTTCTCTAAATCCATCACCTTCAGAAAATATACAAGTACATTAGAAAAAATGTCTTTATTGAAAAATTTACAAGTTATTGCATACTAGAACCAAAATACACATAACGGTCCAATTGTACCTTCTGTTGAAGTCTGGAACAAGATTCTTCCTTCCCTTTTAACCTCTCTGAAAGATGTAAAACTTGCTTCTCAGATTGACAGTGCAGTGATGTTTTTAGCTCTAGTTGGCCTTCCAGCTCTTTAATTTTATCCAATTGGTTCTTGTAAACCTGATCCTTTCCTTTGGCCTTGCTTTCTAGGTTATGTAAGTTCTCTTCGAGCTTTTTCAGAGATTCATCTTTGGACCTAGATTCCTGCTTTGCTTTTTCAAGCTACATAAAAAGAAATATAAAATTAGAGAAAAATGAGTTACAGAAGCTAGAGAATGTTTGCATACGAAAATTCGCGTAATGTAAGGGATAATTACAAAAAAAAATCCGAATTTGTACTCAAAAGAAAAATTACAAACAAAATCCTGAGGTTTGAGCTAATTACAAAAATCCAGAGATGTTTCAAAATTACAAAATCTCCCCTCTAGTTTGATTATGTCTTAAACTTAAGGGGGAAACTGTATATAAATATCAGGGGTTTTGATAAATATCTTTTACTTATGAAGGGAAAACGTAAACCCTCAAAGGTTTTTTTTGCAATTTTTACAAACCTATGGGTTTTTTGTAATTAGCTCAAACCTCAGGGTTTTTTTTGTAATTATCCCCGTAATACAATTGGATGGGATGCTCTAGAACATGACATACCATTGTCTTCATCTTTTGGAGCTCACTTGTATCGATTTGTTTCCTAGCAGGTCCCAATTCAACACCTCTGACTCGGGTCGCAAAATTTAGCGAACTCAGAGTTTCGCTTAAATCATTATCCGAGGGGCTAATTTGTACAAACATCAATGTTTTTGAGTCACCACCTAATTGTGCAAAGAGAAAATATCAGCCAAGCATGAGATTAAAATTTTAAGACATCGTAGCTACGTCCATTCTAGAACGTAAGAAAACAATAAATGCTGTTACCTAATGAATCCTGGAGTAAATGGGTCAGCTTGGAGTTCCTGAAAGTAATAACCATTAGATAATAAAGTCAGGCTACATATACACAGTGACGGTAAATTACAAAAACTACCCCTAAGGTTTAGCCTAATTAAAAAAAAAATCAATTTTTCTTTCAAAATTACAAACACCCCCTTGAAATTTGTATTTTCTTAGCAAATACCCCTGTCGAGGTGCAATTTGTAAAGGTATATTTATAATTTTGAAAGATAACTCGGTATTTTTGCAGTTATACTGCACCTCAAGGGTATTTTTGTAATTAACAGTAGTGAGTGATGTAATTGCAAGCAAAATGAGAAGGATGATTAAAAACCACCTGTATGGTATGTGGCTGCTTTTATTTGCTAAAGCAGATATCACATCTCCAAGAGCCGAAAGTGACCTATTGATATTCTGAGCTTCTTTGAGCCGATCACCTTGCACATCAGTCTTTGCAAGCCTTTCACTTCCTGCCAAGTCCACAAGCCAAAGCTTGCTTTTCGTGCACTCTCCCGTGATTAAATTATTTGCTCTTACCATTATACAAAGCATGCTGAGAAAAAGAAGGAAAGCATACCGGTAGAAAGAAAATCGTAAGATGAAAAAATAAGGCCATAATAGATATTAGACAAGCAAGAAAATAAACGCGCTGCAAAAAGCCTTTACCAGTGAGAGCGACTGCTATGCTCATTCACATTGTTTGATCCAACGGCCCGGCACTACTTCCTGCCTGTAGGACATTCCAGACTTGTCGTATATTTTCGACTTTGGCTTCGACAATTCCAGGAATATGATGAAATCCTTCAGATGCTTGCTTTATTTCCAACCTAGAATTGTTCAACATAATATATGTCAATTGTCTAGCTAAGCTTTGAAACTAGGGATGGTTACAAATATTACCACTGACGTTGTAGCCTAATTTAAAAAAATCAAGTTACTGTTTGAAATTACAAATACCCCCTTGGCATATATGTTTCTATTTTACAAATTGCACGTAAGGTGGTTTTAATGGGGTAATTTGTATAACAAATGCAAATCACAAGGGTGTAATTGTAATTTTTAAAAAATAATAACTGAATTTTATTTGTAAATAGACTAAACCTCAGGGTAAGATTTTGTAATTATCCCTTCAAACTATTTCCATGTATGTAAAGAAAAGATGAGAAACACAAGTTTACTTCTTGGATGTCTCTATAGCCAGTAAATCCCTTATTTGTTCATTGTAGACTTCGAGCACGCTAACTGAAATGTTGTACGTGTATGTCTCAGTCCTCTCGTTGGCAATCTTAAATAATTCTTCGAGAGTCCTATAATTGACTCCTCGATTTGTCTCAGTACCCTCCATTGTGAATGTCTTGCCTGTTCCTGTCTGTCCATAAGCAAATATGCAGACATTGTATCCATCCAATACTGAAACTACCATCGGCGCAGCATCAGCGAAAACATCAACTGTTCAAAGAGAAAACAAGACTTAATAAAGACTAAAGAGTAGATATATAGTGCTCGACTCATATATATCCCTCCAAAATCTCGTTTTTGTAACTTCACACACTATGCATTGCTTTAAAAAAACTTAGGGATAATTGCATTTTGCCCACGAAACTATCGTGAGTTTTGCACTTTGCCTACTAAACTTTGGAAAATTCAATTTTGCATCCACTAGGAGCTGTCTTGGACCTATCATGAGTTGGCACATGTTAAATTTAGGTTGGTTTAGGGGGTAAAGTGCAACGAATGATTATGTGTTTTCAAAGTTTAGTGGGCAAAGTCCAAAAAACGCTATAGTTTGGAAGACAGTGCAATTATCCCAAAAACTTATATGAAGCACCTTGATCATCTTTTGGTGTGTAAACACGATGGAACTTGAAAGTCTTTTTTGTGGAGCCATTGCTTAGAATGCAAAGTTCTCCATCCTTAGCAGCATCAAAGTCTATCACTGATGCACACCCGGCTATTGTCTCCGGCTTGCTTAAGGGACGGCAACGACAAAATACCCTGATGTTTCCTGATATTCAAAGTTAAATATTGAGAACTAAAGAAATAGGTGATCGCATTAAATTCAACTAATATATGATACATGATAAAAGAATCGAAAATTAACCTTTTGCCTCCTGCACTTGATTATGGAGCTTCCGCCTCTTAATTTGCTCTTCATTGTACTTCACTTTGAGATCTTCACACTGTTCAACTGTTAAAGTGATCCAAATTACATAAAATCCACCTCTTATAAAAGGTTATAGTTATTGGATTAATTACAAAAAATATCCTTGAGGTTAAGTCTATCTTTCAAACTTGCAAAAACCCTCTTGACATTTGTTTCTATTTTACAAAGTGCACCCTCTTGAGTAATACAAACCTCGAGGGCGGTGTTTGTAATACGTTAGTAGGGTATTTGTAATTTTGAAAGATAACTGGAATCTTTTGTAATTAGGCTAAACCTCTTTATGTAATTTACCCATTACTTAACTATAGCTTACCAAGTGCCTGAACTGCAAAAACCATTTTATGCAAATCAGGAATGGAGTCAACACATTCATGTGCTTCACGAGAAAGCTGAGAATGCTCTCGTTTCATCACCTGTACAAATACATTTTCAGCTTCATATATGACAAGAAAAATAAACTCTCAATACATAGAATAGATTTTTGGATTTTAATAGAAAAGTAACTAATCACCTTTACTTTCTGCTCTAGACTATTGATTGCTGCTTTCCAGGACTTCTGGTCATGCTCATACTTGCTTGAAATATCCCTAATCTTGTCAGCTTGCCTCTCCAAAGTTTGGTCTGGTAGAAAATCCAAAATCATTGAATTATAGAAGTTTAATTTTTGAATTTTTAAGTTGTTGCATATGCCATCAGCATCCGCGCTAAACCGACTGATTATCACAGTTCTATTCCAATTGTACAATTCAGCAGTCAAAATTAAAGGAACATAAAGGAAAAACTAGAAATATTCAGTGGAATAAAAAAGGATCAAAGATAAAGAAGGAATCTAAGTACTGGAACTATTCTGGACAAAGAAGTCCTATGAATCTTCGATAAATAAATTAGCCAGAAAACTAAAATATAAGCAAAGCAGTATGTTAAATAAAAAAAAGTGGTCTAACACTTAGCAAAACCACTTTTCGTTTATCCTAACTACCAAATAAGTCCATCACAACTGAGAACTAATTCCTTTTCCTCCAAAATCATCCTATTACCATTCATACATTCACCATACAATACTACCTGGCATATCCAAAATAATGTGACATTTTTAATCCTTACACTGATTGATATCCAAGATATTAAGCAAGCATAAGTTTTCTTGCATTCACACAGCTAAGTAGATCGGAGTTTGTCCCACTATGGGAGTTACTGAATATGCTCGTTCCCAGCGAAAGAGTAAATAAAAAAAACTCAATTCACCATGTTCTAGATCTTACCAAGGGAATATGTTCGGAATGTCTTATTGTCGAGTTCCATCCTAACCTTCTCTAGTTGTTCATTAGCAGCAGTCCAAGACATCCAAGATTGGTAACATTCATCAGTCTTCCGCTCCAACATATCTTTCAAATCTTGTATATTTTTCTCATACTTGGCTATCGATTTCGTTCGCAAAACTCTTTTCTGCAAGCCCAAACAACGAATAACCATAAGTAGCAGCAGGACAGTAACAGATCATGATACTAAACATGGGCCCTTGCCCTTGACTTAGTCCAGACACGGGTTTATTTAAACCATACCTGAGCTGAAGGGTATTCTATCTCAGTAGAACAGTTCTTACACACAAAATATTCACGATTCATCTGAGAGGCTGCAACCCATGGTAGATTATTAAAAAAAAAATCATAAGTACCTTCTAAAAACCACATCAAAAAACTTCGCTGAGAAAAAGAAAATACCGGACTTTTTAGGCGCTCGCCTAACACAGATTCCACTAACTACTGGGCTTCCAAGTATCCCTTCAAACTTTAAGACAAGAATTCCATCATCCTTAATAGCAGCTCTAGCACCAACAAGTTGCAAAGGTTTGTTGGACCCAACAATTGAGAAGATATCAAAATCAGACAGAATCTGCAATGATAACAGCACTAATTGTAAACTACAAGCATGAATAATGAAGGCTTCCTGATTATAAAACAATAAAAGCTAGGCTATAATAAGTTCACTTGCCTTTTCATCTTGCATAAAAACATTAAATACTCGCATTCCTTTGGGCCCATTAATGTTTATAATTTCTACAAAATGAAGATCGAGAAAATAGTCCCCAGGCGGAAGATTATCAATGCGGTAGCAGAAATTTCCCAATCGTGCCGACTGATAAATGAATGAACAGTGTCCACCATCATTGATGAACTCCTCAGTCTGAAATGTATCTCCACCTTCAAAAAACTTGTCTGCTAGAAATTTAACACCGGAATCTGATTCCATCGGCGCCATGGCACCAGCATTGACAAAAAGCACAATTTCCTCTAATTCATCAAAGAAATAAAATTAAGTCAATAACAGCAAAGCAGTACTATCAAGGACAAGGCCCAAGTGACAACACATTCGACTACTCTACAAAACCAACATGAATAAGATCAGAGGCTCAAAGATAACAAGCCATTTTTTATAACTTTGCACTCTACTATATGTTCATCAATGCAGTAACAAACATCAGCAATCTACTACCCCAATCTTGTCTTCTATATTACCACTATCATCACAAAGGATGGTTCAATGGAGGATCAAGGATAATTAATATAATACTCGACAACATTTCAAACAATGTTCCGCCAGAAATGTTAAAAATAATCCTACTTGAATTATACTAATTCCGTCTTCCAAATAATCAATTCATTTGCCAAATCACTAATTCCAGAAGATCTACCTAAGTTCCACAAATTCATTTTTCAATTACTAGAGTTCACTACCGATGTAAAAAAAAAAAGTTTCGATGAAAGAGAGGAAAAAATCTCATAAACTGATGAAAACATTTGGAAGATAAAATCACTTAGCGAAATAAAACGGTAATATTATTCGTTTCCTTAACTTAAAACTATCGCAAGAAAACCCTAATCTTGAAATTTCTTCCTTTTGTGAAAAATGTGTAAAAGACCAACCTGTACAACAAGGATTTGTGAACCCACTTGGGACCAGTCTTGAACCAGAATCGCAAACCATTAGATCAGCTAATGACTCTTCATTTTCATCTTCTTCCATAGCCAAAACTTCAGTTTCTTGATTCAAATTTTTTGCCTTTTCCCAATCGAGACCACTAGAAGAAACGCTTGGCTCCGGAAAATGAAATTCTGGCTTCTGCTGAAAGGAGTTCAACTCGTAGTTCTCCATTCCAATTCGGCTTGGGTGTTCGAGAAATTGGGAAAGAGAGTAATAGAAAAAGCAAATGGCTACTTTTCTCTGCAACAAGAGTGTGTGTTTTTTCTGGCCGTTTTGGCGTTTGAATTTGGACTTACTGTCCGTTCAAAATTATATGACCGTTACTACTAAAAAGTTAAAACCTTTTTGGGACTGCAGACTTTGGGACGGAAAAATGTTGAAAAGTGGGTAATAACACAATTAACCAAATTACAAGGGGCGAATAGCAATTAACTTTTAGTGTCATCTGTAGGGAAAATGTCATTCAAGTCCTACGGTCATCCTTGAATTTAATATTGTCAAAGTCAACCAGTCATGCATAAGTAACAAATTAGGAATGCAATTTCGATCATATTATGATTTTAATTTTCACTAGAAAAAAGTCCATTTTATGTTTTTTTTACTTCTTATATGAGAATTTCTTTCCAAAAATAATTCTTATATGAAGATTTCGATATGCAATTCAAGCGTGCGATTTGGCTACTCTAACACAAATTTTGTGTCTACAAATATTGCAGACAAGAAGAAAAGGTAATGCATATTGAATTTATTGAATCAAAAGAAATAAAATGAGTTACAACAACTAGAATTCATCTGATTTTTCTATCCAAGAAGCGATATTTCTTTTGGATATGACACTTCAAAGATGGGTTCTCAATTTGATCTCCTCCGAGAGATGAATTTTACTTCCAATATCGTTAAATCGAGGTTAAGCAACTTGTTCTCAAATTAAACGTTTTTTTCAAGAAATTTGACTTGTGGATTTGGATGGAATTGACCATTTGATTTCTCCAATGTTGATTGGGTCTCCATAACGTTAAAAGATACCAAGGTGACAAATCCTCGAATTAACCCTCGTATTTAAGTGGTCTTCCTTTGTATACTCTACAATTGGTTCGTTCCATAGTTTGTATAAATATTTCTTCTTTTAGCTATTGTAGAAACTTGTCTTGTTCGGTAAATTTTGTTCAATTTGAGGGCGCGTCCAGTTGCTTAAGTAAATTTCATACAACTATGTTGCTTAAGTAAATTTTGTTCATACAACCCATAAATTTCCAACTATGTTGCTTAAGTAAATTTCAACCCAATGTTCTAAGGCTTGAGAAGACCGGTATTACTTTTTCTATTTGTTTCTATTATGCGAGAATGATTATGGGTGTTAATGTCAGTTAGTTGGCAATTTTTGTCATTTTATTATGTGTGTGCACAGTCAGATTTGTAGTTTTGTAAACCGGTGATGCAACATTATCCCGAATGATATATGGATGATTATGTCCCAGATTTGGTGTATGTTTGTTAGACAAGTTTTCTATGTATTATTGGTCTTTGGAAATCTTATATTGACTTAAGTTAATTGATTCATTAAAAGCGCCTTTTCTTGTTTTGACAGATATTTTATCTATATGGAAAAAATCTTTTCGATTGTCTTTCCTTTGTGCGGCTATTTTGTTCCTTAATTACAGAACATGATTCTAGATTATTGTCTTACTTAAGGAGAGTCATCCCTTAAAGAAATGCACACGAGATATATGAGCTTTGTGATTTTTTTTGGGAAATGATTGAAATAGCCTCATTTTAAACCACATATACACAAATGGCCTTACTTATTCAAAAGTTTCAAAATGGCCTTCTTATTTGAAAAAAACCAAAAAATACCCCTTATATTGAATTAAAGGTAAACTAATGGTTTTAAAAGGTTTTGGGGCCGCAAAAATGGTATCGAGCTAGGTTTATTAAGAACTTTTAGTTAAATTTATTATATTTATGTAATTAATAATTTGGTGAGGAGAAATTACTCCGAGATTATGGATCAGGACCAATGTCCGAGATGTACCCCTACAGGGAGATATCGTCAAATTTTGACGATGTATGCACAAGAACACCTTGACCAGGTTTCATATTGGGAATACCAACATGAAGAAAAAAAAAGCGAGGAGCCGACGGGAAACCTTAAAAGCAATGCAAAATGCGAGCGGAATATTATAAGGCGATTCTGGATGCTTAACGGACCACTTATATGTTCACTTGATGAACCTTCAAGAAAGCGGTTCATGAAAATTCTCATCGAGAACAATGATTCGATGGTGGACCGGAGTGGAGCGAGATACTTCCAGATAAATCTAAGATCTCCGAAGATCTTAGAGAAATCGAAGACGGTCGCGAGAATTATGGCAACCGCCATATTCATCTACCGTCTGACAAGTTCATCGGATCGAACAGGATGGAGCGATGGTGAAATATCGAAGGAAACTCTTGAAATCCTTCATGATATTCAAACGAGTTAAACCTGGAGGACGAGGCCAAGTTCATCGGGAGGAGGAAGGAAACGTATTGATTTTGGGGCGGTACCTATTTACACCAAAAAGGAAACCAATAGAAGTTATACGAAAGATGACAGATGAGGAAAAGCTCATTGCTCTAATCAAAGGAAAATCCATCAAAAATTAAAAAGATGGATATTGAAAAGATGAATCTTAAAGATCTACATGACTGCTTGAGAATCCTTGGCGGGATTAGGTATTGTAGATTTAAAGATGAACGCAGTGAGAATCGGCTTTGGTTACCTATGACCCACAAGGTAGACCAATTCCTCCACCACCACCACCAGATTAATCCTAACGTCGAAGAAAGTGCGGGTTCGCATCATGGAGCTCGGGACAAGAGGATGCCACATCTTTGAGGATTTCACGACCGGAGGAGTGATCCACTTTCGGGGGACGGAGGTCGAAACCCTCTTGCGGGAACGGACAACCTCTTTGGAAGGCCGAATGTTTATCGACGCCTTATGGAAGATCGCACCTCGACCCAATACATCCGTATGGGTTGATGTTAAATCTGGACATCCCGCATTTTAAAAAAGAGAAGTTCTCATTGATGAATGGGCTTCGCCTATGAGAATTTCGGCAGAACCCTCGATCTTACAAAGGATTCATTCATTTTACTCCTTGAAATGAGTCTTGAAGGATCGGTGAAGATTGCAGGATATGACCGATGCCGATTTGAAAAGTTCGGTCACATCGGGGTCACTTAAAGGAATTGTCGATGGTATGGCAAAACTATTCAAAATCCAATTCATCGGCACGGGTTATTTCGAGGATTAGAGGATGAAAAAGAAAGAAATATAAACAAGCCCTCTATAGCCTTGAGTTCTTTGGATATTTGTCATATTGTGAATATATCAAGTTGTTCACCGAATACGGTGGAAATCAAGATTGAGGAAAAAGAAGCTGCACGCTATTCTTTGCTAAGATTCCGAGTCCCTGGAGAGAAATGCTTATCGGGAATACAAGGTGGGAGCTGAAGTAGAAAGTGGGCCGAGAAAAATGTCTTTCCTAAAGGCCAAGTTATCCGAATGGTGCTATCAGCGGCTCTGCACAGAATTACAAGAGATTAAGAGGAATTAACAAGCGGTTCTCTATGTTGCGTGGATAATGATATCCCAACAGTTGTGGGAGGTCAACCAAGGCGCACAAGAAGAAGAAGGGCGAAGCCATCCATACCGGCGGAAGCAACAACAAAAGAAGTAGGTCTTCATGGAGACCTAGAAGGTTTTGGTCAAAACAAAAAGCCCGAAGTTACAAAACGGGACAAAGACCAGCACCAAGCAGGAGTAGAGCCTCATCATCAGGTTCTAATCAAGCAAGTACCAGCAGAAATCCAGGAAGACGAACTTTCAGGCGTGCTCACACTAGAGCAAATGAAAGTTTCAAAGACTGTAATTGCTGGACATGCGGAGCAAGAGGACATATCTCAACTGATTGTCCAGAAAACCAGAAACGAGGAGTCAGACAGTTCGAGGCTACACCAGAAATCGAAGAAGCTGTCTATTATCAAGATCTTATACAGGTGTATCAATTTGAGGATATTCCCTCAGATGAAAGCATCTATGAAGAAGAGATCTATTCTGATGATGGAAGTGAATCCGATTCGAGAATCGAGTGAAGAAGAAATTCTTCAACAAGCGGTAAGAGAGGATATGTCAGGATTCCTCTCTCACACTCTGATGTCTCATAAGACTCTTATGAGAATTATGAAGGAATATCCAAAGCTTCAAATCTATGACGGATTTACAATTGGAGCGATGGAAAAAGTCTTTGGATAAGATTGGTTTTCGTAATAGAAAACACCAAATTATCACGGGGTAACAACCGGAGAATTGGCCATTCAATGGAGTTTCTAGGTAACCTGATCGAGATGCAGTTGGTCCCTATTAGAGAAATCCAGGAGATCAAAAGCAGAGTTAAAAGAGAAGTTGCAAATACACTCTCATGGATTCATATCGGAGCCATAAGAGTCATTATTAAAGCAACATTCAAAGAAGGGATAGATTCGCCACTCAATCTGGCTATCTTTGATAAGCGAATCTCAAACCTCAAGGATTCATGCCTTGGAGCGGTTACAGGAAATTTGTATGCTGGGAAATTGGCATTTAATGTCTATCCCAGAATTGCATACAATCTGGGAGATCGAGACTTCAGTAGAGTCCTAACCCTTCATCAAGATTTCAAAAGAGATGATTTGATGAAAGAAGGGAATCGACCCTACTCGATCACATACAAGATATCTTATGCTCTCTCGAATACACATCATTCAGAAGTATTCTTGAGAAAGGAATTTATCGAAGTCCCAAGGATTTTCGAGGACTTTGCCAGGGTGGTTTTACCAGAAATTATTGAATCTCCAACTATAAAGGAGATTGATATGAAAATACAAGATCAACCAGTCTTCAACAAAAGTCGAAGTCTCAGAGTTGAGCCAAGAAGGATGTCTTTCCAACAGGATAGAATGACGAGTAGCAGCCGTTGGGAAGAAAAGAGACCAAGTACAGTTCAGCGTATCCCAGATGTTTTCAAAACAGCGGGAGAGCCGAAATGTCGAAAGGTTGGCGAGAGGTTGAAGTAATATTCGACATCACTCAAAAGGATAACATTTTTCCTTGTGATGTTCTATATTATCTCCAACAACCAATCGTTGGAAGGTATCAAGGAAGCCTGAAGATAGGAGAAATTGAGCTTACTATCACGGGGAGTTAGGGGAAAGATCCAGAACAATTAATACTGGGAATTGAATTTCTTGAGGAACATAAACCTTGGGAAAGATTACAAGACGGAATGGAGTTCACAAGTGGCTAATAAAAGATACAGAATCGATGACCACTAGTCCATTCTCCATATACATTTCTATTGGAATGTTATATGCGAATACAAGGCCGAGTATTTCGCCGCCTATATTGATTAGTCTTGGAATATGTGCGCAAAGCCGGATGTTTTTCCTAAAGAAATTGGAGAAGATTTACCACTATTGCAGGAAGAGATTTCTCAAAACGGATTCTTATCCTTAACAGGAATTAAACAAGCAGAAATAATGATCGGGCGCGGGCGTACCCTATGGTACAAAGTAAAGACGCCACCAATCTATTTCCATGATACAGGTGCAGATATTTTGCTAGGAAACAATTTCCTACAAACATTCAAGCGATTCACACAAGAGAACGAGACAAGAAGACTTATTTTCACAACCTTATGTGATCATAAGATTATTGTCCAGAGATGAGGAAGCATTTTGAGAAAAATGCCTATTAATTTTCGCAGCAAGCGTGGTGATGAAGCCAAACCGCAATCCAAAAATGGCGGATCGAAGAAAATTTGGTGAAGCATTATTATCCTATAGACAATTTGGTTCGATTTAAAAGGATCAAAAAATATGGGATAACAACTTGTATTCATTCAGAGTACAAGGTGAAGAACGAGTTACTCCAGAAGCCATTGCAGAATTATGGATGAGTCTAATGGAGAATCCACAGAGTGATGTAACCATAGAGGAACAAATATCACTCGAGGATATCAAGAAGAAGATCCAAAGGAATTACAATGAAGATCCTTTGGCATGGTGGGACAAGAACGAGCTCAAAGCATCCTTGAAGGTTAAGCCAGGAAAGGAGTACGAGTTCGTAAGATTCAAACCAATCCTTATGAACCAGGAGGATCGTGAGGATATGCAGAAGATACTTAAGGAACATCTTGACCTTAAGTTAATTTCACCAGGAGTTTCTCCATACAGCAGTCCAGGGTTCTTAGTCAGAAACCATGGAGAAATCAAAAGAGGAAAGCCAAGACTTGTTATTAATTACAAGGGAATTAATAACATTTTGGAGTTCGACGGATACTATATCCCAAGCAGAGAACATCTGGTTAACTGTATCAAAGGCGCCAAGATATTCTCAAAGTTCGATTGCAAATCTGGATTCTACCAGATTAAGATGGATGAAGAAAGCAAGAAGTTCACAGCTTTCTCTACACCACAAGGACACTATATTTGGAACGTGATGCCTATGGGATTGGCTAACGCACCCCAGATATATCAAAGGAAGATGGATAATCTCTTCAAAGATTATTTCAGTTTCATGTTCGTGTACATCGATGACATTCTTATCGCATCAAAGAACATGAAGGAACATCTCAAACATTTGGAAATATTCTCAGATGTTTGTCACAAGGAAGGATTAGTGCTTTCAGAAAAGAAGGCAGTGATTGCAACAAGACAGATTGAATTCCTAGGAATTGAGATCGACGAATCTGGAATAATCCTACAAAGTCATATTGTAGAAAAGATACAGGGATTTCCAGATACATTGAAAGACAAGAAACAGCTTCTGAGAGTTTTCTTGGAGTTCTCATTTTCTTTGGAATGTTTATAAACAATCTAGCACATTACAGGAAGGTGTTTAGCCCATTGCTTAAAAAAGATGCAGTATTCAAATGGGAGAATGAACATCAAGAAGGAATCAAGCAACTTAAGGAAGTTTGCAAAAATCTTCCGAAACTTGCAATTCCACAGGATGAAGATGAACTGGTTCTTTATACAGATGCCAGTGATTATTGGTGGGCAGCGGTACTTACAAAAGCTACACCAAATGGAGAAGTGCCATGCAGATACTGCAGTGGTTTATTCACACCAGTGAATCGACTCGATGGCATATCAACGAGAAAGAATTCTTTGCAGTCAGAAAGGCTTTTAAAAAATGGCCTTTATTTTTATTGGCTAAAAAGTTTATCTTAAAAATTGATAATTCAAGTGTTAAAGCTTTTTACGAAAAACAAAATTGAATCAAAACCAGAAAAGGCTAGAATACTTAGATGGCGGTGAATGTCAATATTATGATTATGATATTGTCATTATAAAATCTCATGAAAATATTCTTTCTGATTTTCTAACAAGAGATGGAGGGAATTGAAGCCGATTCCATCCTCACCGCATCAAGACATCTTGGAGACCGGTGGAAATGCTACTCGAGAATTTGATACCCTGGTCATCAATGCCGATTTGGTAGGAAATTACAAAGGAATGATCGGGACAAAGTAACCGATCGTATACGAGCATGTGTCCGGTCTCACTCTCGATTGAGAACGGCATTTCAAGGGCCACTCCTCCGGCCGCTAATAAGCAAACGGAGCGTTTAGAGCGCAGGCTCCCCAACCTGTAGAAAGAGGATTCCAGTCACCTCTAGCACAAGTCCTAAGTGGCGAAATGTTGGCCCAAGGAAAAGCGATACTCCGGAGTCAAATCCCGAGTTATCACATCAACCCAAAGACGTCCGGGGTAAGGGCGAAGAGATCAATCTTAGGCCTATGATGGGCACTTCTAAGGTTGATATTAACGAGATTAAAGTTTCTTCTTCTTGGCGGGAATACCAAGCAAATTGGGAGAAACTAATTACCAGGCATGGAATATCTCCGGAAAAAAACAAAGATTGATGTTTTCGAAAATATCCGAGGTTTGGATGCTACCAAATTCCCCTCAAGAAGTAAAGAGGTGGTACGAGTTTGGGGCTTTGGCCTCGTCTATACTACTTCACCAGGATTCCGGAGATCACAAAATTACTGAAGTGGATCCAGGAAGGCATTTGATCTTTGGTCCAACAATGACAACCTAAGACGAGAGGATACATTGGAGTCGTATTTCATAAGTGCGGCAGCGACCGAGCCGTCGGAAAAAGGAGGACATGAAGCCTTCCATTACATTAGGCTTCAAGACCGGATGAAAGAGCCGGAAATATCAAGGAGGCAAGTTCGGAAGAAGTACAATTGGCCATGACCTTCATCAAGATCGAGATCACCACAAGAAGGGCATGGGGATTGTGGGTGTCTCTGAGAGATGGACAAAGTCAAGTTTCCGTTCAAGTTCTACCAAAATTCGATGAACGGGTCATTCTATTAAATACCATGACAGGAAAAACTACAAGGTTCGCGAGAAGATTTGTTCGAAAAGAAAAGAAATCTTCTATGGGAAAATAAGCTGTCAGGAGTAAAGAAACTCGCCGGAAATGTTGTAACATGGCTCATATCGGCCATTGGGAACTTCGGTCTGTCCGAATGTCCAAACCGAAGGAACAGGAATTTGGCAAAGGATTCGGCCAAAAGTCGATCGGAGAAGACCGACGACGACGGAAAAGAAAAGTCACGAAGTATCAAAGTTTGGGGACCACCAAAAAAGTAGATTCCCAACAAAGCTAGTGGAGACATGTGACTCCAGGACAGGTAACAACCCACTTAGAAAAAAAGACGAAAAGTGGGTCTATGAAAGATGTCGTCCAACGTATTACAAGACAAAGGACGAGTCGGCCAGGATTTGGAAGTTTGCATAAAGAACCGGATACGGACAAGATGGGGCGATCCATGTGAAGAAAGGAAAAGGCCAACTAATTGCTGCAAGTGGAAGCAAGCAATAATTCAAGAATTTGATGTAAGCGTGGCGTCTTACATTCCAACAAGAGTTGAAGTCGAAATTGAAATCCGGACTTACATCTATTTAAACCAGAGTTTGAAAGAGGTGAGGACATCGAAAATTCTCCTAAGTCTTCTACAATAAAAAATCTTCGTAATATTGAGTATTTAGAATTTGAGTGTTTTCGAGTTTTAAAGTTTAGTTTTTCTTTTTATGTACAAGAGTGTAATAGCCTTTATGAGAGGCTAAACAGGTTTTCTCCTCCCAAAAGGAGATTCTTGATGTAATAAATTTTTCTTTAAGTTCTTAATAAAATAAAGCGCCGTTTGTTCAACATGTGTTCATAATGTACTATTGATTCATCCCTTTGAAGAATTACTTTACGCGAACCAAGGTTTGTCTTTGGCGGTTTACGAAGGAGTCGGATAACTTGCAGATCATCTTCCCCGAGGGTGAGGTTGAACAGTGAGGAGTCAAGTTCGTCAAACGATCTGGGGCGTAATTTTCCGATGGTGGCGTTGCGAACCACTCAACCCTGCTATTTTCGGTCAAAAGAGGTATGAATTTTAAGGGATTTATTAATCTTACGGAAGCATGTTGGGCCTCGATATGGTCGTAATGGACTATTTCCATTTTCACCTGTAAACCTTGGTTTGGAACTGATAACATAGAATCGAACATCTTTTAAAATTCTATGACCTGTTAAGTTTATCGGCTCGAAACCTGACATGATCTTTTAAAACCTCCGTATGGAGACTGGATCTAAGTAGGTGTAACAATGCCACGAATGAAACAGGAAATAGAAATTGAAAAGTGTTCGTATTCGTGAAATCTGGATACGAATTAATCATATTTCCTTATTCTGTTATAAAGGGTATAATGGGAACTTGATTGCATATTTGAATCCCTTTTAATAAGGATAGCCATAGTTGTAAATCAAACTTGAAATAAGGCCGTTTCGAACATACCCCATTTTTTTCTCCATAATTTTACGTACATATATTCTTCGGTGAAGAAGGTGAAGATCTACGATGTGGATCGATTCAACCATATGCGTTTGTAGTTGGAGGGATTTCAACGGCGTTGAGTTCTTTCGGAAGAAATATTTGGGATTAGTTAAATATAAGTATTATTAGTAATTTAAAGAGGGTCGTTGTTCGCCTTATTTTTTAGCTTCAACGCAAGTGTACGGTGCGATTTATAGAATAGGGTTAGCAAGGTCGAATCCACAGGGACTAATAAATTATTGCACTAAGTATTGGGATTATAATAGCCTTATTTTTATCCATACGATCGGAATTGAGTGATTCGGTTTTATAAAACTAAGACAATAATTTAGCATAAAAAGACAAAGTAAAGATTGATTGAAAGATCAAGGAGATGAATGGATTCTGGTTATGGTTTGATTAATATTCGCTTTTATTATCGATTAATCAAACCAAAGTTATACGTATTCTTCCCTATAGAACAATCACAAAAGTAATTTACCCTCTCTCTCGAGATGCATGTAAAAAACGTTGATTGGAATATCTATGCTAAAGCATCTCTACTCAACATGAGATATCCAACTCCCGGAAGTACAAAAGATTAAATATCCTCACAAATATTCACAAACTTCTCAATCTTGCAATTATTCATGTCAATTACTCAAAGATCTAGTATTGAAACTCATCTTTCGAATTATGAATCAATACGTCAAACAAGTTAAACCAATAGCTTTTTGATAAAACAAGAATTATAACAAAGTACTCAAATAGGGTTGGAAAACAATAACTTCAAATGCAATTAATCATCAAATAAAAGTATCCATTAACCTACTCCCAAACCCGAGAATCACAAGAAGTTTAGCCGGACATAGAAAATAAATAATCAATAGACAAATTATTCATGTTCATGTCTTAACTAATTGAAAATAAAGATACTATGGAATGCGAAGACTCGGGGATGTCGATGATCTCTCGATCTATCTTCAATCCTCAAGCGTGTTGTTGTAGCCTTGATCGATCTCTCCAATTCTCCGATGGAAAGTTGCTCTTTCTCTCGCTTTTTAGGCAAAAATCGGTGTTCTCTTGTTGGGTCACCTCGTCTCTATTTATACTTCCATTGGGTCAAAACCTAAGTTAAAAATCGTCAAAATCTAACTTTCCGCACGCACGCATGGGATGTGCGCTTCACGCACGCGACCAGGTCGTCGTCGCGCCAGCCGTATGATTTGCTTGACTCGAAATAACGCACGACCCAGGTCGCATCAACATACGGGTCGTGCGTTACCCAAACTTTCGAATTTGCTTATGGGGTCTTCATAAGCGTTGTAGCCCTATCTCTTAGCTTTCCGTAGCCACTTGAATCACCTCAATATACCGCCAAAGTCTGGAAATTGTTAGCGCGTTTTGACGTTGTTGAAGGAAATTCCTTTTCTTTGACCGTCCATGCTTCTTTCCTTCATATTTTTGCTCGTACACTTGTCTTATTACATATCATTCCAAACATGCTATCATCTTTTGTCCAATTTAGCTCCATTTTACGCAAAATTCACAAGAGTACGGAGTATCACGCCTAACAAGGGAAATCAAGTAAAACACACTCGAATATGCGTGCAAATGCATCAAATATATACCATTTTAAGCCCTCAAATGCACGTATATTTTACAGTCATCAAATACCCTTAAACATAATGTTGGATCCCGGCCACGCTTTATAAACAAGATAAAATTCAAATAAGAGGAATGAAAAGCAAATCAAGAACAACACATCACAATTCATGTCATTTATCCATAGACGTCAAGCAACAAATCAACCAAGCTTGAATATCTAACACGAGAGCACAAGTCAATTAAAGCCATGGCAAATACTTGAATCATGCCTCTCATGGATTAAGTGTATACTCTCTCTCTAGAATAATAAGGGACGTGTATTCGCTCAAATCATATAAATGTTGAAGAATTACCGTAGGCTTGCAAATCGTCTTACATCTCGCCACTCGATTGTATGCAATTCATGAATCGAAAGGACTTTTGTTTTGGTTGTAATGAAGGCTCTTTGGTTAAGGTAGGGAAATATGGAGAAAGTGACTCAAACTCAAGCGTATAGTGGTAAGCACATTTTTTCTCAATCAAATATTCTCATTCAAATCAAACATGCTACCCCAATCACCTCTTATTCTTATTACATCTCTCTTCTCCGTTTTTTTTTTATTTCATACAATCCACTTTCTTTCGCTTTACATAATAATTCTCAGCCTATAAGTTCATTTACGGCCAACTCACGTATACATTCGATTTTTTCCGACTTTTGTTGAGTATAAATCCTCCTTTTTCCTCATTTTCTTCTTTTATTCCCAACATCCAACATGCACACAATTATCTAAATTATCGATATCCTCTTATTCAACCTTATTCAATCCCCTTACTCAATGTTATACGCTCAAGTTTAGGGTAAGATATATCATGTTTAAGGCTTGAAATGTGGCTACCAAAAATCGTGCAATAGGCTCAAATTGGCTAACTAGGAAATTAAATGTCATTAGATATGCAAAAGGCTTAACAAAAATGGCCTAAAATCATCTTCATAAATTGCATGCAATATGTGACTTCAACAGAGATACCAGAGCAAGTTCTAGAATTCATATCAACATGAATGACACACTCAATCATCAAACAAGACTCGCATATAATAAAAGTAGTAAAGACTCAAAAAGCTCACAGGCTTGTAATTGCATAATTCAAAGCATATCAACCATGATTTCAATATTCACATGCTCCATATCATCTATTCTCAACCCGGTCAACTCACGCTCAACACCCAATTCAAAACAACATAAATCATTCAATAAATGTTCCCAAGATCACAACAAGCACACAATAGCGGTCAACTCACTCCCTAAAAACCTAAGAAAGCAGTAAACGTGCTAAAGCAATAAACGTGCTAAAAACAAAAAATAAGCATCTAATGCAATGCAACCTATATGCTCTACATGTAACTATATGAATGCAAAAAAATGCCACACCCTTCAATTAAATTACTACCTCTCCCCAAACTTGAATGAAATTATAGTGCATAGAAGTGAAGATAGAATTTCAAAGAAAAGTGTGGAATGGACTGGCTCATTGTGGGGGTGGAGGCGGAAAGTGGCCCCGGGAGATGTGCCACATTTGTACCGATGCATCATTTGCAACATCTCCAATTCCATTTGCTCCTTGGCACGATACCTCTGCTCCCGGGCTCGATACTCTGCTCTTGCTCCATTCGAAAAGCACGGAGCTCCTCCTGGTGATGCCAAAAATCATCCGGATGATGCCTAAAATTGTCCATGTGTTGTCGCATGCTCTCCTCAAGAGCAAAAAGTCTATTTTGTTAATCATGTCCCCACGCTCCTCACCTTGGTGGGAGCTTTCAGAATGTCGGGCCTCCCTTGTGGGAACCCTTGCGCAAAGCCTCCCTGCTGGAAACCTGGCTCAAAACCTTGCTCCTGCCGATCGTACTCCATCGCCTCTATTGCTAAATCCTCCTCATCGGGCAACCCGACTACCCTCCTCATTTTCCTTGCAGTCGGGCCTTCCATGGCTACGATATGTGCCTCGAGTTCATGAGCCAATTAATTTCATTGTCTACCACAGTTGTGAGATGGGTTGGGTTAGGAAGTGGGAAGGTCGGTCCAACCCATTGTTGGAAGCAGATGATGTTCTCTTAAATGCCTCATTATTATTTTCATCGTGCGAAAGGCGTTCATGTTTATACTCCAACTACCCACTATGGGCTCCATTCTTCTCACGTCAATGCGAAAATATCGAGCAATGCGTGTTAGCATTCACCCAATCGTATTGTCCCCGCATCGCTTGAAACGTGCACGGCGTGTTCCACAAAGTGAACCGCCATGTTGTAAGGGGTGCGGGTTAGCATACCCCATAGTAGGTATAGCTCCCGAGCTTGCATACCTCCGTTATTGTGTCGTGCGTAGACGGAGTGAGCTGTTACCTTTTAGATGTAGCGGAAGATGAGATTTCGGAGTGATAATGCCTTAGATGAGCGTTATAGCATCGGGCCGGTCTCCAGTGTCTGAACCAACAATCGCCAGAAATCATACTAGCTATAATTCGCTACTGGCCGAAAAAGGGGCGTTAGAAGGTACCCCAAAAATCTCATTGAGTTGGGCGATAGAGACATGCCTCCACTCATTTCCCAGTCAAAAATGGATTGCATGGGGCTCATTGTTCACTCTCATTTCAGTAATGTCCAGTGTGCTTACGAACTCGAGCGCAAGCATTTTATACGTCGACCACCGCCCTTGCATGAAAGCGATCCACCCCACACGTTCGAACATCGCCAAACCTCTCGTGTATCCTAAGAGCTTGGGTACGATCATCGTCAACATATCTCGTTGGCGTAAGCGAGCGAATGATCAATCTATTCCAGCGCTCCAGTTCATCAGCCTCAGTCAGAAGAAGTCCATAAGCCTCAGGGCTATCTGGATTTACCTCCCGCCGTAAGGCAGCGGCCCCCCTTTGGCGTCCACCCCGACCTCGTTGGTTCCTTTGGTCAGCCATAAGTTCGAGTTAGTACCTGGCAAAACAAATGTGAGAATATGTACGTGCCAAGTATAACAAGAAAACGATGAATTTCATACAACAATTCCAATAAGGCATAGTGTCTCATCCCTACAATTCAATCAACAATTAAGCTCCCAAACCCAAATAACAATGTAATTGCAGAGGATCCTCATCACTAACACCCTAAATAATCAAGCTCATGCACAATTCATCATGAAATCAACCACAAATACCCTAATTCAACAACCCACATGGTGTTCGATAAATTGCCCAAAAGAAAAATTCAATTGAATCATGACAAATTCATCAAATATGCATATACGAATTCTAAACCATAATCTACAAGAAATTCGAAAGAAAAAGTGAAGTTCTTACCGTAATTCTCGAAAATTAGGAAAGAGGTAAAGTTGAACCCTAGGTGCTCCTTGTAATCAAATCCTCACTTCAAAGCAAGTTTAAGAGTGCAATTCGTGTGTGAGTAGTGTGGGAGGTGAATTTGCGGTGGAAATCCAATTGTAAGAGTCGAAAATTTTGAGAGGGAGGAAGCTATAGCGAGCTTGGGCGCAAGAGTGTTTGAGATTGTGAAAACAAAAATTTACTCTGTTGATTGATAAAGATTTCTGACTCTCTATTTTATCATGAGTTTTTCCAATTTTATAGATGGAGAACAACACTTGCTCATCATTAACTCGTAATGTGAGCTCTCCATTTTGCACATCTATCAAGGCTCGTCGGTGGCTAGGAATGGACACCCAAGTATAAACTTGTCTACCTTCCTCCATGTCAAGCACCAAGAAGTCCACAGGGGAATATAAACTTGTCTACCTTCACGAGCACATCTTCCACGATTCCTTGGGATATATGAGTGATCTATCCGCAAGCCGCAAGGTGACCGTGGATGGCTTCACCTCTCCTAATCCAAGTTTCTCGAAAATGGACAAGGGCATTAAGTTAATACTTGCCCCTAGATCACAAAGTGCTTTATTAAAGACAACACCACCAATAACACAAGGATAGTGAAACTCCCGGATCTTTGAGCTTCTATGGTAATTTCCTCTAAATGATCGCTGCTGCACTCCTTGGTCAAGTTGAGTCTCTCGAATTCGCCAACTTCTTCTTCTTTGACATCACTTCCTTTAAAAACATCGCATAAGCGGGTATCATTCCAATGCGTCCGCAAAAAGGTATGTTAATATGCGATTTCTTAAATATATCTAAGAATTTAGCAAATTGGGAGTCTAACTTTTTCTTTTTAAAGCGTTGAGGGAAAGGGAGTGGTATAGAAAAGTTTGAATGACCGTGAGTTAGAGAAAGATTTAAGCTTCTCATCCCCTTTTTGTTTGGCAACATGGTCCTCAACTCCTTCCTTGGCCTCAACATCGCCATTTGCTTGATTTCCACCTCTGCGGGGTTTGAATTCTATGCTCTTACGCACGACCTGCTCGTGCTCGGGCGCATGGGTCGTGCGTCTCGTGTCTGTTCTTGGAATCCTTGAAGATCGCGCACGACCTGGTCATGCCCGGTCTTGCACGGGTCATGCATCCTTCAATTTTTTCGTCACTTCCAACAATTTTCGCCCCTCGTACTCGTGCCACCACTCCTCGACGAATGGTGTTACACTGTTCCCTTGGATTGACTTCCGTGTTACTCGGAAGCGCCCTTCGATGTTGTCCACCAATGATTGTCACTAGTCGCCAACGAGTTTCTAGGTTTTTCGTTCGTGAATTCACAAAGTGTTGGCCAACTCCATGATATGTGCCTTGATCTTGTCTATCTTAGCCTCATCTTTATTGAACCGGTTCCTCGTTTCACCTATGAACGAGGTGAGAATGTCCTCTAAAGATGGCTTCGCCTCCGCATTAATGACATTGTTTGTCACATTAAACCCCTGTGGTGGTTGCATCACATTCTTCATATTCGCATAAGAAAAGTTTTCATGGTTCCTCAAACCCGGATGGTAATGGGTAGGAGTTTGATTGTTCCGGTAATTGTTGAAATTTCGGTTGTTTACATAATTTGCTTCCTCCATGGGATCTAGAGAAACTCCCCCATTACTTGCACCCGCGTTTCCATCAGTACCCTTCGTCAATACACTCAACTGATTGGTCAACACCGTCATCTCAGCTGTCAATGCCTTAATTGGGTCCGAATCAGTGACTTCGGCTACCCGTTTCACATTAGTTCTCTCGGAGGGCCACTGGTAGCTATTCATTCCCATCTCTTCGAGCAAGTTGAATGCATCCTCTGGGAATCTTGCAAGTAAAGTGCCTCCTGCTGCGGCATCTACAAACAACCCAGTTTGTCCTATCAACCCATTGTAAAAGAAGCAGAGCTGCTGATCCTCGGGAAATCCGTGTTGCGGGCACCTCCTCAATAAATCCCAGAATCTCTCCGAGGCCTCATATAATGGCTCAGAGTCAAACTGCCTGAACTGCGTGATCTCACTTTTGAGCTGTAGTGTCCTACTTAGTGGGAAATATTTAAACAAGAACCTCTGACTCAGCTCATCCCAGGTATTCACACTCCCCTAAGTTAGGGTGCCTAGCCAGTTTCTAGCCTTATCCTTTAAAGAGAAAGGGAATAGCGCAGACGTATATCATCATCATCACCCCTTCATCTTGATTGTGTTGCAACCGCATGAAGTTCGCGAGATGAGAATTGGGATCCTCGAGACACGGAAACCCCTGGCGATTCTCATTGCACCATCGAGATCGAGTGTTGGCTTCAGCTCAAAATTGTTTGCATTGATTGGGACATTGGCAATTCCACCATAGTTGCGATTGGTCCGTGGGCGAAAGTAATTGCGAATCGCTTCTTTGTTGAATTTGCCGGAACCTGCATGCGGTAACTCATTAACGACCCTATTGGCCCCATTGTTACCTCCGTTGTTGCCTCTGTTATTTCTCCCGTTGTTATCTTCCATGCCCGCCATAGCCTGTTTTATTGCTTTTACGCTTTCGTCTAGTAGTCGTACTAATTCGCCTAGCAAAAGCCTCAACCTCCAATATGAACGGTGTTAACTCTCCTTGCTTCGAGCGAGTGTTCATGCACTACCTGAACCAACTAAAGAAAACAAGTCAAACACAGTAGGAGTAAAATTAAACAACCAATAAAAGAAAAGGAAAAAAATGTCTAAATTAAAAATAGTTCTATTAATCGCAATATTAGTACTAAAAATTTAAATATTCCCCGGCAACGGCGCCAAAAACTTGTTCGCCTTATTTTTTAGCTTCAACGCAAGTGTACGGTGCAATTTATAGAATAAGGTTAGCAAGGTCGAATCCACAGGGACTAATAAATTATTGCAGTAAGTACTGGGATTATAATAGCCTTATTTTTATCCAAACGATCGGAATTGAGTGATTCAGTTTTATAAAACTAAGACAAGAATTTAGCATAAAAAGACAAAGTAAAGATTGACTGAAAGATCAAGGAGATGAATGGATTACTGGGTTATGGTTTCAGTGAATATCCCCTTTTATTATCGATTAATCAAACCAAAGTTATACGTATTCTTCCTTATAGAACAATCACAAAATTAATTTACCCTCTATCTCGAGATGCATGTAAAAACGTTGATTGGAATATCCATGCTAGCATCTCTACTCAAAGCATGAGATATCCAACTCCCAAAAGAGAAGATTAAATATCCTCACAAATATTAACAGACTTCTCAATCTTGCAAATATTCATGTCAAGTACTCATATATCTGGTATTGAAACTTATCTTTCGAATTATGAATCAATACATCAAACAAGTTAAACCAATAGCTTTTTGACAAAACAAGAATTAAAACAAAGTACTCGAATAGGGTTGGAAAACAATAACTTCAATTGCAATTAATCATCAAATAAAAGTATCCAATAACCTACTCCCAAACCCTGGAATCACAAGAAGTTTAGCCAGATATAGAAAATAAATAATCCATAGACAAATTATTCATGTTCATGTCTAACTAATTGAAAATAAAGATACTATGGAATGCGAAGACTCGGGGGATGTCGATGATCTCTCGATCTATCTTCAATCCTCAAGCGTGTTATTGTAGCCTTGATCGATTTCTCCAATTCTCCGGTGGAAAGTTGCTCTTTTCTCTGCTTTCTAGGTAAAAATCAGTGTTATCTTGTTTGGGGCCGCCTCGTCTCTATTTGTACTTCCATTGGGTCAAAACCTAAGTTAAAAATGTCGTCAAAATCGACTTTCGCGTCGGGCCGTAAGATCGCTTTTGACTCTCGAAATGACGACGAGAAAGGTCGTGCGTCGGCCACAAGGCCCAAGGCGTCACCCAAACTTCCGAATTTGCTTATGGGGTCTTCATAAGAGTTGTATCCATATCTCTTAGCTTTCCGTATCCACTTGAATCACCTCAATAGAGAGAGTTATGGCCAAAATACTAAACCCCGCCAAAGTGTTAGAAAGCGTAGCAGCGTTTTGGCGTTTTTGAAGGAAATTCCTTTTCTTTGACCGTCCATGCTTCTTTCCTTCATATTGTTTCTCTTACCTTGTCTTAATACATATTATTCCAAACATGCTATCATCCTTTGTCCAATTTAGCTTCATTTTCTCGCAAAAATTCACAAGAGTACGCATTATCACGCCCAACAAGGGAAACCAAGTAAAACACACTCGAATATGCGTGCAAATGCATCAAATATATATCATTCTAAGCCCTCAAATGCACATATATTTTACGAGTCATGATCGTAAAACCAATTGTATTTGTATTAATTTATTTGTTTCTAACGGTGGATTATTTCTTCTTTGGGTGTGTCTCGTGCATTGAGAATAAGAAATCTAAGCCCATTAAAAATACTCGTGTTATTTTTATTCCGTTGCGTGAGTGTGTTGTGTTGTTTCAGTGTAACAACATCATCATCCAACACCAAATGAATTTGTGCTAAATCATGAGAATTAAGGCAACATATTCTTTCAATGGAGAAGTAGTAGAGGAGAGATATGTATGAGTAAGGAGAGGGTGAGAGCTTTGAACTAAAGAGAAATGGATGGAAGGTTGTTTGGAGAAGAATGCTCTTCCTAAATAATGGTCTTCAATAGTTGCAGTTAGATTAACCAACAATATGCAATTCTGTAGTTAAATTGAATTGAGATGAATGAAGGAGAAAGAGATTGAGACCTAAAACGAAATCAAATTTAAGTCATGGAATGGAACTTAAGAGGCTCAAAATTTACATATACATTGTAGTTAAGGAAAATAATGCACAATAATATGCAATTTATTTCAGATGTGAATTGAAGCATATTTACTTCTCAAAATGTCAAGGCATCTAAGAGAACATCTGAAGTTCTTCGACGAGAATTCAATGCATTGGTCAACAATGCAGAAGTAACCACAAGGTTACAACGAGCTGCTATTCAGGAAATTGTTTCTGATCATATACGAGGATGTTTACAAGGCCAATGAACAATTATGGACAGTAATGTGAAAGCCACTTCTCTTGGTTGCATCCCCTGTGGTGTGAAATGAGAGACTTCGAGTACATGGTTTTATACCTATAGCAGGAGATTCAAGTACCCTAGCACGAGAGCATGGTTGATATCGTCTTTAGATGAACTGTCTCGAACATATATCAAAACTATAGAATGAAATTTCGAGTTTTTGAGTCAACTCAAATGAGTTAATGAGGGAGAGATCAATCTTTAGATTGATACTAATGAAGGTTTAACGTCTTCTCCTTTTTAAAAATACCAACAAACATGAGAGAAGTTGATGATAAGAATCGGAATTAATCATGTTAAATGGTTGGTTGAGATTTGAGGCAAATATCCAAGGATATAGATGTCATTAGATTCTCATCCACAAGATGGCAAGTATTGGTATAAAATTGGTGCTTTGGCTTCAGTTCATACAAGATCACCAGGATTTTTAGAAATATATGAACTTCCAAAATGGATATAAGAATCAATACATGAAACATGGGCAAAATGACCCACAACTAGCTCGAGGAGACATTCTTGAACCATACTTTTTAATGCAAAGACTAGAACCAAATAGAAAGTGGCCGTGTTCACCTTATTTTTAGTTTCACCGCAAGTGTACGATGCGAGTTTATAGAATAGGGTTAGCAAGGTCGAATCCACGTGACTAATAAATTATTGTACTAAATCTTTCGGATTGTAATAACCTTATTTTTATCTAGACGATCGAAAGTGAGTGATTTGGTTTTATAGACTAAAGCAGAAATCTATCCTAAAATAACAAAGTAAAGAATGATTGAAAGATCAAGATGATGAATGGATTCTGGGTTATGGTTTGATTAATATCCCCTTTTATTATCAGATTAATCAAACCAAAGTTAAACGTATTCTTCCTTATAGACCGATCACAAAAGTAATTTACTCTCTCTCTCTCGAGATACATGTAAAAGCGTTGATTGGAATATCTATGCTAGCATATCTACTCAACATGAGATATCCAACTCCCAAAAGATCAAAAGATTATAAAGCCTCACGAATATTCTGAGACTTCTCAATCATGCAAGATATTCATGTCAAGCACTCATAGGTCTAGTATTGAAACTCATCGGTTAGAATTATGAATCAATACATCAAACAAGTTAAACCAAACGCGTTTTGATAAAACAAGAATTAAAGCAAAGTACTTGAATAGGGTTGGAAAACATTAACTTCAATTGTCATTAATCATCAAATAAAAGTATCCATTAACCTACTCCCAAACCGAGGAATCACAACTTTAGCTAGACATAGAAAACAAATAATTCATAGAAAAATTATCCATGTTCATGTCTACTAATTGAATGATAAAAATACTATGGAGTGAGTGAACTCGGGGATGATGATGATCTCACAATCAATCTTCAATCCTCGAAGGTGTGGTTGTGGTCTTGATTAATTTCTCCGAATCTCCGGTGGAAGATTGCTCTTTTCTCTACTTTCTAGGGCAAAAATCAGCGTCCCTTTGTTTGTGGCCGCCCGTCTCTATTTGTACTCCGTTTTGGGTCAAAACCTAGTTGGAAATCAGTCAAACTCTGTTTTCCCGCACAGACGCGCGGGCCGTGCGCCTAGCGTACGCCCAACCCGTGTTAGGTGCCGCAGGAAATTGTCTTTTGCTGAAGGGCGCACGGGCCGTGCGCTCACACGTGACCAGCCCGTGCGTCACCCAAACATCCGAATTTGCTTATGTGGTCTTCATAAGAGTTGTAGCTCTCTCTCTCAGCTCAATATCAATTTTGTAGAGAGAGTTATGGCCAAAATACTAAACCTCGCCCAGTCTTTGGAAATTCCAGACGCGTTTGGACGTTCCTTGAGATTAATCCCCTTGTTGTTTGATCATCCATGCTTCTTTTCACACACGAATCATTACTATGACTCTAGGCTCAATATAATTGGCTTCCAATTGGGTGTAATTGCTCGATTCTTGATGCTTCTATGTCACAATGCTCGTATTTTGTCACAAAATCACTCCAAATATCGTTAAATTCCTACAAAACGAGCAAAGCGTAATACCTTTTCCACAAAGAGCGAATATATACCATTTCATATGAATTATTGCATGTTTATAAACAATTATAACCATAAACATGACCTAAAATACATGCAAAACTCACACTAAACAAACAAACTTAAAGCTGTTATTAGTCGGCCAACGCTTTATAAACAAGACAAAACACAAATGGGAGTAATGAAAATCAAATCAAGAATAACGCATCACAATTCATGTCGTTTATCCATAGACGTCAAGCAACAAATCAACCAAGCTTCAAATATCTAACACAGAGCACAAGTCAATTAAAACCATGGCAAATACTTCAAATCACGCCTCTCATGGATCAAGTGTATACTCTCCTCTCTAGAATAATAAGGGACGTGTATTCACTCAAATCATATCAATGTTGAAGAATTACCATAGGCTTGCAAATCGTCTCACATCTCCGCCACTCGATTGTATGCAATTCACAAATCAAAAAGGACTTTGTTGATGGTTGTAATGAAGGCTCTTTGGTTAAGGTGGGGAAATATGGATAAAGTGACTCAAACTCAAGCGTATAGATTGGTAAGCACATCGTGTTTCTCAAACATATTCTTATTCAAATCAACTATGTACCCCAATCACCTTTTATTCTATCACATCTCTATTTCTCCCTTCTTTTTCATACAATTTATTCTCCTACGCCTTACATCACAATATTCAAATTTATATGTTCTTTTTTTACGGCCAACTCACTTTTGCAAAATGTGTTATTTTTTTTTCCGACTCTTTGTGAGTATTCTTCCTTTTCCTCATTTTCTTCCTTTATTCTCAATCACCCAATATATACACCATTTTCTAACTTCTCAATACCCTTTCATTCAACCCTTTATTCAATCCCTTTACTCAATGTTATACGCTCGAGCTCAAGGTAACAGATATATCAAATTAAGGCTTAAGGCTTGAAATGTGCCTATGTTAAGTTGGTTTTATAACAATGTATTGAGTATTCTAGACTAGGATTTTGCGTTGTTTTTGGGTACTTATAGTGTCGTTTGAGTCGAGTTTGTGTCATTAGTTGTCGTTTGAGAGTCGGGACTAATCTTGGACACAGAGCTAGGGTTCGGGACGACAATTGGAGGCACTTCTCGTCTGGACACAGAGAGAATTCCTTCTCTTTTCTTCTCAATTCTTTCTTTTCTTTTCTTTGTCAATATTTGAGACGTGTAATTATTTCTTTACGAGTTTTTATACGTCCATCATGAGCTAAACCCATCTTTTCTAGGGGATTGATGTAACTTACGTTTGAACCTATGTTTTGATTACCAGTTTATGAAACTTGCATACTATTTAATCTATTTGTGCTATTTGATTTGATTGCATCTAGATTATATGATCAATAATTTAGATTGTTTGGCGTGTTTGATTTGACACTCGAGAGAGGTAATTGAAACGACCATAGAATAACACAACCTAGGGTTTCATAGAATCGAGAGATTTATGAGTCTTTTGAAGCCAAAGTGATAGAATATTCATTGAGCGTATTAGGGTTTAATTTAGGATTTTTATAGAGATATCGAAATTAGAAATTGGAACCTACAATCACTTGGCACTCGAGAGAGGAAGTGATAAACGGTAGGAATATTGGCTTATAGATTGATAACTTGTGATTAATAAACTGGATTGAAAACATAGGGGACAACTAGGTGAAATCAACCTCTAGAATTCATCTTCTACGTGTTTGAATAATTATTTGAACCAATTATTTATTTAATTTTAGTTTTTTTTAGTTTAATAAATCATCATCTCTTTTCGATTTCTAGATAGAATTAAGTATTTTAATTATAGTACTTAGTATAAAATTCGGTAACAATCCCTGTGGAGACGATAACCCTACTTTTAAAACCTATACTAAAACTTGACACCGTATGCTTGCGGTAAGATTTTCGTGATCAAGTTTTTGGCACCATTGTCGGGGATTATTTTATCCTATTTTAAACTAATACTATTACCACGTAGCTTTAATCCTAATCTAGACTAGTTTAGGAATTATAATTTCGTTTTTCTCATTAGACTTGTCTGTTTATGCGAGATTCCAACGATATTAATTTGCTTCCTTTTGATCCGAGAGATTGAAAGGACACTTCGAAAGCAATCCGAGCAAAGAAACGAGCAGAGAATCGAGCAATGGCGGCGAGGACAATGAGAATAATGGAAATCGGTCGTGAATGTGCCACCACGATCGAGGCACCGAAAGGGCAACTGGGATTACTTACGCCGACCGTGAACGTAACTACTCCGTATTGTGCGCCACCCATAAATGTAGAAAATTTTGAATTAAAAAATGGGCCTCATAAGCATGGTTGTGAGAATCGGTTGCGGGGAGTCCGGTGGATGATCCGAATACACATCCGCCACATTCTTGAAATTTGCGACACCATCAAGATGAATGGTGTGACGATGAGGCCATTCGATTGAGGCTTTTCCCGTTTTCACTTCGGGATAAGGCCGGCGATGAATTCTGACGTTCGCCCCCTGGGAGTATTACGAGGATGATTAGCAAAAATTTTCCCTCCTAGCAAGACACTCCAACTAAAGAGCGAGATAGCCGGTTCCAACAGTTGATTTTGAGCCATTATACGAAGCTTGGGAACGATTTAAAGATGCATTGCGGAGATGCCCACAACATGGCTATGCAGGGGCAGAGAGTTGATATGTTTACAATAGGTGAATGGGCATACGAGGACGATACTAGATGTGGCATCGGAGGTACATTAATGGCTAAAACTCGATCAAGCCTTACTTCTACTTGAAGAAATGGCCACAAACAGCTATCAATGGCCTCCCGAGAGAGACCGGCAAGCCGATTTGCGGTGTTCTTGAGCTGATACAATGTCGGCTTTGGCGACTCAAATCTCGAGTCGACAAAGCAATTAGCAATCATGAATACGGTAGTACACCACAAAGAAGCCGCACTTCCACCCGTAGCCGTTCACGCCGCCACTCATGAGGCCGAGCAAGTCAATTATGTGAATAATCGGTTTTTAATAACCGAGGTAATTCATTACCAACTCACTACCACCCGGGACTTCGCAATCATGAGAATCTCTCTTATAGCAACAACAGGAATGTATTGAATCCACCTCCGGGTTATCCAAACCCATCCAGTTCCAATGCACTCGGAGGTGAAAAGAAGCAGTCGCTTGAGGAGATGCTTGGCTCATTCATCGGAGAGACCAGGAATCGAATGAATAGGAGTGAGGCGCAGATTGATGGTCTGAATACTAAGATGAGCACAATGGAGACGCATATTAGGTCGATCGAGACACAAATGGGTCAGTTGGCTACAACCGTAAATTCATTGCAGCAGAAGGGAAAGTTCCCAAGTGATACAGAGGTTAATCCGAGAGAGCATTGCAATGTAGTTTACGTGAAAAAGGAAGCAAAAATTTAGCCTGGCCCCGAAGAATCACCTATTTATGCGAAACCAATGGAATCCAAGAAAATGAAGTTGGAAGATTTTGAGACTGTCTATTTGACAGAGGAGTGTAGTGCAATAGTCCAGAGTAAACTACCTCAGAAAATGAAGGATCCAGGGAGTTTCACTATTCCTTGTACTATTGGAGGAGTTTTCTTTGAGAAACCACTTTGTGATCTTGGGTCCAGTGTGAATCTGATATCTCTTTCTGATGTGACGAAGTTTGGACTCGGGGAGGTGAAGCTGTCCAATATCACTTTGCGTTCATCGATCGATCCATCGCTTTATCCGTGGGGAATCATTGAAGACGTATTGGTAAGAATTAATAAATTTGTTTTTCCTGTGGATTTTGTAGTGTTGGACGCGAACGAGGAGAAGAAAATACCTATCATCTTTGGGCGACTGTTTTTAGCTACAACACGGGCTTTGATCGATGTAGAAACGGGGGGCAAACATTGCGGGTAAATCAGAGAAAGTCAGTATTCACCATCCATCCAACCAACAAAGCTAAAATTTGAATCAAATGATGGTAAGCGGATGGTTGGGAATATAGCTGAGACATTGGAGGTTGGGAAGTTTCTAAGGGCAATGTGGATAACATGCCTATTGGAGCCCCAACTTGAGGATAATCTGACATAGTCTGGGTGAAGACTGTAAACTTAGCGCTTCTTGGGAGGCAACCCAAGCCCCTTTTATTGCTTTCTTAGTTTTAATATAGTTTAGTAGTTGTTTTTGTTTTTTCTGAATTTTTTGCATTTTTAGGAGTAGTAAGTTGCATCATACCCCACCCTCTTATTTGTGCAACTCCCACATATCCCACTCCATCTTCACAAAGGAGCATTATAACACCACACACACCATATTCATCTCATCCATTCACTATTTGTTAAGTTTGCAACTTCCAAACCCCACCCCATGGTTTTCCTATCTTGTGATTTTTGGTGTGATTGGATTGTAGTAGTGCGTTAGGATAATTGTTGTTGATTTGTGGATTGTGGATTGGTTGCTCATGCTAGACTTAGGCTTGGTGTTGATTTTTGGGATTGAATTGAGTTATACATTGCATTCACTATCTTTGCCCAAATTCATGCATATGAGGTGTTTGATAAAATGCCCCAATGACAAATTCACATTGTTTAGTGCTATCTTGCATATCTATGCTTATCTTTTTGACATGTCACTATATTTTCTACTTGGGTGCATTATGTATGTGCTTTGATTTTCGATTTCTCACCCATAACCGAATTCCTTGGTTCCACGAGTTTTGTTTTCTTATCTACCTTGCTAGGTTGCAAAAATACGAAACCAAAGAGGGACCGGGCTAAGGCGAAGGGGACGAACAAGACCACACCTCGAGGCATACAACACTCACAAGCTTGTGCGTTAGGATGCATTGTGAGCTTATACGAGACACCTTCTACACGTAGTAGTACCACATGACTTAAGGAGTTTTCGCTCCTCGGCTACCAGGAAAGTCCTTTTTCCCACCTCTCCATTGGGGACAATGTCGTTTTAAGTTTGGGGGTGTAGTCTTTTTTATTCATCGAGTCGAGTCTTGAGTAAAAAAAAAAAACGAAAAAGAGTCTAGAGTCTAGAGTCGGGGCGTTTGTAAAACTATGAAACCGTATGACTAAATGAATTTGTTGAATATGAGTTGAGCGGTCAAAAGAACATGTGTTTGAATTGTGATCTATTCTTCTTTCCATTAATTCCATCTATGTGCTTGACTGTTGATTTATTTGGGGATGATCTATGCGGTTGAGTGTTTCTTTTATGATCCCACCGATTCTAAAACTTGCCACGATCACTAGTCGAGGCAAAATCCTAGGCGAAGTAACATTAAGGAAGTGATTTAGGCCATCTTTGAACAAGCCGAGCCCAAAATGCCTACCTTTGTATTATATATTCCCTAGTGTCCCCCTTTGAGCCGTATAAACCCATTTCTTTGGCAACCAATCGAATACCCGTGAGCCTAAATGTGAAAATCCTAATTACCCATCACTCATACACACAAAATATAGAAAAATGTTGAAGGTTGAGGAGGGTATGATGAGAAGGGTATGTATTTAATTGAATGAAGTTGCCCGAGAAAAGAAAATATGAAACCCCATGTATGCAAAAGAATAAGTTTGGGGGTTCCAAAAAAAAAAGAAAGAAAAAAATGAGAAAAATCAGTGGATTGAAGGTTCATAAACATTGGGGATGTCAAAAAAAAGTGAAGGGCAGTGTTGATTGTTGATTAAAAGTGATAATTGTGTGTTTGGGTGATTTGAGCCACTTATTCCTATATTTTCCTACCTTACCCTAAGCCCACATTACAAGCTTTAAAATTCCCATTGATCCTTGTGTTACATTAGCCTACATTAGTGGAGATTAGTGTGAAAGACAAGCCTATGGAGTCCGGTAAGCATCTCATCTCTATATTCAAAAAGTGGATCATTTTGAAACACTTGATTGCGTGAATCTATCTGGATAATGAAAACGAGGTTGGCATGAACATTCCACCTTCATGATCACCTTGTGAAACTACGTGCTTGATTGATAGTGAAACGAAATTTGACGAATGAGTTTAGTTGTGAAGTTTCGCAGTTGGTTTGTTGAGTCAATCATCTTTATATTTATTTCCTTCATGTTTGTTGATTTTATAGAGTCTGTAATTGCTTGAGGACAAACAAACGTCTAAGTTTGGGGGTATTTGTTATATTGGTTTTATACCAATGTATTGAGTATTCTAGACTAGGATTTTGCATTGTTTTTGGGTACTTTTAGTGTCGTTTGAGTCGAGTTTGTGTCATTAGTTGTCGTTCGAGAGTTGGGACTAATCTTGGAAGTCGAAATTGATCAAAAATGATGAAAACGTGTGTGAGAGGTGAAGATCGCATTTTAGAAGCGAGAAAAATGGAAAAATATCGCACGAGGACGAGCGCCCGCAGAGCAATACACAAAGGCGCTGCAAGCATACATACAGCAGGCGGCGACGTCAGTGTGAAGAGTATCGAGGCCTGAGCAGCGCGATCGGCCAGCCAGCCAAGCAGGTCAATACACGGGCGCTGCAATGCGCCATTCAAGCGCGCAACGCGCTCGACAAAAGCGAACGTTGGGCCTTTTATTTCGTGGGTTTTTGGACGGATTTTTGAGGGTTTCAAGCCTATAAATTGAAGAAGTGACGTACAAAAGGGGGTCGAACATTATTCCGAGCACAACACAAGGCAAGAGACACGAGCTAGGGTTCGGGATGGCAATTGGAGGCACTTCTCGTCTGGACACAGAGAGAATTCCTTCTCTTTTCTTCTCAATTCTTTCTTTGCTTTTCTTTGTCAATATTTGAGATGTGTAATTATTTCTTTACGAGTTTTTATACGTCCATCATGAGCTAAACCCATCTTTCTAGGGATTGATGTAACTTACGTTTGAACCTATGTTTTGATTACCGTTTATGAAACTTGCATATTATTTAATCTATTTGTGCTATTTGATTTGATTGCATCTGGATTATATGATCAATAATTTAGATTGTTTGGCGTGTTTGATTTGACACTCGAGAGAGGTAATTGAACGCCCGACCATAGAATAACACAACCTAGGGTTTCATAGAATCGAGAGATTTATGAGTCTTTTGAAGCCGTGATAGAATATTCATTGAGCATATTAGGGTTTAATTTATGATTTTTATAGAGATATCGAAATTAGAAATTGGAACCTACAATCACTTGGCATTCGAGAGAGGAAGTGATAAACGGTAGGAATATTAACTTATAGATTGATAACTTGTGATTAATAAACTGGATTGAAAACATAGGGGACAAGCACATAATAACGGTCCACTCACTCCATAAAACCTAAGAAAGCAAGAACGTGTTAAAGCAATAAACGTGCTAAAATCATAAATAAGCATCTAATGTAATGCAACCTATATGCTCTAAATGCAATTATATGAATGCAATGTTTTTTTTTTCGCCACACCCTTCAAATCAAAATAACTATCTCTCCCCAAACCTCAATGAAATTATATCACATACAAGGAAAGATAGAATTTTAATAAAGAAAAGTGTGGATTGAGAATGCATACCTGAATTTGTGACCTAATAATGCTTCAAATGAATCGACGCACGGGCCGTGCCTATGCGCAAGGGTCGCCCATGCGCCCCCATGAAACCCTTTTCCAATTTTTTTTTTTTTTTTTCGGGAAAGGAAAAAAAAATCCTAACTTATGAAAGCAATAAGAAATCCTAACCTAGTAAAGGAAAAAAAACATGGGAAGAAATAAAACCGCAAACCGTTGGGTTGCATCCCAACAAGCCGCTTCATTTAACGTCTATAGCTTGACGCTGTAACTCTCATGAACTTGTGCCTCCTTTAAATGCATCTATTAGCTGCTTTGGGTCATGGTCAAGTGCCAAATTTGTATTGTTTGCACCTAATATTGCATTCTTGGGATTTCCAAGTAAGGATTGGGGTCCTGGTGTTGGGACTTTTTGATTTGAGTTACGCGCATGTGCCCAGGTGCGCGTGCGTATAGTCCGCGGCTCGTCTCATTCTGGAATAGTTTTCTTATGGCATCTCGCACGCGCTACCCGGGCGTACGCGCAAGACGATTCGTGTGTTCCTTGTCCTGTTTTTGCTCTTTTCGGTACCACACACGGGTTGAAAGTGCATAGACACACAAATCCGTGTTTGGTCCCGAATTTTCTTGCTTTTCCAGGATCTTTGACTCCTCATGTTCGGTACCACTCCTTAGATGAATGCCACTACATTGTTCCTTTGGGTTGACTTTAGTATTGCTTTAAACCGGCACTTTTGATGTTGTCCACCAACGATCGTGGCTAATCGCTAACTGGGTTCTAAGATTTTCCCATTGTGTGCCCAGAGTGTTAGCCAATGTACTATTTTGTCCGCTTAGCCTCATGTTTGTTGAACCAGGTTCCTTGTTTCATTCATAAATGCGGTGAGGACGTCCTCCATAGATGGCTTTGCCTCCGGATAATAGTACATAGGAGTAGAATTATTCCAGTAATTATAGAAATTCCAGTTATTGAAATAATTGGCTTCCTCCATCAGAGCGGGTGTTCGTACACTACCTGAACCAACTCAAAGAAACAAATCAAATAATGTAGGAGTGGAATTAAATAAAATGAAAAGAAAAGAAAAAAATGTCTAAATTAAAAAGTAATTCTATTTATCGCAATATTAGTACTAAAAATTTAATTAGTCCCTAGCAACGGCGTCAAAAACTTATTCGCCTTATTTTTAGCTTCACCGCAAGTGTACAGTGCAGCTTATAGAATAGGGTTAGCAAGGTCGAATCCATAGGGACTAATAAATTCTTATACTAAGTACTGGATTGTAATAGCCTTATTTTTATCTAGATGATCGAAAGTGAGTGATTTGGTTTTATAGACTAAAGCGGAAATCTATCCTAAAATAACAAAATAAAGAATGATTGAAAGATCAAGATGATGAATAGATTCATGGGTTATGGTTTTAGTTAATATCCCCTTTTATTATCAGATTAATCAAACCAAAGTTAAATGTATTATTCCCTATAGACCGATCACAAAAGTAATTTACCCTCTCTCTCTAGATGCATGTAAAAGCATTGATTGGAATATCTATGCTAGCATCTCTACTCAACATGAGATATCCAACTCCCAAAAGATCAAAAGATTATAAAGCATCACGAATATTCACAGACTTCTCAATCATGCAAGATATTCATGTCAAGTACTCATAGATCTAGTATTGAAACTCATCGGTTAGAATTATGAATCAATACATCAAACAAGTTAAACCAAACGTGTTTTGATAAAACAAGAATTAAAGCAAAGTACTTGAATACGGTTGGAAAACATTAACTTCAATTGTCATTAATCATTAAATAAAAGTATCCATTAACCTACTCCCAAACCCGAGAATCACAAGAAGTTTAGCTAGACATAGAAAACAAATAATTCATAGAAAAATTATCCATGTTCATGTCTACTAATTGAATGATAAAAATACTATGGAGTGAGTGAACTTGGGGATGATGATGATCTCTCGATCTATCTTCAATCCTCGAAGGTGTGGTTGTGGTCTTGATCGATCTCTCTGAATCTCCGATGGAAGATTGCTCTTTTCTCTGCTTTCTAGGCTAAAATCAGCGTCTCTTTGTTTGTGTCCGCCCTGTCTCTATTTGTACTCCGTTTTGGGTCAAAACCTAGTTGGAAATCTGTCAAACTCTGTTTTCTCGCACAGACGCACGGGCCGTGCACCTAGCGCACGCCCAACCCGTGCACCTAGCGCACGCCTTGAGCCCATGCTTAGGGGCCGCAGAAATTGTCTTTTGCTGAAGGGCGCACGGGCCGTGCGCTCACACGCGAGCACCCGTGCATCACCTAAACATCCGAATTTGCTTATATGGTCTCCATAAGAGTTGTATATTTCTCTCTTATCTTTCCATAGCCACTTGAATCAGCTCAATACCAATTTTGTAGAGAGAGTTGTGGCCAAAATACTAAACCCGCCGATCTTTAGAAATTCCAGGACGCGTTTGGACGTTCCTTGAGATAAATCCCTCGTTGTTTGATCATTCATGCTTCTTTTCACACACGAATCATTACTATGACTCTAGAATCAATATAATTGGCTTCCAATTGGGTGTAATCACTCGATTCTTGATGCTTCTAGGTCGCAATGCTCGTATTTGTCACAAAATACATGCATGTTTGTAAACAATTATAACAATAAATATGCCCTAAAATACATGCAAAACGATCGCAAAATTCTTACCGCAAGCGTACAAAGTGTCAAGTTTTAGTATAGGTTTTGAAAGTAGGGTTATCGTGTCCACGGGGATTGTTATCGAATTTTATACTAAGTACTATAATTAAAATAGCTTAATTCTATCTAGAAATCGAAAAGAGATGAGTTCTTATTAAACTAAAAATATAACTAAAAATAAGCAAATAAATGGTTCGAGACAATTAATCAAACACGTAGAAGATGAATTCTAGAGGGTTGATTTCACCTAGTTATCCCCTATGTTTTCAATCCAGTTTATTAATCACAAGTTATCAATCTATAAGCCAATATTTCTACCGTTTATCACTTCTTCTCTCGAGTGCCAGTGATTCTAGGTTCCAATTTCGATTTCGATATCTCTATAAAAATCATAAATTAAACCCTAATTCGCTCAATGAATATTCTATCACAAGGCTTCAAAAGATTCATAAATCTCTCGATTCTATGAAACCCTAGGTATTCTATGGCCAGGTGTTCAATTACCTCTCTCGAGTGTCAAATTAAACACGCCAAACAATCTAAATTATTGATCGATAATCCGGATGCAATCAAATCAAATAGCACAAATAGATTAAATAATATGCGAATTTCATAAATCGGAAATCAAAACATAGGTTCAAACGTAAGTTACATCAATCCCGTAGAAAAATGGGTTTAGCTCATATTGGATGTACAAAAACTCATGATAAAATAATTATACATCTCAAGAAATCGACAAAGAAAAACAAAGAAAGAATTGAGAAGAAAAGAGAAGGAATTCTCTCTGTGTCCAGACGAGAAGTGCCTCCAATTGCCGTCCCGAACCCTAGCTCTGAGTCTCTTGCCTTGCGTTGTGCTCAAAATGATGTCCGGCCCCCTATCCCGTACGTGATTCGTTGTATTTATATGCTTCAAACCCTCAAAATCCGTCCAAAAATCCCAAAATATAACAGGCCCAAGTTCAACCCGTGTTGTTGCGCCAAGCGGGGCGCTTAAAAGTCGCGTCTTCTGCTTGCGCGCTTTAGACATCCCCGCCGCCGCTTATTTGACGCGCAGATCGCTGGCAGCTTAGCGCCCATCTTGCAGTGCACGCTGGTCGATGTATCGCCGCCCCCGCCCTTTACACGTTTGGCTTTGGGCCGACGCGCCCGCATCTTTGTCTCGTCTGTTTGCCTGACACCGTCCTTCATTGCGGCCGCAGCACCGGAATGGCGTTGCGCAGCGCTCGTTCACCGCTTCACGCCAAGCTTGCTATACATTGTGGGCGCTGCAGCCTTTGCTTATGGGTCTTTGCGCAGCGCCATCCTTCCCCGCATCTTGTACTATTTTTCGCAGCAGTGGGGTTTTTAGCTGCAGCATTTCGTCCTGCCCCATATTTTTTTGTTTTTTCAACTTCTAAAATGCGATCTTCACCGTCTAAACACGTTTTCATCGTTCTTAATCGATTTTGGAATCCAAGACTGTCCCGACTCTCAAACGACAACAAATTACACAAACTCGACTCAAACGACACTAAAATACCCGAAAACAATGCAAAATCATAGTCTAGAGCACTCAATACATTGATATAAAACCAACTTAACAAATACCCCCAAACTTAGACATTTCCTTGTCCTCAAGCAATTACAGACTCTAACAATCGACAAACATGAAGGGAACAAAAATAAAGACGACTGACTCAACAAACCAACTGCGAAACTTCACAACTAAACTCATTCGTCAAATTTTGTTTTACTATCAATCAAGCACGTATTTTCACAATGTGATCATGAAGGTGGAATGTTCATGCCAACTCTGTTTTCATTATCTAGATAGACTCACACAATCAAGTGTTTTCAAAATGATCCACTTTTTGAATATAGAGATGAGATGCTTACAGGACTCCATAGGCTTGTCTTTCACACTAATCTCCACCAATGTAGGCTAATGTAACAAAAGATCAATAGGACTTTTACAGCTTGTAATATGGGCTTAGGGTGAGGTGGGAAAATATGGGATTAAGTGGCTCAAATCACCCAAACACACAATTATCACTTCGAATCATCAATAAGCAACTACCATTCACTTTTTGACATCCCCAATGTTTATGATCCTTCAATCCCGCTGATTTTTTTCTTTTCTTCTCTTTTTTCTCCGAACTCCTAAACTTATTCTTTTGCATACATGGGGTTTCATATTTTCTTTTCTCGGGCAACTTCATTCAATTAAATACACACCCTTCTCTTCATACCCTCCTCAACCTTCAACATTTTTCTATACTTTGTGTGTATGAGTAATGGGTAATTTGGATATTCACATTTAGTGTGGGTATTAGATTGGTTGCCAAAGAAACTTGTTTACGACTCAAAGGGGGACACTAGGGAAAATATAATACAAAGGTAGGCATTTTAGGCTATGGCTTGTTCAAAGATGGCCTAAATCACTTCCTTAATGTTACTTCACCTAGGATTTTGCCTCGACTAGTGATCAGACAAGTTTTAGAATCTGCTGGGATCATAAAAGAAACACTCAATCGCATAAATCATCCCCGAATAATTCAACAGAGTTAAGCACAAAGATGGAATTAATGGAAAGAAGAATAAATCACAGTTCAAACACATGCTCTTTTGACCGTTCAACTCATATTAAACAAATTCACTTAGTCATGCAGTTTCACAGTTTTACAAATGACCCGACTCGAGTCTAGACTCTTTTTTTTTTTTTTTACTCAACTGACTCGATGAATAAAACAGATCGCAACCCCCAAACTTAAAACGACATTGTCCCCAATGGAGAGGTGGGAAAAAAGACTTTCCTGGTAGCCGAGGAGCGGAGGCTCCTTAAGTCATGTGGTACTACTACATGTAGGAGGTGTCTCGTATAAGCGCTCAATGCATCCTGGTGCATAAGCTCGTGGGTGTTGTATGCCTTCGATGTGTGGTCTTGTTCTTCCCATTCGCCTTGGCCCGAGCCCTCTTTGGTTTCACATCTTTGTAACCTAGCAAGGTAGACAAGAAAACAAAACTCGTGGAACCATGAAATTTGGTTATGGGTGAGAACTCGAAAATCAAAGCACATACATAATGCACCCAAGTAGAAAATATAGTGCCATGTCAAAAAGATAAGCAAAGATATGCCAAAATAGCACTAAACAATGTGAAATTGTCATTGGGGCATTTTATCAAACACCTCATATGCATGAATTTGGGCAAAGATAGTGAATGCAATGGGTAACTCAATGCAATCCCAAAAATCAACACCAAGCCTAAGTCTAGCATGAGCAAACAATCCACAAATCAACAACAATTATCGACCACTACTACAATCCAATCACACAACAATCACAAGATGGGGAAAACCAAGGGGTGGGGTTTGGGAGTTGCAAACGTACCAAATAATGAGTGGATGAGATGAAAATAGTGTGTGTGGTGTTAGAGTGCTCCTTTGTGAAGTTGGAATGGAATATGTGGGAGTTGCACAAATAAAAGGGGTGGGGTATGATGCAACTTACTCCTCCTATGAATGCAAAAATTCAAAAAAAAAAAACAAAAACAACTACTAAATTATATTAAACTAAGAAAGTAATAAAAGGGGCTTGGGTTGCCTCCCAAGAAGCGCTAAGTTTATCTTGAGCCTTCAGGAGACTATGTCGATTATCCTCAAGTTGGGGCTCCAATAGGCATGTCATCCACATTGCCCTTAGAAACTTCCCAACCTCCAATGTCTTCAGCTATATTCCCAACCATCTGCTTACCATCATTTAATTCAAATTTTAGCCTGTTGGTTGGATGGATGGTGAATACAACTTTCTCCTGATTTGCCCGCAATGTTAGCTCCCCCGTTTTTACATCGATCAAAGCCTGTGCTGTAGCTAAAAATGGTCGCCCAAAGATCATGGGTATTTTCTTATCCTCGTTCACGTTCAACACTACAAAATCCACAAGAAAAACAAATTTATTAATTCTTACCAACACGTCTTCAATGATTCCCCATGGATAGGCGATGGATCGATCAACAAATTGCAAAGTGATGTTGGACGGCTTCACCTCCCCGAGCCCATACTTCATCACATTAGAAAGAGATATCAGATTCACACTGGACCCAAGATCACAATTTGGTTTCTCAAAGAAAACTCCTCCAATAGTACAAGGAATAGTAAAACTCCCTGGATTCTTCATTTTCTGAGGTAGTTTACTCTGGACTATTGCACTACACTCCTCTGTCAGATAGACAGTTTCAAAATCTTCCAACTTCATTTTCTTGGATTCCATTGGTTTCGCATAAATAGGTGATTCTTTGGGAGCAGGCTGAATTTTTGCTTCCTTTTTCACATAAATTGCATTACAGTGCTCTTTCGGATTAACCTCTGTATCACTTGGGAACTTTCCCTTCTGCTGCAATGAATTTACGGCTGTAGCCAACTGACCCATTTGTGTCTCGATCGACCTAATATGCATCTCCATTGTGCTCATCTTAGTATTTAGACCATCAATTTGTGCCTCACTCCTATTCATTCGATTCCTGGTCTCTCCGATGAATTAGCCGAGCATCTCCTCTAGCGACTGCTTCTTTTCACCTCTGAGTGCATTGAACTGGATGGGTTTGGATAACGGAGGTGGATTCAATACGTTCTGTTGTTGCTATAAGAGAGATTCTCATGATTGCGAAGTCCCGGGTGGTAGTGAGTTGGTAATTGATTACCCCTGTTATTAAAATCCCGATTATTCACATAATTGACTTGTTCGGCCTCGTGAGTGGCGGCTGCGTGAACGATTTGTGGGTGGAAGTGCGGCTTGCCGTGGTGTGTCTTTGCCGGTATTCATGATTTCCAATCGCTTTGTCGACTCGAGATTTGAGCCGCCAAAGCTGACATTATATCAAGCTCAAAAACACCGCAAATCGGCTTCGGCGCGATCTCTCGGAAGGCCATTGATAGTTATTTGTGGCCATTTCTTCAAGTAGAAGTAATGCCTTAGTCGGTGTTTTAGCCATCAATGTACCTCCGATGCCGCATCTAGTATAGTCTCGTATGCCCACCCATTGTAAAAATATTGAACTCACCGCCAACCGATCTGCATAGCCATGTTGTGGGCATCTTCGCAAATGATCTTTAAATCGCTCCCAAGCTTCGTATAACGGCTCAAAATTAATCTGTTGGAATTGGGCTATCTCGCTCTTGGTGGAGTGTCTTCTTTGGGAGGGAAGAATTTTGCTAAGAATTTTGAGTCGATCATCCCACTCAGAACCACCGCCTGGCCTTATCCCGGAGTGAAAATGGGAAAAGCCTCAATCTAATGGCCTCATCGGTCACACCATTCATCTTGATGGTGTCGCAAATTTCCAAGAATATGGCCGATGTGTATCAGGATCATCCACTGGACTCACCCCAAACTAATTCTATTTGAACCATGCTTATGAGGCCCGGTTTCAATTCAAAATTATTTGCATTAATGGGTGGCGCACAATTAGGAGTAGTTAAGTTCACGGCCGGAAAGTAATCCCGGATTGCCCTTCTCGTGCCTCGCATGTGGTGGCACATTCACGACCCGATTTTCGTTATTCTCATTGTCTCCGTCTTCTGCCATTGCTCGATTATGTGCTCGTTTTGCTACTGACGATTGCTCAAGTGTCCTTTCAATCTTTGGATCAAAAGGAAGCAAATTAGTATTTTCGAGAATCTCGCATAAATAAATAAATCAATGAGAAAAAATGAAATTAAAATTCCAAAACTAGTCTAGATTAGTATTAAGACTACTTGGTAATAGTATTAGTTTAAAATAGGATAAAGCAATCCCGACAACGGCGCCAAAAACTTTATCGCAAAATTCTTATCGCAAGCGCGATTGTCAAGTTTTAGTATATGTTTTGAAAGTAGGGTTATTATCTCCATAGGGATTGTTATCGAATTTTATACTAAGTACTATAATTAAAATAGCTTAATTCTATCTAAAAATCGAAAAAAGAGATGTGTTTTTATTAAACTAAAAATAAAACTAAAAATAAGCAAATAAATGGTTCGAATAATTAATCAAACACGTAGAAGATGAATTCTAGAGGGTTGATATCACCTAGTTATCCCCTATGTTTTCAATCCAGTTTATTAATCACAAGTTATCAATCTATAAGCCAATATTCCTACCGTTTATCACTTCCTCTCTCGAGTGCCAAATGATTCTAGGTTCCAATTTCTGATTTCGATATCTCTATAAAAAATTATAAATTAAACCCTAATTCCCTCAATGAATATTCTATCACAGGCTTCAAAAGATTCATAAATCTCTCGATTCTATGAAACCCTAGGTTGTGCTAATCTATGGCCAGACGTTCAATTACCTCTCTCGAGCGTCAAATTAAACACGCCAAACAATCTAAATTATTGATCAGATAATCCAGATGCAATGAAATCAAATAGCACAAATAGATTAAATAACATGCGAATTTCATAAACTGGAAATCAAAACATAGGTTCAAACGTAAGTTACATCAATCCCCTAGAAAAATGGGTTTAGCTCATATTGGATGTACAAAAACTCATGAAGAAATAATTATACATCTCAAGAAATCGACAAAGAAAAACAAAGAAAGAATTGAGAAGAAAAGAGAAGGAATTCTTTCTGTGTCCAGACAAGAAGTGCCTCCAATTGCCGTCCCGAACCCTAGCTCTGAGTCTCTTGCCTTGCGTTGTGCTCAAAATGATGTCCGACCCCCTGTCCCGTACGTGATTTGTTGTATTTATATGCTTCAAACCCTCAAAATCCGTCCAAAAAGCCCAAAATATAACAGGCCCAGGTTCAGCCCGTGTTGCGCACTGCTGCGCGCCTTGGGACGTCCCCGCCTTTTTGTTTTGACTGTTTGGCCCGCAGCCATTGCTTAGTTGCTTTGTACATCGTCCCTGCTGTTGTATGTTTGGCCTTGGCTGGTCGCTCGTTGCATGCTGGTCTCGTCTGCTGCTGCACACCATCCTTCATCGCATGCCGCATCGCCATCATCTTTAATGGCGCTTTTTAGGAGCCTTGCCTTGTTAATCGCTGCTTCACGCCAATCGTTGTTATACATTGGGCACCTGCAGCCCTTGCTTATAGCCGCAGCGCGCCCATCCTTCCCCGCGCGCATCGTACTATTTTTTCACCCCGCGCCGTGGTGCGGGTGTTTTATGCCAAGGCGCTCGTCCTTGCCCCATATTATTCCAGTTTTTCAACTTCTAAAATGCGATCTTCACTGTCCAAACACGTTTTTCGTCGTTCTTAATCGATTTTGGCATCCAAGACTATCCCGACTCTCAAACGACAACGTATTACACAAAGTCGACTCAAATGACACTAAAATACCCGAAAACAATGCAAAATCCTAGTCTAGAGCACTCAATACATTGATATAAAACCAACTTAACAAAAACTCACACTAAACAAGTTGTTTGAGGCTTTCACTCACCAAACTAATGTGACCGTAAAAGGATCAATACACCATCATCCGAAAAGATTCCATTAGTCACCACCCTCATAGAAGACGATAATTTCAACCTTGAGAAGGGCATATGGACTTTGGATCTATTTCATTGAGGCGGACACAGTCAAGTTTTCGTTCAAATTCTTATCGAATACGGTGAATAGATTTTCCTGTTAAGTACCATGACATGAAATATTATAAGATTTGTAGAAGATTTATTTGAGAAAAAAGAAGTCTTCGAAGAACAAGCTACCGCGAAGTAAAGAAACTCACCGAAAATTCTGCAACATGGCTCACGTCTAGCAATGGTCAGGAAAATTTTGCGCAGGATGCCTGAACCATATAAGGAACCAAAATTTGGCTCTTGGTCCAAACAACTAAAGTACGAAACTGACAAAATAGGACCAAGTGGTCAGAGACGATAAAATACGTGTTTTCTTCTAGGCAACAAAAACCAAAAAAGTAAAAGTTTCCCCGACAAAAGTCAAAGGGATATGTGAACAAGGCTCCCATAAAGAAAAACACCAAGTGACATGGGCAATTATACAAGCCAAGTCATAAGTAATGACGCCTTAAAAGTTTTCAAGTGCTTTGAAGTTCAGATTTCAAGTCTGCCATACTTCTATAAATTCACGATTTTGAATGAAGTTGAAGGCATTGAATATCCACCATAGGTAGCTAAACAAGTAATCTCCTTCTCTAATAGGGGTTGCTAAAATATAATATATTTTATTATGTCTAAATAAAATTCCAGGCTTTTGCTCATCTATTTTCGAAATCTTATTAAATTTTACCAAAAATAATATTGTACGTCTTGAGGTAGGAACAAAACAAGGTTGTGATGGGTGTTGTTGAAGGAGTCAATCAAGAAGGCGGTAAGACCCTTGCAGAATTCCCCAACAACATAGAGCTTGGGAAGCTCGGATTCGACCAAGCATAATTTCACACTCACACAATCTTTGTTCGGCATTTGTAACCATTGGTTGCAATCTTGTGATTGACCGCAAGGAATAGCTCGTAAAACCGGTGGATACAACCCATCAAAAGATTCCTAGGTTAAAAGGTTTGAAACTTGATTTAATTTTAGTAAATATACATGATGGTCCCAGTATGGTCGTTTGTTAGCTTAAGTAAAGTTTGGGTATTAGAAGTGATTAATGATGAAAGATTATGTACCCAAAGGAACAAGTCATATTAACTTTTTAACCTATTGTACCAGGTCAAATCATTAGTTTTAACCGAAATCTCACGGAATGTACGAAAAATGATTAAAAATGGAAATATGCATGAGGTACCAATTCTATTTAAGTTTGGAAATGAGGTACCGAAAGAGAAAAATAATAGCATAGATTGAGTACTAAAATTGAAATTATCCCAACAAATTTCTAATAGAGTCAAACTATCCTATCCATTTCGCTGACCCAAATTTGCGAGCAGAAAAAAATAGAAAAAAGCCCCATTCGGACATCTCGTGATTGAGCCCTAATTCCTGCCTTCCTGCCTTCTTCTTCTTCCTCATCTAACCACAACCAACCGCCGGGAAAAAACAATCCCCATTAAAACAACAACAACAGTGGCAAAAGACAATACCGACCGTGGTGTAAAAAACACCACATCACAGCGCATCCTCCTGGTGCGCACCTACACTACGTGATATTTCCCCCTTCCGCCATATCTGCAAATTGACACCGCCACCTCCGTCGACCATGTTGGGAAATTTATTGTTTAGATTTTGATGAATGCCATGTAAAACCTGGACTAGAAAGTTGGCACCCCATTTTCCTTGTAATTCTTATTATAATAGATAGGGTTGTATAAGTTGAGTCAAGTCGGCTATGCCTCGTAAATGCAAGAATTCAATCAAGATATGAAGTGAAGACTCCATTTGAGGAACAAATTTGAGTATGGCCAAGAAAGAAGAACAATGACTCGGATCTGAAGAAGTATCGGATGTGAGACAGATGTGTGAGAAGAGTCGATTAAGTCAACTCAAGAAGCCAAATCAAGTTGAAATGATAGATGAGTCTTTCAATCATTGGAGCAGACTCAAGTCACCTGGGGGAAAAGGCAACTACAAAGAGGAGTTAATCGAAAAGAATCGGTTGCACAAAAGTCAAGAACATTACCTAAATAAGTAATACTTCCATGCTTTGCCATGTCTTAAAGTACTCGATCCCAGAAGCGTGCAAAAGGAATAAACCAATGGGAAGCACGCACCTCGTGTCGAACTGAAAAGTCGGACATTCATTTAATACGAGGAATGTCTACATCTCAAGATTGAAGACCAAGAAAAGACAAGCCAACGAACCCAAGTGATTTTTGAAAATCAACCTATCTCTTCAATGGGCAGATTTTTGAAAGTTCACTATAAAAGGCTGAGTAATCACTTTGAGAAAAGGTTACCTTGCATACCTGAGATAACGAGCATTATTCATCTTTGTAACCTCCAAGATATTCTCAAATTATTCAATCAAAATCCTCAAGCCTAAAACTTGAAGAGAAATCGATCTAACACTAAGTCGTGAAGGAAAGACAACTTTAAACTGTTGAAGAGAAAACTTTTGAAGAAGCAAAAGGGGTCTACTTTCCAAGGAGGATTGTAGAAAGGTTCAAGGTCGAACCAATCTCAAGTTATTGGAGGGCTTCGTGATCAAATCCAAGAAGCTTGAGAAAGTAAGCTGAAGTAACAAGGCAACCGCCCGTGAAGAAGCGAATCGGACGAGAATTTATTGTGTGATCAAGGTATCTCCGTGACCGAGTCCCAAATGAGCAAGTCGGTTGTGTGTGATCAAGACTTGTATCTAGACCGATAACCACTTTGTACATCGATCATTACTTAGTGGATTCCTCCAGGAGTTGGAGAAGAGAGGAGTAGAAGAATTACCCCATCTTCGAACCTCTATAAAAATTATTGTGTCATTTACATTTTAGAATTTTATTTCTGCATATCACTTTATATCTGTTGATAATTTGCTATCCAACTGAAAAGTAACTAAGTGCTAAAATCAAGTGTCTAAAACAAACTTAAATCAAATTCTAGGGTGTTAAGTCTTCCGCTGAAAATCTCATCACAGCCAAGTTAAGGTCTAGACTAAACAACTGAGTTATTCTATCAACAGCTCAGTCGAGTCTGTTGAGTGGCTAACTCTGTTGATTAACTAACTTAGCTGTCCATCAAGGATTTAGCTGTGTAATTAACTCTGTAATATTTTAAAACGACTAAAATCGAAAAGTTGGTAAGGTTTATTCAACCCCCCTTCTAATCCTTACTCACACCCCTGGGGACCTATAAGTGGTATCAGAGTGGTTGGTTCATTGAGTCTTCCGACTTTAGTTCGAACTAGATCTCCAATCTTTTAAAGAAGTTTTTAAATCTTGCTCTTTCAAAAGCTACTTTTATTCAGCAAAGTTATTATCATGGAAGCAAATTTGACACGCATTCCCATGTTCACTATTGAGGAGTTTAATGACTGGAAATTCGTATGCAGGCTCATCTATCTACTTTACATGACGAAATGTGGCTAGGGATAGAGTATGGGCTACTGCAAATCGAAAGTGAACACAGTGCAGAGGAGAGCAAATTGCAGCTAAAGGAGAAGAAGTCGTGGTCAAGCAAGACCAACCTTAGTTGAAAAACCAAGAACTGGATGGACCAATGATGATAGAAAGAGATACAACTTGGAAAATGTGGCCAAGGATATTCTCTACAAGACTGGACAAAGCAATGTTCAATAAAGTCAAGTCACGCAAAACAAGAAAAAGAAATCGGGATAAATTAACTTTAATTTGTGAAGGATTAGAGCAATTAAAGAAAACAAATTATCTGTTGTTGTTCAAAAATTTGAAAACTTTAAAATGCTTGCGGTGAGAAAATGGATCAGGCTGGATCTTGGATTCACTGAAATTACAAATGAGCTCTCGGCATTTGGAAAGGAATACACACAATAGAAGATGTGTATGAAGATTCTAATGAGTTTCCGATTGAATGGGAAATGAATACCATGGCTCTAAGGCACTCGATGGACCTATCAAAAACATCCAATCATGAACTATTCTCGGACCTCAAAGCTTATGAATTTGAGTGAGAAGAAAGGATCAAGAGGAGACAGTTGCACTTATAGTAAATGATGGGAAGAGAGTCAAGTCAAGGAAGCCATTGACCAAGAAGAAATTGCGTTGATGGTTAAAAGATTCAACAAGTTCTTCAATAAGAACTATAAAAGAAACAAGGGTGAATCCTCCGGAAGACATTGACTCCTCCAAGTCAAGGGAAGATAGGCCACCCAAGAGAATCGAGCATCAAAAGGTTGAATACCAAAGAGTTGATAATCCAAGAACGGAAAAGAACTAATCAAAGAGCCGAGAACTGTGTTTGGGCGTAGACAACCAGGACACTATGCCATTGATTGTCCATATCCTGTAGTCAATAAATACAGGAATGAAGAAGAAAAAAAGAGTCTTGAGAGAAAGAAGACAGAAAAGAAAAAGGCCATGTCGATTTTGTAGAGGCACGAGACAAGCTAAGTCCAAAGAAGAGACTCGAGAGAGTAGTGAAGCGACTACTCAAGTGATTCGAAGAAGAAGCAATGATCTGTCTAATGGCTAAAGAACAAGATCAACCCGACCAAGAAAATGAGGTACACTCTAACTCATCTCACTTAGATTCTAGTGATAGTGATTATGACACACACACTTCATCACCCACTGATCTTTATGATTCATGAGGCAAAATGATGAAACATTTTGAGCACATTAAATCCTTACACACACTATTAAACGAGGAAAATAGCCAACTCAAAAGCCAAAACTCACTGGTGACTAAGGAGCCGAGTACTCTAAGTCACATAGCCGATGAGAACAAAGAGTCAAGGCTGAAAATGCTAAACTAATACGAGAGATACCTTTATAGAAAAGAGGAAAAACGGTCTCAAAAATGTGATTGCATCATTTACAAAGGCATCTAAATCATTGGATGATCTTATCATGAGCCAAAAAGAATGTGGAGATAAAACGGCATAGTATTCAATTCCTTTGTACACATAAACTCGAGTGATTTTGGAAAAAGGATCTTCAAGTAATGAAGCATCTCAAAAATCCAAGACACCAAATGTTGCACCCACATTCACTCCAACGCACAATCACAAACAAAGCGGCATTGGATATAAAGGAAAAGGAAAACGAACGATTGAGCATGCCGAGAGGACAATGAGAAGAAATCCACAGAGTTCTCGGCCAAACTCCAAATAGGAAGTACTGTGAAGAATAAACAGAGCTACCAAAACCCCGAAGTTTTATCAAAGAAACACATATGATGGGAATGGTAGAAACTACCCAAGCCAAGTGATTGGGATAATGTGAAATATCGGCAAAGACCTATGGAATATAAGCCTAAATGGCAAAGGCCTAGAACTCAAAGAAAGGCCATTCCAAAGGCAAAAGAGCTATCATTAGCACACAAATGCACCTAGGCACTACACTTAAATATCACAGCCTATCCAAAGAAGGCAATTACTAAAACACACACACAGGCATACGAGACAAAAGAGACAGTTGTATGAACCTAATGCCCCAAGCAATTTGCCAAAGTGAGTTATGATTATGGCTATAGGTTGGTTGGATCATCTTACAAAGACTAACCCCTCGGGACCAGGCAAGTATGAGTACCTAAAAGCGATTTCCTTGATTGTAGGTTCAAGGAGCAGTGAGTGCCAAGGAACCTGGTACATGGATAGTGGTTGTTCCGACACATGATAGGAAACAAGAAAAATATGTCAAAATTCAGGAGATTAGAGGCGCAAAAGTCATATTTGGAGGAAATGAAGCTCGGGGAAATAAAAGGCACGGGATCCATCAAGAAAAATGGATTAGAAATCACAGATGTTGCATATGTTGAAGGTCTCAACTTCAACTCGTAAGCATCACCAACTCGTGGAAAGGGCTATAATGTTGGATTCAATATGGGAGTGTGCCAAATTAAAGACATTGATCAATCAAATGAAATAGTGTTGCAAGGATCCACACAAAAGAATATGTATGTGGTAGATCGAGGTCGATGCCACACCAAGTACTTGTCTGTTAGCAAAGAGTACGGCCAAATCAAGTTGGTTGTGGCACAAGAAGTCGAAGTCATCCAACTTCAAGACAATTAACAAGCTTGCAAGGAGTCATCTTGTGGAAGGTCCGCTGTTTCGGTGTACAAGAAAGAAAGTGTATATGATGCATGCGGATGGGAAAGCGAGATCAAATCATCATTCAAAGAAATGTCTAGTGCGTCTTAAACAAGAATATTACATTTGTTGCATATGGATTTGTTTGGTCCAGTTGAGCAGCTAGTATAAGTGGAAAGAAATACACTTTAGTGGTGGTGGATGATTATTCAAGATATACATGGACAATCTTCATGTGCAAAAAGAAGGAAACTTTGCAGAATTTACCTCAGCTGATGAGAAGAGTTCAAAATGAGAAGAGTCAAACCATTATAAAGATAAGGTCTGATAGAGGAACCGAGTTTGTCAATGGGATAATAACTCAAGATTATTGTGTTGAAAATGGTATTGCTCATGAATTATCTGCGACAAGGACTCCCGCAATGAGAATGGAGTAAGCGAAAGAAGAAAAGAACTCTCAAAGAAGTCGCAAGAACCATGTTAGCTAAAGTGGATTGCCAAAGAGATTTTGGGTTGAAGCCATCAACACCGCATGCTATACTCAAAATAGATGCATGATTACATGCGGTGACAAAGACTCCTATGAAATATGGACGGGGAAAAAGCCAAATGTTGCATATTTTAGAATATTTGATGTAAATGCTTCATCCACAACAATGGCAAGGATAATCTAAAGGCTTTTGATGCTAAAGGCGATGAAGGTATCTTTTGGGATACTCGGTGAAAGTAAAGCCTATAGAAGTCTTTGAACAAGAGGACTATGGTCACTGAGAAGAGTCTATCCATGTGGTTTTTATGAACTTAATATAAGTGGAGAAGACATTGAAGAGTTAGGCGATAAATTTGAATCACCAACTATGCGAGAAGAGACCCTATATTGAAGTGAAGTTGGAGCAATCAATTAAGATGAAGATGAGATCGCTGAGTCTCAAAGACAATTGAAAACCACGCTACTAAATGATGATGAAAGAGTGCTCAAGACAACATTCTTTGCAAGACAATCGAACCCGGTGATTTACTCCAACTTTGATGTGAGATGGCCGAGAGACCATCCACCGAGCTAGTCATTGGAGATGTAAGAGATGGTGTAAGAACCAGATCGAGCTCAACAAAAAGCAATGTTCACTTGTTTTATTTCCCAATAGAGCCAAAAGATGTGTCCCAAGCATTGGATGACACACATTGGATTCAAGCCATGCAAGAAGAGCTGAATCAGTTTGAAAGGAACAAGATATGGGAATTGGTGCAAAGACCAACCCATCAAAATGTTATAGGCACAAAATGGGTTTTGAAAACAAGATGAATGAAGAAGGTTACGTGGTAAGAAACAAAGCAAGATTGGTATCTGTAATGCCCCGATTTTCAAAATACAGTAGTAACTTAATTTAATAAGAAAGCGTATTTAAAAGCGCGTGAATAAGACATAAAAAAATAAGCAAGTACTATTTTATTAATAAAACAAAACAAAATCCATCACTCTTATTGCACCACTTTGATATTATAAAATATAGCCTAATTATAAAAGTGTGCGTCCAAATAAACAAAGTATTCAACTAAAATCTTTGTCCTCCAAAAAATAAAACACTAACTATTAATAGTAACTTAAATTCATTAATAAAATAAAATTTTCCTAAAATTCCAAATTAAATAAAAATCATTGACTTTGCATCCACCGCCTCCAATCCTCGCTCGGGCTCCTCAACCTAAAAAGTGTTAATAATTATGGGATGAGCATTCAACTCGCTCAATGGGGACACGTTTGTCAAAATTAAATACATCAATAGGCATAATCGTAAACATTCAACATGTAATTTACTCTGACTTTTACTACGATCGCCGATTACTCTTATAAGATCTGGTACACCTCGAGGATACATTTGATCCCGGACCTTCTTACGCCCCCCCGATTTACTGCGATTGTTCCACATTGCACATAAACAAAAACACATATACGACACATTTAATAAAGACAAACAATTCTTGAATAGAAAATATCCCCACTCAAATAAATGCGAGATGTTTGTGCGAGAGAATGCGATAATGCCGTAAATCCTACTCCTCGTTATCTACAATAAATAATAAAATATAATTAATAATATAGTAATATAATAAATTAAGATAGAAAAAGAAAAAAATAGAAAAAGATCGACTAATTAAGGGGAAAAAAATGAAAGATTGAATTGGATGAATGGATGGAAACAGAGGTCATTGGTCAAACAAAGACATTAACTTTGGCAAAAAAAAAAAAAAAGAGAATGGTTGTAAAGTGTAAAGTGGATTTATTATTAAATGCCAAAGCACCAACTCAACCCCTCAAACCAAATTCTAAACTTTGTTGATACTTGATAATTCCCAAACTCTCTGCAAGAACTTCATCTCTCGTCTGTCTCTCGTATGTCCATCAATTCTCTCTCTTTGTTTCTTTCTTTTTTTTTTTTTTTTCAAATCCTAAATCCCTTAAACACCAAATCGAACTCTCTCTCTTACCCTCAAGGGCTTATGCTCGGCAGACGCCCTCCCCAAATTTGAATTCTTTTTTTTTTTTATAACTATGGGGTTTTGGCTTTGAGATGATGACCGATTCTTGGATTTTGGGGTGTCGATCGGAGTTTCTCCAGACGAAAGTGAACGTTAGGACTAGGATGAAAGGAAGGACTAATCTTAATAGTCCTGGCCCCAGGGTATGTGAACAAACTTACGACAATGAAAATAAAGAAAAACCCTATAGAATTTACCCGACTATCAAAACTCACGTGTATGGGAAACATATTTGTAGGGCAAGGTTGTGTATTTATAGGGTGGATTTTTGGAGTTTGGGACGACTAGGGTTTGTTAAAGAATCACATTTGACTTGAACTTTTAAAATTGGGGGAAAGATTTTGGGCCCATAATGAATTTTAAATCAACATTTTAAATGGGCCTGGATAATTATTGATACTTGGTTGTTATAAAAAAATAATAATAAAATAACATTATTGCACTAATAATTATATAATTAATAGTAATAATAAAATAATAATACTAAATATACTAAAAAATCCGGATATTACATATCATCCCTTAACAAAATTTTGTCCACGAAATTCATTGACTCGCCAAAATTCAAGAAATTTAACTTCTATTGAAAACTCTTCTTCATAATATTGTTTTAATAACGAAGGAAAATAAATGACAATGCAACAACTTAACTCAAATGAGGTCTTATCTATCCAACATCTAATTATTAATTCCTATCTAGTCGTTCATATATTCGTGTACTCGGTTTCGACTAGTTTCTCCTTGCATTGCATACATTCAAGCTCCGCCTCCCAGGTTCTCGTCCTTTCCTTTCATGTTCGTTCTTCAATAGTGGGCAATTAGTATCTTCATGTCCTGGTTTCTTACATTTGAAGCACTTCCCTTGTCTGCTAAGCATTCTCCATAATGGTTCTTCTTACATTAAGGCAAGTGGCTTGTTAGTTTGTCCACTCGGGCTAGTGGACTCATGCCCTTTCCTTGTTTATGTGAATTTCCATTCTTGCTTTGCTCTTCTCCTTTCCATTTCCTCTTTTCGGACACGTGGATCATTTTCCCGATCATCCTCGTCACTAGCCAAACCAGCTTCCACCTCATGTGCTCTTCTTACCATAACAGAGTATTCCAAGTCTCCCTGTGCTGATAGTATCCCTGACAATTGTGATCTCAGTCCCCTGCGAAACCTTAGATCTTTCTTCAAGTTAGTATCAACTAGATGTGGAGCAAACCGACATAATTGGTCGAATTCCCTCTCGTGCTGGTCACAATCAAGTTCCTTTGCTTGAAGTTTAAAAATTTTGTTTCCTTCTTGTCACGGTAGGATATGGGAAAATACTTCTCCATCACAATATCCTTGAAATCGCCCCGGTCAATGCATTGCGTTCTTCTTCTTGATTCTAGTTCTCCAATAACCTTCCCACCATTGATTCGCATCTTCAACTAGTTGAAAGGTAGCACACATGCGACCGTTGTCAGCGTAAAATGTTAATAAGTCCGAAAATCCGTTCTAGTGCTCGTAACCATTCTTCAATTGCGTAGGGCCATCACGTCCATTAAAGGTGGGTGGACAATAATGGCGAAATTGCTCCACCACTCGTGTACTATTGTTGTGGTTGTTTCCATGGGGGTTCAGACGACATTTAGAATTTCAAGCAAATAGGTCCCTGGCGGTGGCTTGGTTTCCCGTGTTAACCGGATTTCCCTCGTTGCTTTGGTTTCTAAGGTTATTCGTTTAAAGTTCGGGGTCGAGGCACTCGTGGAGGGTTTCGTGGAGGCATCTTCCTAAAATTATATGCAATACGTTCTTAGTACCTATCTTAAGTTATCATCACATAGTAGTAATAATATAAAGAAGTCACCTATATATATATATATATTCGCACTCAATATGAATCATTACGAGTTCCTTTTTTTCGAGGAGCCTAGAATGTGTTCGTCTATAAAGCAAGTACACACACAATAAGGAGTATAAAATAAAAAAACAACAATACATAATGACATGGCATATCATGAATAAACTCAAGAATGACATAATAATTGGCATACCTTGAGGAATCCGTGAGATATGGCGGAGGTGGATGTAACTAAACTATATTTTTTTTTAAATTTGAAAATACATTTTTTTCCAAGTCTACGTAATCAGACCCGCCTCGATACCACTTGTAACGCCCGATTTTCAAAATACAAAGAGTAACTTAATTTAATAAGAAAGCGTATTTAAAAGCGTGACTAAGACATAAAAAAATAAGTAGTACTATTTTATTAATAAAACAAAACAAAATCCATCACTCTTCTTCATTGCGCCACTTTGATATTATAAAATATAGCCTAATTATAAAAGTGTGCGTCCAAATAAACAAAGTATTCAACTAAAATCTTTGTCCTCCAAAAAATAAAACACTAACTATTAATAGTAACTTAAATTCATTAATAAAATAAGATTTTCCTAAAATTCCAAATTAAATAAAAATTATTGACTTTGCATCCACCGCTCCAATCCTCGCTCGGGCTCCTCAACCTAAAAAGTGTTAATAATTATGGGATGAGCATTCAACTCGCTCAATGGGGACACGTTTGTCAAAATTAAATACATCAATAGCATAATCGTAAACATTCAACATGTTATTTACTCGTACTTTTACTCCGATCGCCGTTACTTTATAGTACTGCGGGTACACCCCGAGGATACATTTGATCCCGGACCTTCTTACGGCCCCCGATCGATTTACTGTTCCACATTGCACATAAACAAAAACACATATACGACGCATTTAATAAAGACAAACAATTCTTGAATAGAAAATATCCCCACCTCAAATAAATGCGGATGTCAGACAGAGAATGCGATAATGCCGTAAATCCTACTCCTCGTTATCTACAATAAATAATAAAATATAATTAATAATATAGTAATATAATAAATTAAGATAGAAAGAGAAAAAAATAGAAAAAGATCGACTAATAAAAGGAAAAAAGTGAAAGATTGAATTGGATGAATGGATGGAAACAGAGGTCTTTGGTCAAACAAAGACATTAACTTTGGCAAAAAAAAAAAAAAAAAAAAAAGAGAATGGTTGTAAAGTGTAAAGTGGATTTATTATTAAATGCCTAAGACCAACTCAACCCTCAAACCAAATTCTAAACCCGTTGATACTTGATAGTTCCCAAACTCTCTCGCAAGAACTTCATCTCTCTCGTTTGTCTCTCGTCCGTCCATCAATTCTCTCTCTTTGTTTCTTTCCTTTTTTTCAAATCCTAAATCCCTTAAACACCAAATCGAACTCTCTCTCTCACCTCAAGGGCTTCTCGGCGGATACAGACGCCCTCCCCAAATTTGAATTTTTTTATAACAATGGGGTTTTTGGCTTTGAGATGACGACCCATTCTTGGATTTTTGGGGTGTCGATCGGAGTTTCTCCAACAGCAAAAAAGTGAACGTTAGGACTAGGATGAAAGGAAGGACTAATCTTAATAGCCCGGCCCCGGTATGTGAACAAACTTACGACAATGAAAATAAAGAAAACCCTATGAATTTTGACTATCAAAACTCACGTGTATGGGAAACATATTTGTAGGGCAAGGTTGTGTATTTATAGGGTGGATTTCGGAGTTTGGGATGACTAGGGTTTGTTAAAGAATCACATTTGACTTGAACTTTTAAAATTGGGGAAAAGATTTTGGGCCCATAATGAATTTAAGAAATCAACATTTTAAATTGGGCCTGGATAATTATTGATACTTGGTTGTTATAAAAAAATAATAATAAAATAACATTATTGCACTAATAATTATATAATTAATAGTAATAATAAAATAATAATACTAAATATACTAAAAAAATCTGGATATTATATCCAAAGGGTATTGCCAAGAAGAAGGAATAGATTTTGATGAAACATTTGCTCTGTTGCAAGATTATAAGCAATAAGAATGTTTCTTGCCTATGCTGCACACAAGAACTTTATTGTATATCAAATGGATGTGAAAAGTGCATTTTTAAATGGATCATTAGAAGAAGAAGTCTATGTTGAGCAACCACCAAGCTTTTAGCAGAACACTCTTGGAGACAAGGTGTACAAACTCAAGAAAGCTCTATATGGATTGAAACAAGCACCAAGAGCTTGGTATGATACATTATCTCAATTTCGACAGATAATGGATTCACCAAAGGTAAAGTGGATAGAACACTCTTTGAATTCTAGATGGGGAGAGTATCTTGTTCAAATATATGTAGATGATATCATTTTTGGATCCACAAACAAAGAGTCGTGTGTGATAAATTCTCAAACCTCATGCAAGGTAAATTTGAAATGCGTATGATGGGAGAGATGACATTCTTGTTAGGACTTCAAGTTAAACGGCTAAAGGATGGAACTTTCATAAGTCAAACAAAGTACACGAGAGATTTAATGAAGAAATTTGGTATGGAAAAAAGTGTCTTCTGAAAATACCAATGAACACATCGTCAAGATGGACATGGATACAGGATGGCAAGCCTCGTGGATCAAACAAGATACTGAGAACTTTTTGGATCATCGTTTATCTACATCTAAAAGCGGGCGGACATCACCTTTGCGGTGGGAGTATGTGCAAGATTCCAATCGCTCCAAAAGAAAGTCACATGACTGCAACTAAGAGAATCCTAAGATATTTAAAGGGATGCCAAGAAGTTGGCTTATGGTATCCAAATGAAGGTGGATTCAAACTAATTGGTTACTCGACTCGACTATCTTTGGATGTAGAGTTGACGGGAAGAGTACTTCGTGTACATGTCAAATGCTTGGAAACATACTAGTTTCCTGGTTTAGCAAGAAGCAAAATTCAATAGCCACATCCACAGCTGAAGCAGAGTACATATCTGCGGGCAGTTGTTGTGCCCAAGTCTTATGGATGAGACAACAGCTGAGAGATTATGAAATTGAAGAAAAAGAGATTCCAATTATGTGTGATAACACAAGTTGTTATTGCAATCACTTAATCCGGTGTTGCATTCAAGAACAAAGCACATTGATGTCGATATCATTTGATAAGAGATCATGTTGAAAAGAAAGACATCACTTTGGAATATATCTCAATTGATAAGTAGTTAGTGACATATTCACCAAACCCTTATGTGAATCAAGATTTGAAGAACTTGAGCATGAGCTAGGGTTAATTGGTGAGTTGACACTCGTAAGACTCAATTAGAAGAGATGAAATGTGAAAAGATGAAAATAGAACAAGTCTCATGAATCACCGTATCGTAAAGTCGGTTGTATCGAGTTTAGCCGACCTAAGTCACTATATGGAAGGAGAGAAGAAGAGCCGAGTCATTTTTGTGTAGTGAGTGAGTCATTTATCACCTAAGTGACAAAAAAGCAAAGTCATTTTTAATAAGCGGGAATGTTTTTAAGGATGACATCGTAATTATGGCGGCATGCAGTCAAAAAGCTACACAAAGAAGCATATGATTGGATATAAATGTTGCCGCATTAAATGCGAGCAATTAAATGCAATGAGGCGTGCTAAACTGAGCCGTTGATCCCGATCAAAATTCAAAAACCAAAAACACGTCCTTTCATAACCCTTATATACTCATTCCTTTAGTTTTTCTCTCACTTAAAACTGCTCATGTTCATCTTCAAGCATACAAAAGTCGGCCTTTTCTCTCTCGAAACCCTACATGTTCTCAAAGCAAGTTCATCATGATTTAATTGGTAAAATTCTCTAGAAATGGCACCAAAGACGATTTCATCAAGTTATCGAAGCAAATCCACCACAGCTCCTCGGTGGATTTGAAGGCATGATTAAGCAGGTTCGGATGCAACCCTTGTGAAGAAAATAGCATATATGTTGGAAAAATCTGGGCTTAAGGCCTTTTTGACGATAGAATACTCGCACACCTACCTAGAAGAGGTGGTGCAGTTCTATGTGAACGCAGAGGTGCAAGACGAAGGGAACAAGTCATCCGTCCACCGCAAGGACATCATGATCTTGCTAAAGACCTTGCGAGCAATCGCTTATTATCGTCGGAAGGTATGACGGAGATTTCTGGCGATGTGGACTTGGGCGCTTCATGGAAAGAAGTAGCCAAACCCGAGTGTCTTTGCGAAAGTAGTCTACACATTTGGAAAGAAATTCTTTGAAGGCGACTATCACAAGCTGATAGATGTCATCTCAAAATGCGTGGACATGAAGTTTGGAAGCTTCAATCAGCTGTCCAAGACCAAGCTGATCATCATGGTTGCGATCATGAAAGGGAAGAAAGTTAAGAAAGGCCGAGTTTGTATACGAGACTTTGCGAATGTTGCGAACAAGTCATTCAAGGAAGATGGATCCTTTGGAGGATCACTCGGCTATGGCCTAGTTATTGGTCTTGATGGAAGTGAAGGGCATTCCCCCTTCAAAGATGGAAAGTCCTTCCATGTCAACAAAAAGATGTTTAGGGCTAACCTTTCAAGAGCCCGAAGAGAGCCCATGCGAAGAGGCGGACACCAGTGAGGAGGAATCAATCGGCCCCTTAGGAAACAATGTTGCCTCCTCCTCCGAAAAAGAAAGTTGCCCCGCACCGCAAAGAATAAAGCTAACCTGCTGGCAAATAGGGGTGTTCATTTTTCGAATGGATCCAAATTCGATTCGGTTCGAATTGAATTTTAGTTTCAATTAGGATTTTTGAATTTGAATCGAATTTGAATCAACTCGAATCTCGAATATGAATATTTGAATCGAATAACGAATTGAGGTTTTTTTTTCGAATTCTATTCGAAAATCCTAATTCGAGGTGAAATTCGACTAAATTCGAATTCGTATTTTGATTCGAATTTATATTTCAATTCGAATTCGTATTTCAATTCGAAATTTATATGTATATATTTCACACTATACATAATTATTTATTGTATATATGTAAATTATACACATGCATTTATAATATATATAAATGAATAAAACACTACTCTTTAAATTAAAATGTAAAATTATAACTCTTTTCCATCTTGTTTTTTAGTTTTTGTTAGAAATAATTACACTTAATAGTATATGAAATACATTTTACATTGCTTCAAATTTTTATCTTTAGACCATATTCAAATAATCATTTTTTTGTGTTAAAAATATATTTTAGGTAAAAACTATTTCGTTCTTACAATCTCACGTGGAGGGCATATGGTGAAATAATCTATAAGAATATTCCACCAGCTATGTCCATTGTATAGAGAAGTACAAAATTTGTGTACATACACTATACAACATACAATACACATTTATACAATATAGTCTTTGATTTTTTTTTCCTTTATTTTAAATTCTTATTACAATATGCATTATATATTATACATCGTACACTATATTACATATATTTATCTTTGAGATCATATTAAAATAATAAATTATATGATAGCACATATTATATCTCTTTATCTATTTTCATACATACACTTTGTCAATTTGATACCTCATATTTGAGTATAGAAGTTATTTATCAAGTAACTAGTCTTTGGTATAAAATTGACACAAAATATTTTATTAAATTTATATAAGGGAGTTCATTATAAATTTATGATAGTCTATAGTTAAATTAAACAATGAAAAATCGTTAGTCGATAATTTGTAATTTTGAAAAAAAAATCTGGAATTTTACTAGGTATAGTCCAAACATATTATGTTATGAATCCAAACCTTGTTAACTTCATCGATAAATTAGGATTTTTGGATTGATTCAAATTCGATTCGAAAATCGAGAAATCAATTCGTTTAAATTCGATTGAATTTGAATTGAGGTTTAAAATTTTCATTCGATTAAATTCGATTCAAGAAATCAAGAATCCGAATTCGATTCGATGAACACCCCTAGCAAAAGAAAGACAAAAAGATGCACATGCCCCCGCGGTGAAGTCACCCGCCCGAGCGGTAGTGTCTCCCGCCCACGCAGCCAATGTGGAGAAGGAAGCCCTAATACCTTCTTCAACCATCAAAAGGAAGCGGACCGCCAAGCCAAGAAAGGCGAGTTCCTCGATCCAAAGAAAGATGCACGCCCCGCCGCTTGAGGAAGTTGAGGAAGAAGTATCAGAACGAGAACTTTATCCGTAAGGACAAAAAGAAGGAGAAGAATCACCAAGCTCTCGGAGCGTGAGAACACTGATTGAGTCCGCCACTCACCGAGAAAATCTCTCGAGGCTGGCCAAGAAGTGCGGTCTCGAAGTTGTTGATGAAACAACCAAGTCATGCTGAGGCCGATCACAGAGGCAAAAAGAAGACCAGTGTGGATAGAACAGCTAAGGAAGAAGAAGCGACTGAAGCGACAAAATCTCCCGATGAAAGAGTTGTGTCTCCACCACCCCCGATCTTTCTTGAAGGAGTTGAGCAAGAGCGTGAGCATGTTGCCTTCCATTTCGAAAAGGAAGGGCAACAAGAAGAGGATGAATATGATGATGTGATAGTGGTTTCTCCTGTGTACCCGGACATTCAAAGATCGCCTGCGTGAATGGCGTGCATGGAAGCCGATAATCGCCGAGGAGGGCGATTTGAACGTCTGAATTCATTGAGGAAGAGGAAGAATTGCTAAATTTCCTAGGTTTAACTATTGTGCTTGGTGCACTTGATGAAGATAAATGCTGGATATCTTGACTATCTTCAAGAAGAAAGAAAAGGAAAGATTAGCGAGGAAATCAAGCTCGTGAGAAAGCAAGCATTTGTCCTTTCATCGAACCGGTGATCACACCCATCCTCACATTGATATAATCTCTAGGAAGTGATGAGGATATGGATCTCCGCCGCAAAGGAGCGATTGGACATGCAAAGCAAGCCATGCGGGAATCAGTTAATGCATGAGCAGCAAAGTGAGGAAGGACCTGGAGAGTCATCTAAATCTCGGCTAGAGATTGATCCGTTCGAGTGGTACAATGATTGCCCGCGATTATTGCCGCAACCCTTCCCGATTCACTCGGATGACGGATCTAAGGGACTTGGCGATGACAATGGGAATTTGGGCACCCAAGTTGAGCCAAACCCCTGTCGAAGGTGTCTTACCACCTGCCCCCACGGCTGAACACTCAATGGAAATAGACGGGAGTCTGGAGCAGAGTGACCCCACCATCAGTCACTCAGCTGGTGCGCCAGCTGAGGGGGAAACTCACTCAACTGCAGCTAGGTCGGAGGATGTTGTAGATGACTCCACTATGAAGAAAGGAGGCGAAGTGGAGAAAGAAAAAGAAAAAGAAATAGAACAACAACAAGTTGTCACTGACGAAGCTCAGACAGTTAAGTCTGTCTCAGCTGAAGTGCCAACGACTTTCAGCCGAGGACGACGTGCGATCGCGGTCGAGGCGAGGATGGATCGGCCCGGAGTTAACACTCTAGGCAATGAAGGTGCAATCCAGGGAGTTGAGACTCATGTGGATGCCACTCTGTAAGACCCTAAGCAGTTGTGTGCAGCCGAAGGAACGATCAAGGCCTTGTGCGATTGAGAGGAGGCCGCAGATTGAGGCGGCAGGAGGTAATGAAGGCCAAAGGGAGGTTGAGACTTCCCGGGTAAAGAGAGGCAAATGCGAGAACATCTCTCCCATTCATTTTGAAGAATCGAGAAGGAGATTAGTGCCCTTCATGATTCCCAAGACAACACGACATATCATTTAAGGATCTCAAGACGGCCGAGTCCACCTCGCGCACATCAAGCGGACTCGGTGAGGATGTTCTTCCAAGTACAAGTAAGCCGATTTCAAAGTTGCTCGTCAAACGTTCAATTTTGATGATGAGCCAACCCTCAAGTCTCATCATCTTCCGATGACGCTGGCCGACACGGCCAAGGAACAAACAAACTCAAAGGACAAACCGGTGAGACCAAAGAAGCATTAAAACAAATTGTGCTCACCATTGGTCAATACCATCAAAGGCCCCGGTGAATCACGATCAAGCTGTGCAGGCTTCGAGTTGAGGTGAGACCACCTCGCGCACAATATCTCAAGTGCGAGACGATGCTTTTGAAGAAGTATTTCCTTTTTCTCTTGAGTGCCCATGCTCGAAGAAGAGACCGCAAGAGAACAGAAGCTCTACACCGCCCAAGAAGATCCCGTAATTCCTACCGATTCGATTGTGCGAGTTGATTTAAATTTTGATGCGAGTGGTCGGCGGTGACTCAAGTTAGACAGTGAGATGCGTGAAATCTTCAAGAAGATCCGTGAAGAGATTGAGAAGATTGAATGGCACCAAGCCTCTCTCGACATGCGCCCGGACAATAGAGATGCCACTCTCACTTTGTAGATTTGAGAGGAGTGGTGGTCGAGAATAAGGGAATGGTCTCAACGGCAATGAGAATGTCATGCATCTCGAGGGTTCGCTACTTCAAGGCACTATACAATGGCGAATGCCGATCCGGGAGGCCGACAATGCCGACATGAAGGCAAGGATGCGGACCTATATGGAGAGATTGAATGCCTCCCATACAAGCGAGATGGACTTGCTGCGTGAATTTCATCGCAAAGAACTTCTCGCACGTAGAGGATAATATGAATGCCAAATTTATACATTTTTAATATAGTGAAAGTAAGGTTGTCGTATCCACAAGGAATGCGTGTATAAGTACCAAGTATAAATTACCTATGCTATATTTGGATGATCAATAATAGGTGGATGTCTCAATTTATAAATAAAAACAACTAGATGTAACTAATCAAAATATAAACAACTAAATGTATCGGAGAATGAATTCTAGAGGTGTGATGAATCTAGTTTTCCTTATATTATCAATATAGTTTATCAATCACAAATTACCAGTTTATAAGTCAAGATTTCTACAATAATCATTTCCTCCTCAAGTGCCAAATGATTTTAGATCACAATTGGGAAATCAATATCTCTATAAAAAATCACCATTGAAATCTCAATAAAAACTATGAATCTTGGTTGATGACTTCAAAGTATTCACAAATATCTCAATTCTATGAAATCCTAGGTTATGCTATTTCAAGGCCATGTATTCAATTACCTCTCTCAAGTGTCAAATCAAATACACCAAACACTCAAAATTATTGATCAAGTAATTTAGAAGCAATAAATCCAAATAGCACAAATAGATTGGAAAATCTAGATTGACAAACCACAATATCAAAACATAAGTTCAAACATAGATTACATCATCCCTCTAGAATTATAAAGTTTAGCTCCGATGAAAATACAAATACCCATAATCAAATGAGAATGCATCTCAAATGATATACAAGAAACAACAAAGAAGGAATTAAGAAGGAATTAAAGAGATTAAAGAAGAATCTTATCTATTTCTAGATGATAAATGTCTTCAATCTTCTTCCCCAACTCTTTCCTTGTGTCTTGGTGGTGTTGGTTTTCATCCCCAATCCTCCATGCCCTAGTTCACGCCTCCCTGTATCCATTTATAGTACCCTCCTTTTAGATCCAAAAATCGGACTTTTCTTATTTTGTCGCCCACGGGCGCTGCTGCCAGGTCTTAAGCGCAATGGCCTCATCCAAAATTTGGCCCCTTTCGTGATTTTCACCTCCATGTTGTAGCGCCTCGTTTTTTATTTGCATTTCATCCAAATGTCCGAATTTGCCTTTTGTGTCTTCACAAGAGTTGTATCCCTATCTCTTAGATTTCCGTAGCCACTTGAATCAGCTCAATATCAATTTTTGGAGAGAGTTATGGCTAAAATACTAAACCCCGCCAAAGATCTTGAAAATTCTAGACGCGTTTGGACGTTTCTTGAGATCAATCCCCTTCTTGTTTGATCATCCTTGCTTCTTTTTACATGTGACTCATTAATATGACTCTAGACTCAATATAATTGGCCCACAATATGGTTTTGGCCACTCAAATGACTCGAAACAACGAAAATTAATGCCTAACCTATGAGATATAACAAAAACGACTCAAAATACTCAAAAACAACACAAACCTCAAGTATAGGAAGCCCAAATCAATGGTATAAAACCAAGTGAACAAATACCCCCAAAATTAGAATATTGCTTGTCCTCAAGCAATTACAACTCTAAAATGAAAAATATAAGACACAACAATACAAACAAACTGCAAAACTTCATAACCAATATCATTTGTCTCATTACTCATTTCACTATCAATCAAGCATGTGTTTTGACATTGTGATCAAATGACTTGAATGTTCATGCCAATTCCGTTTACATCATTCAAATAGATCCATGCAATCAAGTGTCCTCAAAATTATCCACTTTTAATTATCAAGAAATAATGTTTACCGGATTCCATAAGCTTGTCATTCACACTAATCTCCACTAATGTAGGCTAGTGTAACACAAGGATCAATAGGACTTTCAAGGCTTGTAATGTGGGCTTAGGGTAAGGTAAGAAAATATAAGATTAAGTAGCTCAACTCACCCAAACACACAATTATCACTTCAAATCACCAATTGTCAAACAAAATAGCTACCTTCACTTTTGGAATTCTCCATTGTTTTCTTTTTATGAGCCTAAACTCATGATTTTTTTGAAACCCCCAAACTTATTCTTTTGCATATTTTTACACATGGGGTTCATATTTTTTTTTTCGGCAACTTCATGCAAGTGAACACATACCCTACTTATTATACCACCCTCAATCTTCAACATTTTGTGTGTATGAGTGATGGGTAATTAGGATTTTCACATGTAGGCTCAAGGTATAAGATTGGTTGCCAAAGAACGGGTTTAACAGGCTCAAAGGGGACACTAGTGAAAATATATAATATAAAAGTAGGCATTTTTGGCTCTAGCTTGTTCAAAGATGCCTAAATCATTTCCTTAATGTTACTTCACCTAGGATTTCGCCTCGACTAAAGATCGACAAGTTCTAGAATCCGGTGGGATCATACAAGAAACATTCAACTTCATAAATCATTTTCAAATAAATCAACTGAATTATGCATGTAGATGGAATTGATGGAACGAAGCATAGATCACCGCTCAAACACATGCTCTTTTGATTTCGTTTAACTCATATTCGACAAATTCACTTAGTCATGCAATTCTGATTCAACAAATGACTCGACTCGACTCAACTCAAAGCAAATATACAAGACAAAAAAACGAAGAAAGTAGGATCACAAATGAAAAAGGGTATTACCACTCCCCAAACTTAATATAACCATTGTCCTTAATGGAAGAGGTACAACACCTCGTCGGAATCGTGGGGTGAAAGAGAAGCAATAGGGCCCATTGGTAGCACTCCATAGGGTCGATGGATTTTTCCTTACCTTTCTATGATTTAGGAGGCACAATACCAACTTGTCAAACAAAACCAAACGTGGAAACGAGCAATGGGGTAAAGTACCACAATATCATACGAAGACCATAGGAAAGACATTAATGTCATATAATTGTAATCAATATGTGAACTCCCAACAATAAACCAAGAAGGGTATGCAAAAGTGTTAAATTTCTCATTGAGGCATTTTATCAAATACATGGTGGGCATAGATAGAGAATAAGGATGTGGAGGCAATTTATATAACCAATTATGCCCAAAATTTCAATACCAATCCAAATTCTATCACAATAAGCACCTTTTGCACATAACTTCACAAGAATCGCGTAATGAGCATGCAAGAGGGGTAGGGGTGAGATGCAACATGACTACTACTAATAAAACTATGAAAGCAAGTAAATGAGCTTGGGTTGCCTCCCAAGAAGCGCTAAATTTAAAGTCTTTAGCCAGACTTTTGTTTTACTCAACCGGGATCCAAAAATAAATGTCGATCATGCCACGCCTTTGTATTTTCTAACAATATAGGCGATCCTTCAGTGTATGTAAGACGTGGATGATTAAGGATCAGAATGTTGATGGTCTTTTGGAAATCAAAAAATGTGTTCCTAATGATAAAAAATGGTTTATCAATCATAGTAAAGATATTTCTATCTTTACTCACATTAAATATCATGAAATCTGTAGAACATGTGAATTGATCACCATTTTCAAACATTGTTCCTTCAAGTGTATGCTTCTTAAAATTTGATACATTTGTATTGAAGCTTACATCTAGAGTGCACATATTTTTGTCAACATGAGGATTTTCAATTGAGTGGAGATAGAGATACTCCCTGAGTTAATTTGACGTGGATCCTCCTCTTGTAAGATCGGATTGCACTCTTCAAAAGGCTCTTCCAAATTTTGAAGGATGTCCACCTTTTTCATAATGGGCAATTCATGTTCATGATTTTCTATTTCACCAGGTCCCAAGAATGATGACGACTCTTCATTATTAAGTTGGTCAATCATTTGTTGGAGTAACTTTGACATATTCGACATGTAATCTCAATTTGTTGAATGCTTGCCTCGGTTTGTAGTAATCTATCATCACTTTTCGATTTCTTACCTTACACTCTTCGATAAACTCAGCAAGATTTTTTTCCAACTCGGATCGATGTTTTATCTCATCTTGTCGTCTTCTTAGCTCACAATCGTTTAGAAATTGATAAAGTGTTTCATCCAAGCTAGACAATTGTTCTTGTGGTGATGAAAGGTTTCATGATTTGCCATATTTTGGGCCCATACATTTTCTTGAGGTGGATAATAAGGAACAAAATGGTTCACACTTTGATTTCCAAAAATCGATAGCATCATCGCTTGGCCACGTATATGCATACATTATAATTCCATCCAACGATGTGCCTAAACAAATTACACGAAATTAAAACAATAAAAGAAAGAAACAAAAAAAATAGTCAAATTACAACTAGGCAATCAACCTTGATATCACACAAAACACATTCCCCGGCAACGGCGCCAAAAACTTGTTAGAAATTTTTCTAACCGCAAGTCTACGGTGTCAAGTTTTAATATAGTGAAAGCAAGGTTGTCGTATCCACAGGGAATGCGTGTATAAGTACCAAGTATAAATTACCTATGCTATATTTGACAGATCAATAATAGGTGGATGTCTCAATTTATAAATAAAAACAACTAGATGTAACTAATCAAAATATAAACAACTAAATCTATCTATCGGAGAATGAATTCTAGAGGTGTGATGAATCTAGTTTTCCTTATATTATCAATATGGTTTATCAATCACAAATTACCAATTTATAAGTCAAGATTTCTACAATAATCATTTCCTCTCTCGAGTGCCAAATGATTTTAGATCACAATTGGGCAATCAATATCTCTATAAAAATCACAAATTGAAATCTCAATAAAAACTATGAATCTTGGTTGATGACTTCAAAGGATTCACAAATATCTCAATTCTATGAAATCCTAGGTTATGCTATTTCAAGGCCATGTATTCAATTACCTCTCTCAAGTGTCAAATCAAATACACCAAACACTCAAAATTATTGATCAAATAATTTAGAAGTAATAAATCCAAATAGCACAAATAGATTGGAAAATCTAGATTGACAAACCACAATATCAAAACATAAGTTCAAACATATATTACATCATACCTCTAGAATTATAAAGTTTAGCTCATGATGAAAATACAAATACCCATAATCAAATGAGAATGCATCTCAAATGATATACAAGAAACAACAAAGAAGGAATTAAGAAGGAATTAAAGAGATTAAAGAAGAATCTTATCTATTTCTAGATGATAAATGTCTTCAATCTTCTTCCCCAACTCTTTCCTTGTGTCTTGGTGGTGTTGGTTTTCATCCCCCAAGTGTCCTCCATGCCCTAGTTCACGCCTCCACTATATCCATTTATAGTACCCTCCTTTTAGATCCAAAAATCGGACTTTTCTTGTTTTGTCCGCCCACGGCACGCAGCGCTAAAAAATGGCGCTAGTCACGGGGTCTTAAGCCAAGCCGCTTATCCAAAATTTGGCCACGCCCGATTTTCGCCTCCGTGTTGTAGCGCCTTGTTTTGGCGCGCCGCAACGCCATCCAAATGTCCGACTTTGCCATTTCTGTCTTCACAGGAGTTGTATCCCTATCTCTTAGCTTTCCGTAGCCACTTGAATCAGCTCAGTATCAATTTTGTGGAGAGAGTTATGGCCAAAATACTAAACCCTGCCAGTGCTGAAAATTCTAGACGCGTTTGGACGGTTCTTGAGATCAATCCTCTTCTTGTTTGATCATCCTTGCTTCTTTTGACATGTGACTCATTAATATGTCTCTAGACTCAATATAATTGGCCCACAATATGGTTTTGGCCACTCAAATGACTCGAAACAACGAAACTTAATGCTTAACCTATGAGATATAACAAAAACGACTCAAAATACTCAAAAACAACACAAAACTCAAGTCTAGGAAGCTCAAATCAATGGTATAAAACCAAGTGAACACCTTCTTATGGCTAAAATAAAGCGGTGGCAGCGAGTCCAAAGCCACCCGCTCGAGTTTTGAACAACATACTCGAACCGACTCAAGCGAGAATTGACCATCACCGGTTGGACTTCATGCTTCCGGGATGTTTCCGGGGTTCTCTCTCTTTTGATGATACCAAAAAGGGGGAAGAGGAATACCAAAAGAGTTTGAAGGAGACAACCATTGTAGAAAACAGATCAAATTTGTTGAGAAGAGGAAAGAAAAGGGAAAAGTTGTTGAGGGGAAAGGTCAAAGGATGTGACCTTAATGCTTGTTGAAACCCTCAAAGAAGGTCATGTCAGCTAGCCAGCATAATCAGCCAAACTTCATGTAACTCGCGCTCTATCACTCACAGTTGTGCCCATGTCTCATAAGAAAAAGATTGTAGAAGCGAGAGATGGAAGATTTTGACAAGAGAACGGATGTCCGTGTTGAAGAAATATTGAAACAATTTGGAGGCATTCCGGTAGGAAAAGATACAGATGCCATTCCGGATAACGGACAAGAGCCAAGATCTGTTGAAGAATTCAAAACGCTCGAATTCGAAGGATATTTCAAAAACATGTCCATAGCCCAAGCACGGGACTTGTCTTTGGGAGAAAGGTTTGAAGTTGTGCGAAGAAGCTGATAGGCAGCAGACTACTAGCAGTCACTCTGCTGGTAAAAAGAAGACTCCGGTACAATATATGCCCAGAAAAGAAGGAAGAAGTGGTGGAGGTGGAGGCTTTATACCTAGACCTCTACCCAAAAACATTGGATATGTAGATCCAGGCAAGAAAGGAAGGATCTACTGGGCTAGATATGATGCTATAGCCAATCTGGAAGTGGAGAGGAAAAATGCTGAGTATGTCAAGAGAATCGAAGAAGAAAATAAGAGGCAAACTCAGTTGTGGCAAGAAAGACAGGAAAGAAAAAGAAAAGATGAAGCTACCAAGAGAGCCTACGAGAAGAAGAAGGCAGCTGAAGAAAAAAAGAAGAGAAAGAGAGTTGACGAAGACAGAGCTGAAGAAGAAAGAAGGAGGCAGCAAAGACGATGAAGTTTTGTTGCTAACCCCTTCATGTATTTTACTTTTGTAAATGCATATGTATATAAGTCTTCTGTACATTTAATGAAAAAAATCTGTATTTTGCGTAGATATAGTATATGCTCTGATTGCTCTGATACACATTGTAAACAGCTGTGTAAAGAACAAGAATGATATGATCAATAAAACGATCTATTCAACACATACATTATTTGTTTCTGCATTATCTATATGTATCTGTGTTGTTTACATTTTACTTAATTTTGTTAAGTTTTGGCATCATCAAAAAGGGGGGAAATTGTTGGGAAATTTATTGTTTAGATTTTGATGAATGCCATGTAAAACTTAGACTAGAAAGTTGGCACCCCATTTTCCTTGTAATTCTTATTTTAATAGATAAATTTGTATAAGCCGAGTCAAGTCGACTATGCCTTGGAAATGCAAGAAGTCAACTAAAGATGTGAAGTGAAGACTCGAGGAACAATCGAGTATGGCCAAGAAAGTAGAACAAGGACTCGATTGAAGAAGTATCGGTGTGAGACAGGTTGTGAGAAGAGTCGATTAAGTCAACTCAAGAAGCCAAGTCAAGTTGAAGTGATGGATGAGTCTTTCAATCATTGGAGCAGACTCAAGTCACCTGGGGAAAAGGCGGTGCAAGAGGAGTTAATCGAAAAGAATCATTTGCAAAAAAGTCAAGAACATTACCTAAATAAGTAATACTTCCATGTTGCCATGTCTTAAAGTGCTCACCCGAGAAGCGTGCAAAAGGAATAAACCAATGGAAAGATCGCACCTCGTGTCGAACACGAAAAATTTGGACATTCATTTAATACGAGGAAAGGTCTACATCTCAAGATTGAAGACCAAGAAAAGACAAGCCAACGAACACAAGTGATTTTTGAAAATCGGCTATCTCTTCAATGGGCGATTTTTGAAAGTTCACTATAAAAGGCTGATGAATCACTTTGAGAAAAGGTTACCTTGCATACCCGAGATAACGAGCATTATTCATCTTTGTAACCTCCAAGATATTCTCAAATTATTCCATCAAAATCCTCAAGCCTAAAACTCGAAGGAAATCGATCCAACACTAAGTGTGAAGGAAAGACAACTTCAAACTATTGAAGAGGAAACTTTTGAAGAAGCAAAAGGGTCTACTTTCCAAGGAGGATTGTAGAAAGGTTCAAGGTCGAACCAATCTCAAGTTATTGGAGGGCTTCGTGATCAAATCCAAGAAACTTGAGAAAGTAAGTCAAGTAATAAAGCGGTTGCCCTGTGAAGAAGCGAGTCGGACGAGAAGCCGGTGAGTGATCAAGGCATCTCGATCGAGTCCCAAAGTAGCAAGTCATTTGTGTGAACAAGACTTGTATCGGGACGATAACCACTTTGTACATTGATCATTACTTAGTGGATTCCTCAAGGAGTTGGAGAAGAGAGGAGTAGAAAAATTACCCCATCTTCGAACCTCTATAAAAATTATTGTGTCATTTACATTTCAAAGATTTTATTTTTGCATATCACTTTATATCTTGATAATTTGCTATCCAACCGATAAGTAACTAAGTGCTAAAATCAAGTGTCTAAAACAAACTTAAATCAAATTCTAGGGTGTTAAGTCTTCTTCAATTTGAAAATCTCATCACATCCAAGTTAAGGTTTAGACTAAACAACTGGTTATTCTATCAACGGCTCAATCAGTGCGTTGAGTGGCTAACTCTATTTGATTAACTAACTTAGTTGTCCATCAAGGACTTATTTGTGTAATTAACTCGTAATATTTTAAAAGGACTAAAATCAAAAAGTTGGTAAGGTTTTATTCAACCCTGGGACCTCTGGACCATCACCTCCATTGCACAACCATCAATCTATGTGTTCGCGTCGAGCCTAATAGGTGTTGGTTTGTGTCTACATTCGACTACTTAGTAGTTAAATCTACATTGGGCAAAAAGCTTAAGAAGGTGAGACAATGGAGACGGAGACAACTTGAAGAATGACAGAGGTAATTAAAGTGAATGTCGTGGTATTTTTAATTTGGTTGTATTAAAAAGTATTACACGTCGCATTCAAATGTATTAGTTGTATTAAAAAATGTATTAGACGTATTAGACTTTACAGCTTAGTTGAAAGTCTCATGTTACATAATTAAAAAGCTTAAATTTGTGGATTAGTATTACACATTGCATTTCAATGTATTAGATGTATTAGAAAAATGTATCAAACTTTCTGATTTTCGTGTAAGTCTCTGTTTTATTATTAAATGGCTTAAATTTGTGCATAAGTATTACACATTGCATTCTAATGTATTAGATATATCAAATAAATGTATCAGACTTTACAGCTTCGTGTAAGTCTCTGTTTTGTTATTAAATGGCTTAAATTTGTGCATAAGTATTACACATTGTATTTTAATGTATTAGATGTATCAAATAAATGTATCGGACTTTATGGTTCGTGTAAGTCTCTGTTTTATTATTAAATGGCTTAAATTTGTGGATAAGTAAATTTGTTTTATTTCTTAGTTGTTCCTAACTTATATTACTTTTATGTGTAATAACACTAACTGATTCCAGTGATGATCATGAAGAAGGGAATAATGACACAGAGCAGGGGGACAACATTATTCCAATAGAAGCTGCTGAAGGTAAAAAGTCTGATATAAGAATTAATACATTGCAATGTAACAACTAATACATTGATGTGTAACAACTAATACATTGCAGTGTAAAAAGTATTGTGTTCAATTCTGAAAAGTGTCATAATTTTCATACATTCCTTCCGGTTGATTATTTTCTTCTATTAAATGTAACATAAGACTCGACTGGTTGTCTTATTGGTATGAAGAGGAATATTGTTGAAGAAATATATACACTATATTGCAATCATGCTCGGCAGCTTGGATTTAGTATTCGTAAAACAACTATGAGATGCAATGATGTTGGTGTTGTGATGGAAAAATATTTTGTATGTTCCTGCGAGGGATCTACAAGATCCAGAAACACCATTGAGAAAAAAAGAAAAAAAATTTATAATACACGAACAGGGTGTAGGGCATCATTGAGGACAAAATTGAACAGTGATGGTGTTTATGAAATTGTTGACCATAGTATGTTGCAAACCACGAACTCACTAGAAAAGAGTGGAGTCATTTGCATCGTTCTGAAAGGGTGATTACCACTGAAAAAGCTAATGCTATTGGGCATATGATTTCTTCTAGAATGGGAGCCACTGAATCTTTCCGATACATGGCGCAAGATGCAGGGGGTAAGAATGCATTGGTCATACAATGAAGGACCACTTGAATTTTGTGAATCATTTCAAAATGAATGCAATTGAGGCAGTCGATGCACAAACGCTGATTGACATGTTGTACCAACAAGATGCGTTGAAGATCAAGACTTCTTTTTCAGAGTTAAATTAGATGATATGGGAAGATTGTGTAATCTGTTTTGGAGGGACTCAATGATGAAGGAGGATTACAAGATATACGGTGATGTTGTTTTATTTGATGCGACATATCGAATAAATGGTATAATTTGATTTGTGCCCCTTTTGTTGGGACTAATAATCATTGGAAGAACGTGATGTTTGGTTGTGCCTTCATAGCGGATGAAAAAACTGAATCATTGATTGGCTTTTTGAAGTTTTTAAAAAATTAATGGAAGGTCAATGCCCTATATCAATCTTCACAGATTAAGATCTAGCAATTGGAAATTCAATTGAAAAGGTAAAATATTATTGTACAATTTGCACTTCAGTTAATGTGCAATACTTTTCTTTGTTAATGGTGATACATTACAATGCCGTGTGTAATACTTTTCAATGTCATGTGTAATATTGAACTGGTGCTCTGTCTTAAAAACTGCACTGCACTTCAGTTTATATTCAAAAATATACTTTTCTGTTTATATGTAATACTTTTCTTTCTTAATACTAATACATTAAGTTGTTATATATAATATTTTTAATCTGTTTTTTTTTTTTTTTGTAGGTTTTTCCAGGAACACGGCATAGGTTATGCTTATGGCACCTCTACCAAAATGTTGTAAGCCGGTTCGGGAAGTTGAAAAGCGACAAATGCTTCAATGACGCATTTACCAAGTGTTTATCGGGGTGCACAACTGAAGTAGAATTCCAGGACTGTTGGGATAAAATGATTACAAGAAATGGGTTAGAAAGCCATCCATGGTTTAAGAGGTTATTCGATTTAAGAGAGAAGTGGTGTACAACATTTAACAAAGACTTTTTCTCTGCTGGAATATTGTCGTCACAGCGAAGTGAAAGTACAAACTATGCCATTGGATTTAATGCGAAGAAAACAACCGGTTTGACTGACTTTTATGGGATTTTCAAGGAAATAATTAAACGTTGGAGGAGCAATGAAGCAAAGGATGAATTTCAGTGTTTAAGGGCGGCTTCTACATTTGTATTGCCATTGACTGGACTATTGAAGCATGCTTCTGAGGGATACACATTGACACTTTTAAAGATTTTGAAGATGAATTTTTAAAGTCAATTTCCACTTCTTGTACAATGTTACATTTTAAGAGCGATATTATGTTTTATATTGTTTCGAATGATGATGGAGTTGATTCACATACAGTGACATTTTGTACTGCAACTAAATTGATAAGTTGCTCTTGCAAGAGATTTGAGAAATGTGGTTTACTGTGTTGTCATTCATTACGGGTCCTTCATGTGAATTCGGTGACTGAAATACAAAATTGTTATATCAAAAGAAGGTGGACAAAGTTTGAAAAAAAGGACTTATGGGATAGATTAGATAGAGGAATTGGACAGAGTAACAGGCCTAAGGATTGCATTCCTTGGCGTCATGAAATGGCGCGCAAGTATTATAATCTGGTATTGAAATGCCAAGAAAATGAGGAAGCAAGAAGAATCCTTGAAGATGGTTATAATCGGGATTCTATGGTAATTGATGAATTGATGGCTGCTACAATGAATTCTACAGCTAAAACTGAGATTTCTAGTTCTTCTACTAGTATCCTAGATCCTACTCGTTCAGTTACAAAGGGCAGAAAACAAAGAGCGAAAGGACATTTTGAAAAAAACAAGAAAAAGAAGAGTGTTGGCACATCAAACACAAACACATCAAGGGAGTTCGGGTCCAAAACTCCTAATCTTAGACTGTTTTAGAATGTATCAGTAGAGACTGTTTTAGAATGGTTGATTATTTGTACTTAATTCTGATTTTGTTTACAATTCACTTCTCTGGTAATACATTGTAACTTATCGCTAATACTTTTCAATGTATCTCACGATACATTTCTTATTTTTGTGTGATATTTTTAACATATCTCATGTTTAATTGTTTTAGGATTATTTTTATTGAACCTATAATACTTTAAGTGGGACTAATACTTTTCAATGTATCTGCTGATACATTTCTTATTTGTGTGTGATACTTTTTAACATATATCATATTTTATTGTTCAGGGATTATTTATTATTGAACACTATAATACTTGAACAGGGGACTAATACATTGTAACGTATCTGCTGATACATTTCTTATTTGTGTGTGATACTTTTTAATATATCTCATGTTTAATTGTTTTAGGATTATTTATTATTGAACACTATAATACTTGAACAGGGGACTAATACATTGTAACGTATCTGCTGATATATTTCTTATTTGTGTGTGATAATTTTTAACTTATCTCTTGTTTATTGTACTAGGATTATTTATTATTGAAACTTATTTTTCTAAAAATATACCTCAACCCTATAATACTTGTTCTAGGATTGTTTATTCATTTAACTTAATGCATCGTAAAAACATACATGAACCTATAATACTTGCAACTGCTTGTAAACAGCCCTCAGCAAGTAGTCTGCATAAAAACATTACTCGTTTATGTTAATACTTTTATGTTTCAAATCTAATACCTTTCTTTTCAACAACTAATACATTTATTCGGAAATGTTTTTTTTAAGACAAACACATGAAAAAACATACATATAATTTCAAGTTTCAATAATAATAATTTCAAATTTCAATACTAATTCGTTAGTTGTACTTCTAATAATTCCCTGTACCAACCATCTTTTCATACATTTACACGAACTACTAAAAGCAGTGCTAATACTTTTTACATTACATGATAATACATTTACACGTAACTATTAATACTTGTCTAAAATATTCAAATTATTTTTCGTAACATTCAAAAAATCCACCAATCCCCTGTACCAACCATTCTACATCACAAACACCCAACAATCTTGAACATGTACATCATAAAAACATTATGTTAACAAAACATATCATTTGTGACACTAATAAAATTGATTCTAAGTTCAATAAAATCTTACTTGTTTACTTCATCTCTCTCACAAAATCAAGAACATCTTTCTCAAGTTGAACTCGTTTCTCATTCAATGGGTTCCACAGAATTCTAGAATAGAAAGATGTCCTTAAAGCACGCCGTACATTGCGCTACAAAAAAAAACACAAAAATGAAAGGCATGAAAAAAAAAATCATACAGGAAAGGATGAATATAAGCAAATATATGTTTCAGCAAGAATCATACCATTTTCAAATCTGGCTTTGAGTAGACTTGGCCAATAAAATTTTCCATGTGGTGCATTAAAAATACACCACAATCCATGTTGTTCTCGAGGCCTTGCTAGCTGAAGGGAACATTTTCCCAGGGAAAACGCTCAACCTCCTGGGCTCGTGGATGACTTAGTTCTTTCGCCAGTAGAGAAAATTATTTTGTTGGATCAAGTGAAAAAAACCATAAGAATATTAACTAATTGTGTAACAACTAATACTTTAAAATATAATAGCTAATACATTGCAGTGTAACAACTAATACATTTTAGTGTAACAACTAATACTTACCACAACAGTACCAAGTTTCTTGTACTTTTCCATAGCAGCCTCGTGATGAACCAAATTGTCTAGATATTGGACCTTCCTAGCAACAAAATTAATGACAACAACACAAAATGACATTTGAAGCAAATTGGGAAGAAAATCTACAGTTTCAACAAAAATAATAATATTTAGCTAATACATAAGTTTAACAACTAATACATTATAGTACAACAACTAATACTTTACAATATAATAGCTAATACATTAGAAATAAAAATGATTCTTACCAAGTCAAACCCACTCAAGTCCATCACACTTACTGCTCTCATCTAGTGCATCCAACAATCTCTCAAATTTTTTCCCCAATCTCTGCCAGGGATTTCTTCAGCCATGTTTCCTAAGTATAACTGTTGAAAATAAAACACAATGTTAAACATGCCATTACATAATGTAGAGCATGACAATATATCAAATAAAACAACATTGTTTGCTTACAGAATGTTGATAAAAGCATTTCATCCTCTTTACATCCATAGTTCTTCTATTGAGGAGCAATGCCCATGCATCAATTATGCGGATGTGGATCAGACTTTCATCATTCAACGTGCGCATATCAGCCAATGACACGTAAGAAAACCCAGCATGTGCAAAAATTGGTTCATCTCGACTGAAAAAAATAACTTACATCAGTTAATAATGAAAAAAAATGTTATTCAAATAACATAATCAAAACTGGTAGTTGAAAACATTACTTACTCTTTCTTTCCTTTATGATTGAAGAAACAATAATCAGCCACATCCTTTTGCTTCCTTGACAACGCAACACCAAGAAAATTCTTCTTGTGATTTCTCATAAAAGAACACCGAAAGCTTTCTTCTCATGGATGTTCCACCGTTCAAATTGTTTACACAAAAACAAATGGTAAAAGTATTAGTATCACAACTAATACATTATAGTGTAACAAGCCTAATACATTACAAAGGCAACAACTAATACCTAATGAGTAAAAACTAATACAAAGATGCAGTGAAACAACTAATACCTAATAGAATAACAACTAATACCTAATAGAGTAAAAACTAATACAAAGATGCTGTGCAACAACTAATACCTAATAAAATAACAACTAATACTTTATAGTGTAAAAACTAATATATTACAAAGACATCAACTAATACCTGGTTCAAAGAACAACTAAATCCTTCTCATTCTTCTCCTCCTCATCATCCTTCTCAATGGATGTAACACAATCATCAATGGCATCTTGATTCACAGGAATTTCTTCATTTTTATCCTCCAAATCTTCCTTGTCATCCTCCAAATCTTCCTTATCATCCTCATCATCCTCCCCCTGTTCCTTCACATCCTCCTCCTCTTCCTTATCCTGTTCCTTCTCATCCTCCACCTCTTCCTTCTCCTCAAGTATTACATCGTCATGCGCAGCAACAGGGACATCTTTATTCACCCCAGGTATAACACCCTCTTCCGGGGTCAGAATCTCAAAGTGTGGCATGGAAGGGTCAATGAATCTCTTCATTTTTTCAAATTTGTTGACAACCTCGTCAACATATTCATGCAGCTTTGCACTTGAAAAAAACTGTTGGGCCTCGATAACTCAACAAATTTGGAGACAATGAAGTCTCTTTTTGGTGAATTGTTCTGCAGCCTTCCTAACCCTTTTCCATGTGTGCATGAAATATGATTCATATCCCTCCTCAGCAACATGAATAACTCGCTCATTTCCTGCAAAACAAAATAGCAAAAATTATTAGAAAACTACTAATACTTTTAAAGTGAATAATAATATATATAACAACATTTATCTTACATACTTCGCCAATTTGTGGATCTTCTCATCCACCATCTCTCCCTTAGGCAGCTTGTACTTGATCAATTCGATCAACTCACAGTCCTCGTTGTTATCATCATTCTCATGTTTCTTTCTCTCCTCTGTCTCCCCTTTCTTCCCGTCCTGCCTATCTTTCACTCACTCTTCTTCCTCACCAATATTTCCCTCGCCACAAGTTTTCTTCCCACTCTGCCCTTTCCTACGAGACACGGGATATGTGTCTGTCAGGTACTCTCCCTGTCCGAATTCTCCGGCTGCAATTTCTTCCACAACCCTTTTCTTGATTCTCTCTATGTTCCAATGTTGTATCAATGGTAGGGTTGTGGGTTCCACACGACCTTGCCATTTCAACCGATGAAAATACAAGATCTGCAGAACCAAAATACAACCGCTCACATTCTTAACATTCCCTGATTTATACTTGTTTACGGCAACACACAGCCTATTAAGAACATGTGTGCACCAATCCAACTGGTTTATTTTTTCCACCTCAACAACTGAACGTAAAACACCAAAGTCCACGTTCCTGTTGGCACTTGGTGTTAAGAATGAAGACAATGAAAATAAAACAAAAAAACGCTTAAAGTCATCACCGCCATCCACCATGCTCTCCATAATAGACCTAAAAAACTTCAAACTAACTTCTGCCTTAAACTCGTAACTAGCGTTCCAATCAGTCATTAGAGCTAAACTCTCATTATTTCTTAAAACGTCACAACCTTCATTCCTCGCGAAGGAAACAATCCTAAATATCCTCCGTCACAACAAAACTCCTATTTTGATCAATCCTAAGAAGTGGGCTTGTACCATTGAAATTGCTAATTAACCACCTCAAAATATTTGTTGGGATTGCATTCACCCCGCAGACATCTTCAACAACCCTCCAAAACCAACGGCTTCGACATCTCCTTTGATCAACAAAGAAGATTGGATACCACTTCACACGGACTCGTGGTCTACATCATTGTGTGACAAAATCACCGCAAAAAAATGTGAAAAAAAAAAGTTAGTGCTTATACTTTACATTGCAGACACTAAAAATTGTTAAAAGAGTATAGTACATATTAGCTCTTTTTCTTTTCAAAGCAACATTTTTCTCTTGATGCTGCTTCTTTGGTGGAGGAATATATTCCTCACTTGAGGAGGATGAGTCCTCGTATGGAACCAAAGCCAATGGATGGATATCATTCTTTTTTGACCTCTTCACCGGTTTTTTCATACGCACCATTTTGTTACTGCAAACACCAACAACATAAAACACCACAGAAATCAATAACTAATTATTTACAGGATAAAAACTAGCACTATTCAGACTATTCAGAGTAATATCTAATACTATTCAGAGTAAGTAATAATACTATTCAAACTACCTACTAATACATTTAAAAGAAAACCAGAACAGCGGCACATAAGCAGGACACTATGGTTTTGGACTAATACTTTTCAGTGTAACAACTGATACAATTGAGAGTAACAAGTACTACAAAATACAAAAAACCACCAATAATATACACTTTACTACATGCCATAAAAAGAAAAATCATTACTAACACTTTACATAATAAACACTAATATTATTCAAACTAACTACTAATACATTTAAAAGAAAAAAGTAATAAAGAAAGACAAAAGTAGGACACTATGGTTTTGGACTAATACTTTTCAAAGTGTAGCAACTAATACAATTGAGAGTAACAAGTAATACAAAATACAAAAAAACCACCAATAATATACACTTTACTACATGCCATAAAAAAGAGAGAAATCATTACTAGCACTTTACATAAACACTAATACTATTCAAACTAACTACTAATACATTTAAAAGAAAAAAAGTAACAAACAAAAAAAACGAGGAAACTATGGTTTTGGACTAATACTTTTCAAAGTGTAACAACTAATACAATTGAGAGTAACAAGTAATACAAAATACAAAAACCTCCAACATAAAAAAAAAAAAAGGGCTAAAAACTTGACAACAAAAGAAAACATAGACATCATTGCTAATAATCGTATATGATAACAACTAATACAATATGAACTAACTACTAATACATTTAAAAAATATAAGGAAAACAGAAAATGTTTGTATAACTTAAATGTTCAAGAACAAAAACACATAAACAAAAGAAATAACAAAAAACCTACCAAAAACCGTAAACTAGGGTTTGGAATTGAAAATATCAAACAAATCACCACAAAACTTTAAACCCTACACATTTAAACCGGAAGAAACTAATGTTTTCAAAGTTCAGAAATCTTAAAAAACCCTAGCATGAATCAAACATTACCTTATTTGACAAACACGAACGATATCTGTTGTTTTCAAACAAACACGAACTTCGAAACCGCGAAGGAAATGTGGTCTTCTGTCAAACTCGAACAAAAATGCTACACGATTTCGAAACTTCACGCACCAACGCACGCACTCTGCCCGATTCGAAAAGAATTATGTGTAAGAGTTTTTGCAATGCTTGAGAATTGAAAGTTGAGAAATGAGAAGTCACATCCAACTATGCAAGTGATGACGGCTCGGTTTAAAATTGTCCACTTTGAAATTGAAATGCCACGTTCAAATCACAAAATTGCCACTACGCGATTGGAAATTACAAAAATGAAATCACAAAAATGCCACTGACTGGGTCGCAGATCCGGTCACGGTCAAATCCGCGTCTAACGGTTACATTTCATTAAACGGATCCCAACGAGGAGTTTTGTGTTTTAATAACATCTTGAGGGGTCCTAGTGTAAAATTGCACAAAAAGAAACCAACGAGCAGACCCTTGGCGATTACTCGAAAAACTTGCCAACAGAAGACGAGAAACTCAAGTACAGAATGCAATGTCTGAACCAATTCTTCATTTCAACCAGTCATTTTTCACTCAGTAGTTCTCCAAATTCGCCGGCCGAGACCCCAACATTTCGACCCAGGGGCAGAACCCACAAATTTTATCACAGCCCGAAAGCTTATGATGACAACGACTGTAAAATCGCGTCAAAGAAAACGATTACTTTACCTCCAAATGTGAGAACAATTACAAGCACGTCAAACCCATTCGTAAAACACTGTGTCAAGCTTCGCCAGAGCTCCTCGTATCGCCATATTCATGGCTCAGTTCTAGTTGTCGGTACTACTCCAATACGGTAACTTATTATATTCTTTCGGGTTTATAAGAAGTTTTTCCTCTATAATAATTCTTGTTCTCTTCAAATATGGAAAATGACCCTCTTCATTTTTGTTTTCATGTTTATTTTTCGTTCTGGGCTATTCTTTAGTGGAAACAGTGCTAAATAATTTTTTTGAGGGGAAGTGCTAAATATTTTGATTTGTGCTATATGAGTTAATTATGCATACATGTGTTTGTTCAAAGGTTTCAAGTCTTAGAGCTTTATGTTCATAGGTTCTAGTATCCGTTGTTTCAGTGAAAGATCTGGAAATTGATTACATGCCTTTTGTTTAATCAAAGAATGCCATAGCCAAAAAGAAAAAAGAAAAAAAAGGAAGAAAAATTGCAAATTGTTAACGACAAATACTTTTCCACAAAATGTTTAAGAAGTGCAACTGCGCCAAATATGCTCGCTAGAACTAGTAATCCAGTTTCAGATCTCTCCACTCAATACAAACATTTAAAATTATTATATTTTCAAAAGTGACTATTGATCTTAGGGTTTGGTAGGCAATGTAAACCAAATTCGCATTGCATAAATCAGCATAAGAACTGTCACTTGAGATTGATGCATGTGTGTGCAAAAGATGGTTCGAAAAAATGAAGGTCACCACTTCGTTTACTTGTTGAATTACCTGCTTGCATCTGGTGTTGATATGAATGTTAAGAAATGTAATGTGTAGTATTGGTTCAGATAGAGTAGCTATAGCTTGAGTGCCAGAACTTTTGTGTTTCACTATTCACATACCTGCCATGTGATGGTGCATGTAATAGGTGTCTCTGTTACAAATAGGCAAAAGATCAACTTGAAATAGAGTGAGAATAAGGGAAACGTCAAAAAGGCAATACGGGGAAAACATGTGATTCTGTGGAATTTATTATTAAACATTAAAGAAGCCGTGGAGAAGTGTTTGTTCATTTGTTTTGAATATTAGATTCAGGCATAATTCATTTTTCTTGGGTTAAGTTTCTTTTGCGAGCTTATTGTCACCATTGCATCTATGTAACAGGGCTGTCACCTATATAAAGAATTAGAGGCCAGTTACAATAAAGAAGCCAGAATAGGAGGAAAGGTCAAGAGGGACTTGAAAGGGAGAATAGAAAGGACTTAGAAGGGGTTCGTTGATTAACTTTAGCGATGGTAGTAAAAGGTTTTTGCCCACTTTTGTTTATGAAATTCTAGCAATGATCTGCCATTCCTGCCCTTTATCTAGATTTACATAGACGAAATTGGTTTTCTTCTGCAAATGCACACACCGTACTATTTCTGTGCTGCTTGTTGATCATTCCTCATTTTATTTCTCCTATCAATGTGTTCGTGAGGGTTTGGGTTGGAAAAACGTTTAACTGCAGGCCTGACCTTGTGCTGGTGCTATTGTGCTGTGCAAAATGAAAAACGAAACGAGATTTGTGATTCATAAGTTTTAGACCTTGGAATAAAGTTGTGCGAGTGGTGAACTGAAACTTGGAATTCATTTTCTAAAATATGTTTATCAGGATAGGGAGAGTCGATATGTGAATGAAACAGCACTAATCCTGAAACCCTATACACTTTATCGTGATAAAGATTGTTCACATTATATTTTGTTATAAAATACCCTTCCTTCCTAATGAGTTCACTTGATTAACTCTTTTAGAATGAAATCAAATTTCTTTATCAAAAGTTTGATATCCTTTTATAATGTAAATTTGTTGACGAAATGTATCTTTCAAATCATTTCAATCTTTTATCCCCTGGCCTTTTTGGTTTTGCCTTCTAGCTGCGCTGACACTCATTTGTTCTGCTGTTCGTTGATAGTCGGTTTACTCTACCGCGATTCATCAGAAAAGTAAAATAGTACCCGAAAAGGAAATTATGGAAATAAGTAAAAAAAAAGTATTTTTCCGGCATTTAATTGGGAAAACATTTACCGGTATTACCTTTTTTGCAGGGAAATATACAGCTTTCATAAAGCAGCGTCAGATAGACCTACAATAGAGTGCTTGTTTGTACTTGACAACTGCTGTATCCCTGAAGAAATAAATGTGAATGATGTTCGTGTTGTTCACGTTAACTCAGAGGTGATAAGAAAAGTTTCTGGTGTCCAGTCTGTTGATTCTGTTGAAGTCATTGCCTTGGTGAGAATTCCTTCAACGTTTCACATTGTCAGCAACAGTCTGCATGAAGAAGATTGTCGTTCATTGTTTTCATTCCCACATCGAATTCTAGTTCTTGATAGAATCCAGGTATGCTTCATTTTTTAGCAGTTAATTGAGTTAGTTGATAACAGTACCTTAATTATCCTAAGATCCTATTATATATGTATTTTTTAAACACAAATAAATGCTTAACGAACTTGCAGCGAACAAGGGTGCCCTTTACAGGCAAACAAATCCAATCTACTTTCTTGAATCTGTCAGCTTACATTGCCTGGATAATTGGTAGTGTCAATGTACATTTATTTAATTAGAATATATCATAAACAAAATGTACATGCTTGTTGTGTCACATTGGAAATAATTCATTCATAGGTATCATTTGCATGTTCTATACAAAATGGCATGCATCGCATGTTTAACTGAATCACGGAAAAAGTTAAAAAAAATAAATCATTATATTTCTTCTTGAAACTTTGGAAGTTCAAACTACGACGTTTAATTTGCTTCAATGAGAGTATATACATGAGCGGAATTCATTGGAGGATTGAGTCCTTAAATGCCTACTTTTGCATTTCAGTGTTACATCTATGATCTATGAACTCGTGTGACTTTATATGGCAGGATCCGGGCAACCTAGGCACACTTGTTAGATCTGCCACGGCTTTTAGATGGGTAAGTATCATCACTTCCATGTAAAAATCGTTTAATTTTCATGCTTTCTTTTTCAATCTGGTATTCGCTGTCTTACTGGATTTTCTTTTTCATTTTGTTTTCCATATCTATGGTAACATAAATTTATAGGTAAGACATGCTTTCTGTTTTATTTAGTTTTGGATCCTTCCACCATGTTTCCTTTAAAATGGTCTTAAATGATTTTTTTTAAACTATCTTCAAAGGTTTCATCTAATTTTCAGCCTTGCAACAGCAATTACTAGTTCTCGAAGTGATATTATTTCGTCCATCCGGAGAAATGGGAAACTGTTGGATAAATACTGGTTGGGCATTCCTATTGGATCTCTGTTAAGATACTTTAAACAAAATTTAAAGAACTCGTGTATTTGTAAATACCATACTTACAACTGTCAAATTTTGTTAAACTGAAGTAAGAAACATGTCGAAATAGAACTCTTGTTTTCTGCAATCACAAGACACATTTTCACATACTAAAACTTATAAATTTCATATTTTTATTAGTGGATGAATTATAATTATTTAAAAAAATAATAAAAGTATATCTTTTAATTTTATTTATTAAATACCAATTAAGAAAATGATTAAAGCTTTTAAAATATTTTATCAAAATTTTACGAAGGATTTGAGATTCTTACACAAATCCACGTGATCCAAACAAGAGGTGGATTTCAAATCAAGGTATTTGAAATCTATTCATTTTTCAAATACAGTGGATTTGAAATCCCTCAATCCAAACACACTCTAAATGTTTATCAATTCAACAGGATGGAGTCTTTCTGCTTCCTGGCTGTTGTGATCCATTCAATGACAAAGCACTCAGAGCTTGTCGAGGGGCCTGCTTTCAAATCCCAATAGTTTCTGGTAATTGGACGCACGTTGAAACCTTCAGACAAGTTTTCCAGATGAAAATGTTTGCTGGCCACCCTGCAATGAGCGATGATCTAAATCCCGTTATAAGACTTTCTAAAGATTTTGCATATTCTGTAGCAAATTCGCCTCTTTGCCTGGTTTTGGGCAGCGAAGGAGGCGGCCTGTCTGAAATTAGTCGGAGGGCCTGTGAGCTTGTAACCATTCCAATGTCCGGAGAATTTGAGTCTCTGAATGTTTCTGTGGCTGGTGGGATATTCATGTATATGTTGCAGCATGAAAACAATGAACCTGTTTGATTTCCTGATAATACTATTCTTTCATTTAGAGATAATTACAAAAACTATCTCTGAGGTTTAGTCTAATTACAAAAAAGACCCAGTTATCTTTCAAAATTACAAATACCCTATTGATATTTGTTTCTATTTTACCAACCGTGCTTAAGAGGGGGTTATTTGTTAGGCAAATATAAACATCAAGGAGGCGTTTGTAACGCCTTATGGGGTATTTGTAATTTTGAAAGATAATTATATTAGGGGGTTGTTTTTTTAACTATCCAGGAGAAGGGTAGCAAAAAGTTAAGTTGTGGTAAGACACACCTACAGAAACATCTGGCCATAAAATGACGTCCGCGTTGTTTGCTTCTAAAGGCTTCCCTTCGATTCTAGGAGCAACATGCAACAAGATGGCTAGTTTTACTTGATGAAAGTTATAGTTGGAGGTAATTGCAAATAAGGAATATTTAAATCATTTTAGTGAAGTAAGAAATCTCAGTTTCCAACAACCAAGTTTTAGATTTCTATTAGATTAACTACACTCACATGATGGATGGTATCTTAAGTTCACTTGTTCCATGTGTAAAATATTATGTGAACTAAAAATATACAAATTGCTTTGATAATAGTTATGCTGTTTTCATTATTTCTTACAATCATAAAAGGTTCAAGACAGAAACAAAATAAAAGGATATGATGAAATAGAAGGACATATAAATCTAATTGATAGGGATAACTACAAAAAATTACCCCTAAAGTTTAGTCTAATTACAAAAAACTCCAATTATTTTTTAAAATTACAAGTACCGTGATGCTACTAGAATTTTTATATCACTCCAGTCAGGGTATTTAGTCCAATTATCAAGATAACTCCAAGAGTCAATGTAACTCCAATAGTCAAGATACTTCATTACTGGTGGAGGGAACTGGCCTACAATACGAGCAAATAAGGTTAGGAGGGCTCTGGCCTAGAGAAGTCCATTCGATGCTTAAGCCACTATGAGACCGAAAGATAATCCAATGTGTATCCGATGCTTAAGTCAATTTGGGATCGAAAGATAATCCAATATGTATCTGATGCTTAAGTCAATATGAGATCAAAAGATAATCCAATGCGTAAAGGAACTTAAGCATTACAATGTGATTATTTCTTACAAATGATACTGTGGGACTTATGGGCCTTATGTAGTGGTTTGGGCCTCGTTAGTTGATGAGTGTAAAATATACGTACATTTGAGGGCTTAAAATGATATATATTTGATGCATTTGCACGCATATTCAATATGTTTTGCTTGGTTTCCCTTGTTGGGCGTAATAATGTGTACTCTTGTGAATTTTGCAGAAAATGGAGCTAAATTGGATAAAAAGAGATATCATGTTCTAAAGTATAGGTCAAGAGCTAATGTACGAGCAAAAATATGAAGGAGAGAAGCATGGACGGTCAAAGAAAAGGGAATTTCCTAAAAAAGGTCAAAAAGTGCTTATTTTATAATTGCTTTTTATTTGGCCAATAATTTTCATGTCACACTTCTAGCGAGAGGTGAGTTCTAGTAAGACGAAAATATTTTAAAACATGTGTGACAAGCGTGTTTGTGGGGAGTCATTTAATTCACAAATATTTTTGGAGTTAATAAGAATTGTAACGATCCGAGAGGACTACAATTGTTATTAATCAACTGCTTACGCAGAATCCATCCCGACCAGGGGAGTTAATGAATTTAGGAATTTGAACCCATAGAATTGCATGAATTGGTTTTTAAAACTACATTCGCATTTAATATTGAAGAAGTATGTTGAGATTATGTGTCTAAGGTTGCTCCTAAAGATGATGAAAATACTTGTGGGGTTCACAAATTTATTTAATTTATTTTTCTTTATTTTTCGATTTTAGTTATAGTAAAATACTTTCGATCGCTTCAATAAAATTAGAATATGATGTTATTATAGCCTAAGTATTTCGAGCTTCAATCCCTGAGGAATACGACCTTGCTTGTCATTATCCTATAAACCACACTGTACACTTGCAGTTGTATGAACCAAAACAATTTTTGGTGAACAAGTTTTTGGCGCCGTTGTCGGGGATTGATTAGATTCTACTTAGATATAGTAATAAGTAGTCCAATCTTAATTGAAGCATATTTTTTTTTTGTAAATATTTTTTTATTTTATCTTTTTTCGATTTTTTTTTTATTTTATTTTATTTTTTTCTTCGTTTCTAACATCGTTTTTTTTTGAGTGCGTAGACTGGAATCTTTGGAGATACAAGAAGCCCAAAGGCATTTGCATTGGGAGGCCGACATCAAAAGGGCAAATTCTCGGCGATACTTAATCCGAGAAAACAGTAACGCCATCCGTCTTATGGATGGTACAAAATATGAGGGCTCATGATTTCAACCGACGCGGTTCAACGAAAGCGATGCTAGAAATCGAAAGTCAAGACGAAAAACTTAACGCTTTGTGGGAGGCAAAGACGTCGTGAAAACCCCGAGGTCACAAAATAAAAAAAAAAATTAAAAAAAGAAAATAAAAAAAAAAAGAAAAAAATTCTGAAAAAAAAAAAAAAAAAAGAAAAAAAAAAAATTTTTTTTTTGAAAAAAATAAAAACGAAAAAAATTTCGAGAAAAAAAAAAAAAACGGGCGACGGGCGTATGGACGCACACGACCGGACCGTGCGATCCACTCCTCCAGTTTCAAATTTTACGGACAAGCGAGAACGACGATAAGTACTCTTTACGCATTCCTCTTTTCTTTTGATAATTTCCTCATATGTTTGGGACGAAGCATATTTTAAGTTTGGGGGTTGTCAAGAATGTGTAAATTATTGCATTTTGCATTGCATTTAGATCTGCACGTAGAGTTTGCATAAAAAAAATTTTTGCTTTATTTTTTTGATTTTTAGTTATTTTTGTTTTAGCACATAATCGCTTTAGCACGTTTAATTGCTTTTGTGTGTGGTTTTTTTAATATTGCCCAACTCTCTATGATTTTACTATGAATATTTTTGGCATGGATAACATACTTGTGGGAATAATGTAATAAATTTTTAGGAGGAAAGTTTATTTGCTTGGCATTTATTAAGAAAATGGGTATTTGAGCATGTTGCGAAAAATAAGCCTGTGAGCTTTTGGGCCTTAAACTGCTTTATATTATGTAGACTTATTTTTTTTCTTGAGTGTGTCATTCATGATTGATAGAACTCTAGAACTTGCTCTGGTATCTTCATTGAAGCCATATGTGTGTGCAATTTTGAAAATGATCTAAGGTCATCTTTGTTTAGCCTACTTAGCCTAAAAAGTCTACTTATGAACTCATGATTCCCTAGTTAGCCAAGTTTGAGCCAAAACTATTATTCTGAGACACATTGATCTTTAAAATTTACATGTTTTTAATCCCTACAAATTCTTGAGCTTATAGAAAATGAATAAGTTTGGGGGAGATGTGGTGAAAAAATTATGAAAAGGAGAGGAAGTTGGCAAAAGAAAGAGGGATGAGCAGTATCTAGGTAAATGGAAAAAAAAATACATGAAGCTCGAAAAAGAAAGAAACATCTCTCGAAAAAGAAGAGAAAAATCGAGCAAAAGAAAATTCTGCAAAAAAGAGCGAGAAAAGAAGGCGAAAAAAAAGGCCTCGGAAAGAAAAAGGAGAAATAAGGGTGGAATTGAGTTGAAAAAGAAAATTGATATTATATTAAAATTGGGTTGGTGAATTGTATTATATTTGCTCAAGTCAAGTCACTTAATCCAAATTTCTCACCCTAACCAAAGAGCCTACATTACAACCAAATGAAAAATCCTTTTTGATTCTTAGATTGTGCACACAAAAGTGGTCGAGATGTTAGACGATTTGCAAGCCTATGGTAGTTCTACATTCACTGAATTGAATTTGAGCGTAAACACTATCTATTCATAAGAGTAGTGATACACTATCTTCTTGTGAGTCGCGATGTCGAATACCCAAGAGAGTATTGATTATGCCGAGTTTATGAATGATGACTTCTTGATGATGAGTTTATGGTTTCTTGAGTATGAAGTCGAGTGTTATTTAATGTTTATAGTGTTCTTGGGTGTTCTTTCGTTTTACCCCTTATATTATTTTTTCTTAATTTGCTCGAGGACGAGCAATGCTTTAAGTTTGGGGGATTTTGATGAGTGTAAAATATACGTACATTTGAGGGCTTAAAATGATATATATTTGATGCATTTGCACGCATATTCAATATGTTTTGCTTGGTTTTTCTTGTTGGGCGTGATATTGCGTACTCTTGTGAATTTTGCAGAAAATGGAGCTAAATTGGATAAAAAGAGATATCACGTTATAAAGTATAGGTCAAGAGCTAATGTACGAGCAAAAATATGAAGGAGAGAAGCATGGACGGTCAAAGAAAAGGGAATTTCCTTCAAAAACGTCAAAACGCGCTAACAGTTTCTAACACTGGCAAAGTTTAGTATTTTGGTCATAACTTTAACTACAAAATTGATATTGAGGCCATTCAAGTGGCCAAGGAAAGCTTAGAGAAAGATCTACAACTTTCATGAAGACCCCGAGATCAAATTAGGATCGCACGATCCGGCCGTGTGGGTTGACACGGTCGTGCGACGTAACTGGGGCTGAATTGGTCTCTGTTTCCTACTCAAACTCTGCAAGTGATCTCTCCAACCATCTATAAAAGGGACCCAAGGCTATGCACAAAAAAATCATCATCCAACATCACTCTCTACATAGAAAACACATCAAATAACACAGGAAAGAAGGAATCAAAGAGCTTCTGAGAGCAAAAGACTAGGTCACGAAGAACACCACAAGGCTTTCGCATCTAAGGAGCACAAGAGCTTCGAGGGCTTAGAGGGAGAATCCATCCTGACAAGAAGGAGTTTTCTTTCTATGTCTAAGAACTCTTGTCTGTACTTATATGATGTCTAATTATTGATTCATATTTGTCTATGAGTTTGTAATCAATGTTTGACATATTTTTTGGATCTTAGGGGCATAATCAAAACTGTGGATTTATATTAAATATGTTTATTTATTTTCTTAATTAATTCATGCGTTCTAGTTTATGAATTCGAGTGCTTATTTTATAATTACTTTTTATTTGGCCAATAATTTGCATGTCATACTTCTAGTCCATAATCCGAGAGGTGAGTTCTAGTAAGACAAAAATCGAATTCAGACATGAAACATGTGTGACAAGCGTGTTTGTGGGGAGTCATTTAATTCACATATCTTTTTGGAGTTAATAAGAATTGTAACGATCCGAGAGGACTACAATTGTTATTAATCAACTGTTTACGCACCACCTGACCAGGGGAGTAAATGAATTTAGGAATTTGAACCCATAGAATTGCATGAATTGGTTTTTAAAACTTTATTTGCATTTAATATTGAAGAAGCATGTTAATAAAGGTTGCTCTAAAGATGTTGAAAATACTTGTGGGGTTCACAAATTTATTTAATTTATTTTTCTTTATTTTTCGATTTTAGTTATAGTAAAATACTTGATTTTCGATCGCTTCAGTAAAATTGGAATATGATGTTATTATAGCCTAAGTGTTTCGAGCTTCAATCCCTGAGGAATACGACCTTGCTTGTCATTATCCTATAAACTACATTTTTTTTGTATGAACAAAACAATTTTTGGCGAGCATTAGTCGTGCGCCAATAATCGAGTACTAATCACATTTAACCCCATTAAATAATAATAAAGGACTAATAAAATAAATATCATAATTCAAATAAAAGGATAAGTAATAAAATATTTTATCCCATATCAACCCTCTTAAGGTTTGTATTTACCTAATATAGTATCCTCTCTCGAGGCCCCTTGAGGCTGCAGTTTTGTAAGCTAAAAACAAATATTAGCAGTTATTTTAATTTTAATAGATAACTATTTTTTGTTGTAATTAAGCTAAAACATCAGAGGTAGTTTTTGTAATTAACCCTTAATTGATATAATCATACTTCTTGCAATCATTGTACAACATTCAACACTTTCTTTGATAAAAAATTTCAAAATCTTGGGGCCTCATAGCCCCGTTCCTAGAGTCCTAAAGGATGTTCATCATGGGCTACTAGAACCCAATGTCCCCACTAGGTCGCCCCCAAGAAGTTGTTAGTTTTGTGGGATTCGGACCCCCACCGGGAAGTAAGATAAAATGTTGATTGGTCAATCAATTGAAATGTCTTTGTGAAAGACTTGAACCAAAGATTTCGGGGATTTGAGCCTTCCTCCTTACAAACTTAACAATTCTTTATTTTCTTTTGCAAAATTACTCAATTCGATCTCGCCATAACATTTGGAATTCATCCTACTTATTTTTTTTTTAAGAAATTATTTTTTGAAAAATTGTTGATTAAGCTATAAAAATATGAGTTCATTTCTTTCTCTGATTATCAGATTTATTCAATCAAGGTAAATTAACAATGTTGCTACTAATTTTACTTAATTTTATCTAAGACCTTAATCAGCTTTTTTCTAATATAATATTTTTCTATTATAACGACCAAAATGTTAGTCCAGTGGCTACGATAATCTAGAGGGGGTGAATAGATTATCTCGGTTTTTCAGATTTTGCCCTCTTTTTGAATAATCAACCAAAGACGAGAATGTAAATGCGGAAATAAAACAACACTCATCGATTTAAAGAGGTTCAACCCACCTAGGCCTAATCCTCTACCACCCCAGTATATCAGGGATGGATTTCAAAAGAAAAAAAGATTTTATTAATTTACCAAAAATTAATACAACACCTGAGGATTACCACAACCCTCTTACACCACCTTGAGGATTACCACAATCCTCTTACAACACCTTTGAAGATTACCACAACCTTCAAACACCATCACCTGATCACCCAAGTGTATTCTTACCACAAGAATACTCACAAGGATGTCTTGTGTTGAATGATAACCAAAATCAAGATTACAACTCAATAATGATTGATACAATATGAGTACAAGTGTAATCAAGAATTGAAAGCCTAGACCTCAAATATGTGCAAGTGAAAGTGCTAAGGCTAATACAAAAGATATATGAAAGTGTTTGCTTTGTTTGCTCTTTTCTTGTATAGAGTGTTGTCTCTTGTTGCTTGAATGAAGCCTCTATTTATAGGAGAGGTCTTGGCTTTGATTTCAGGACATTGGCTCCTCCTTGGGGAGTGATTTGTAAAAGAAACCATTTAAAATCATCAATATAGATTAGAAATCAATCCCACAAAAAGGGAAAAAATCTAAAACGCAACGGATAGTTTCTTTGTCAAACATGGGGGTTTCGAAAGAGATAAGATTGAAATTGAATTCTGCGAATTTTTACACAGGGGGAAGAAGTGCGAACCGTGACGGTTGCCTTGACAGCGTTTTAAACGAGAGAAGTCGGAACAAAAAAAAGTCGCCCGCCGGCCGACCGTCGAACAACAGTCGGTCGATGGCCGGTCGCCCTTTTTTTTCTTACGTCCCATTTTCTGTTTCAAAACTCAAAGTGCGGGTTGCCCTAAATAGGCGGCCAGGTCGAGAAACAAAAGTGTTGTCCAATTTTAAATCGAAAATAAACCCCAAGAAATACTCCAGAAAAATAGTAAAAACATTTTAGATCGATGGAGGTATTGGGACAACATTTAGAGACATTGTTTTGGTATAAAAACTTATTTTAATAAAATCATCAAAATCATGATAAAAACATTTATCTAACAAACTCCCCTTTTTGATGATTACAAACCAAAACAATTTACAAGAGGACGATTTTGAAAACAAAACAATTTTCCGGTTTTAGAGTAAACTATCCGTTTAATAACATTTTACAAAAAGCTCCCCTATCAATAAGCATATCAATAAGAAGTATTGTATAAGCTAGAAGCACAAGCTTTTACAAAAAAACAACAACTTCATGAAAGCTCCCCTGTCACAAATACTTAATATCCATGCAAACAAGTCCATAAAACAACCATTGGACTAAGTTTTCTTCACAACTTATGGCCTAAACAAGCCATAGCTTATGGCTTCTATATCGAGCTTTTATTAGCTTCTTTGAGCTAACGAGCCATTTTCTGTTTCTCCCCTTTGGAATCATCAAAAAAAGAATGTTAGGACAATAAAAACATCATACAAGTATATCAAAGTGTGCCAAAGAGACGATTTATCAACCATTCGAGAAGATAAGCTTATAATCCAAAAAAAATGGGAGAAAAGTATCATTTGATATCCATAAGCACGTTTAGAGTGTCAAGACATGATCTCAATAAGTATATAAGACATATGAAAGCATAAGAGTCATGTAAAAGTGAACAATTCATTGCAACAATTCATCGAACACCTTGTGGGTGTAAAATATAAAAGAGATTGTATAAAGCCCTTGTAAGAGATTCAAGCCAAAAATTTTCATCACCAAATCATACCAAACATCATACAATACAGCATAATAACTAAGCTCATCATGATCACAAAATAATTTCATCAAGTAATATACAAGAAAGCCATAAACTCAAGGGTTCAACCCATTTGAGCAAAAGGAATAGAATTCTTACCATTCGATCGGTAAAGATGAGCGATGATGATGATAAACAAGTCATATAAGGTGTATGATATGAATTGAATTCATGAAAACAAATTTTGAGTGAAATTTGTGTGAATTTGGCAAAGGGACGAAAAATGGCCAAAAAGAGTGAAAATGACTAATGTCAAGACAACAATTTTAAACCAAAAAATGGCTTAGGCATAATCGGTCGACGTTATTCGGTTGCCCTCAACCTCTTGGTTTTTTTGTTTTGCAAATTTTCCAAAATCCGAATTTTCAACCAAAAATCCGATTTTTCGCCTCTAAGTTTTAAAAACGTGCAAAATACAAACGTAAATTTCATTCAATATGCATTATGCCTAACCGAGTGATAGCAAAAAGTCTCGGAAGTTAGCGGTTTTGTGAAAATATCCGCTAATTGATCTTGAGATGGTACAAAAGATATCTCAATTTTTCGTTTTGAGACACAATCCCTTAGAAAATGATGTCGAATCTCAATATGTTTAGTACGGTTGTGATGAACTCGGGTTTTGAGCAATATTTATAGCGGATATATTATCACAAAATATAGGAACATTTTCAAAAGAACATTTGTAATCCGCTAAGGTTTGTTTCATCAAAGAAGTTGAGTACAACAAAAGGCGGCGGAAATATATTCGGCCGGCCGTTGAAAGTGAAACACAATTTTGTTTCTTTGAGAACCAAGAAACTAGGAGCTAAAAATTGACATGAAGGAAGTACTTTTCCGATCATCAATCATAGTCCGAATCACTATAACCTTTAAGAGAAAAATTTTCATTCTTTGGATAAAATAAACCATATTGAATGGTGCCTTTCAAATATCGAAAAATCCTTTTAACGGCACTCATATGAGATTCTTTGGGATTGCTTTGAAAACGAGCACAAGGCATACGGCATGAAGAATGTCCGGTCTACTAGCGGTTAAATAAAGTAAACTACCAATCATACCTCGATACTTGGATTCATCAACCGACTTGCCTTTTTCATCTTTGTCAATTTTGACATTGGTTGCCATAGAAGTCGAACGGTTCTTCCTTCTTCAATGCCGAACTTCTTCAAAAGTTCTTTTGTATACTTTGATTGCGAAATATAAATACCTTCTTGGCATTGCTTAATTTGAAGTCCAAGGAAGAAGTTTAGCTCCCCATCATACTCATCTCGAATTCACCTTGCATTAACTTGGAGAATTTCTTGCACAAAGATTCATTAGTAGCACCAAAGATAATATCATCAACATAAATTTGCACAAGTAAACAATCTTGCCCTTTTTCAAAAACAAAGAGTGTAGTATCAACTTTACCTCTTGTAAAACCATTTTGCAAAAGAAAAGAGCTAAGTCTATCATACCATGCACGGGGTGCTTGTTTTAAACCATACAAAGCCTTTTTAAGTTTATAAACATCATTAGGCCTAGAAAAATTTTCAAACCCCGGAGGTTGTTTTACATAGACTTCTTCTTGAATAATACCATTTAAGAAAGCGGATTTAACATCCATTTGGTAAAGTTTGAAATTTTTGAAACAAGAATAGGCAAGTAAAATACGAATAGCTTCTAAACGTGCTACGGTGCAAAAGTTTCATCATAGTCAATACCTTCTTCTTGACAATACCCTTGAGCTACTAACCTTGCCTTATTTCGAACAATGTTGCCTTGATCATCAAGTTTGAGGAATACCCATTTTGTACCAATAATTGTTTGAGATGGAGGACAAGGTACTAATTCCCATACATCATTTCTTTCAAATTGATTCAACTCCTCTTGCATTTCCAAAAACCAATCTTCATCCTCAATAGCTTCCTTAGCATTTTTAGGCTCTTTTTGAGATATAAGAGCTTTTTCGGCAAAATTCCTTCTTGAGTCATTACTTTATCAAGGGGATCACCAATAATAAGATCTTTTGGGTGATCTCCTTAAATTTCAATGCTACGGGAAGATTTGTATCACCCCTATCTTCTTGAGGGACATTTGAACTTGAAGGTTGATCATTATGAGCATCACTTTGAACAATAGGTTCAACAATATCCTCTTCATCACTATCGTCATTGGGTATTCTTTCAACACCCGAGGCTTCATTAAATTTGACATGAATAGATTCTTCAACAACCATGCTAGTCTTGTTGTAAACCCGATATGCTTTGCTCTTGGTTGAATACCCCATAAATATTCCTTCATCGGCCTTAGGATCAAGTTTGTCCAATTGATCCTTAGTATTTAAAATAAAGCACTTACATCCAAATATTTTGAAATAACTAATATTTGGAGTTCTTCCTTTCCAAAGCTCATATGGAGTTTTATTCATTTTAGGACGAATATAAACTCGATTAGTGACATAGCAAGCGGTATTTGCGGCCCAAAAATATTTTGGAAGAGAAAATTCATTGAGCATGGACCGACTCATTTAGCGTCCGATTCTTTTTGGCTACACCATTTTGTTGAGGTGTCCTTGGAGAAAAATTGTGCGTATATCCCTTGGTTTCACAAAAGACTCTAAACTCACCGTCAAATTCTCCGCCTCGATCACTTGAATAGTTTTAATAGTATCTTCCTTTTCATTCTCAATGCGTCTACACAACTTAACAAACTCATTAATTCGCTTTTATTTGCAAGAAAAAGAGCCCAAGTGTATCTAGAAAAATCATCGACAATAACGAAAGTGTAATGTTTTCCACTTAGACTAGCCGTACCAATATCCCCATACAAATCAAGGTGAAGCAATTGTAGGGGTTTGGTAGTGGAAATTTCATTTTTGGGCTTAAAACTACTCTTAACTAATTTGTTCTTTTGAAGTGTCACATAAGCCAATATTTTCAAAATTCAATTTGGGTAGTCCTTTTACATGTTGGTTTTTGTAAATATTTTTCAAATTCTTGTATCCAACAAGTCGCCTATGCCATAAACTCGTTAAATCATTATTGGCGACAAGACAAGAAACATTTTGACTAACCAAATCACTAGTACAAATTTTGTAAAGATTGCCTTTTCTATTTGCTTCACAAATAATATTACCATTTTTAATAATAAGGCATTTTTCTTTATTAAAAGAAACATCATAATTTGAATCGCAAAGTTGGCTAACACTTATCAAATTAAACTTAAGCCCTTCTACTAAAAGAACATTACAAAGAGAGAAAGAAGAGTTACCAATTTCTCCATTTCCAAGAATTTTTCCTTTGCCATTGCGAACATGACCATACCCTCTTCTTGGAGCTTGATGTTGGTAAAAAGCTCTCCTCCCGGTCATATGGCGTGAATATCCGCTTGTCCACGAGCCATTTCGAATCCTCCATGGTTGTTATAGCCCCTATTACCTACAAAATCATTTCTTTTAGGTACCCTATAATTTTGGGGTCCATGGGGTTAGTTTTGAGACCTTTGGGTCTCCAAATATAACTAGAGCTATTTCTCAATTTGCAATTATTAGCATAATGTCCAATTTTGCCACAATAAAAACAAGTAGGAGTATGAGAGCTACTAGCACGTATGAAAGCTCTCGGACCTTGGTTATTTTTCTTAAAGACTTTTGAAATGGTTTGTAACCAAGTCCTTGTTTTGAATGCTCACCTCTTTGTGCATCTAAAATTTTAGTAACCTTATCCGTGCTTAAATTAAAACGATGCACATCCTTTTTCAAATTATCAATATCATTAGTGAGCATTTGTTTCTCGGTTTCAAGAGTTTGAATTTGAGTAAGGGTAATAGCATGAACATGATCAAGAGTCTCATAAGATGTAAATAATTTATCCTTTTCTATTTTAAGCTCTTTATGCTCCTTCTTTAAACTCTTGTATTTAACAATTAATTTTTGAAATTCATTTTGCAACTCATCAAAATCACATTGCAATTCATCAACTAAGGAGGAGGTAGAGGAGTTAGAACCTCATTATTTTCATCGTCCATAGCCATAAGACCATGTTCGGTTTCACCTTCCTCGTCGGATGTCTCGAGTAGCTCATCCCAAGTTTTGACATCCGCATTTAGAGCCTTTTTTTTGGAAAAAGCTTCTTTTTCTTTTGTTCCTCCTCATTGAGTTTTGGGCAATCGGCTATGAAGTGCCCGGGCTTTCCGACTTAAAGCAAGCATTATCTCTTGGTTTTCTTGCTTTATTTTTATTCACAAATTTTGCAAATTTTCGAACAAGTGCGGCCGCCTCTCCTCATCATCATCATCATTATCATAGTATGCATTATTAGAAGAGGAAGCAAGACCTTTAGGAATATTTTGCATACCCGATTGATTGATGGTTGGTTTGGTATTTTTCCTCTCCTTGAGATAGACTTCATAGATGAGGAGGTTCCCGATGATCAAACTTGAGTGTCTCAAGATTTTGTGCTTCCGTGATTGCCGTCACCTTTTCGGACCATGAGCGGGAAGAGCATTCAATACCTTAGTCACTTTGTCTTCTTCGGAGATGACTTTACCGAGGGCCATAAGAGGATTGACAATGTTGTCAAGCCTTTCCACCATCTTGGAGATGCTTTCACCATCATACATGTTAAAGTTTTCAAAGTCTTTAACAAGCATGGTCTTTCTAGCTTGCTTGACCTTCTTTGTCCCTTCATATATAGTCTCCAATTTTTCCCAAACCTCATGTGCCGACCTTATGCCTCGTATGCGATTGTACTCGGTGGCGGTAAGTGAGCAATGCAAAATATTTAAGGCCTTACCGTTTAGAGAGAAAGCCTTCTTATCATTTTCATCGAACTCCTTGAAAGGTTTAGGAGTCGAGGTGCCATCCTCCAATTTTTTGTTGGTTGATCAACTCCTTCAATAACCACATTCCATATGTCAAATCCGCACCCTTGTAGAAAGCACTCCATACGGTCTTTCCAAAATGCGTAGTTGTTGGCGTCAAACAATGGTGGCTTGTTGGTGGAGGCGCGGTGGTGAGATAAGCGTCATTCGTAGCCATGGATCTTTCCTCTTTACTCGGAGCGAGCTAGCCAAAGAGTTTGGCTCGATACCACTTGTTAGTCCAAGTGGCTACGATAATCCAGAGAGGGGGTGAATAGATTATCTCGGTTTTTCAGATTTTGCCCTCTTTTTGAATAATCAACCAAAGACGAGAATGTAAATGCGGAAATAAAACAACACTCGTCGATTTAAAGAGGTTCAACCCAAGGCCTAATCCTCTACCACCCAAAGATATCGGGATGGATTTCAAAAAAAAAAAAGATTTTATTAATTTACCAAAAATTAATACAACACCTTGAGGATTACCACAACCCTCTTACACCACCTTGAGGATTACCACAATCCTCTTACAACACCTTTGAAGATTACCACAACCTTCAAACACCTATCACCTAGATCACCCAAGTGTATTCTTACCACAAGAATACTCACAAGGATGTCTTGTGTTGAATGATAACCAAAATCAAGATTACAACTCAATAATGATTGATACAATATGAGTACAAGTGTAATCAAGAATTGAAAGCCTAGACCTCAAATATGTGCAAGTGAAAGTGCTAAGGCTAATACAAACAAGATATATGAAAGTGTTTGCTTTGTTTGCTCTTTTCTTGTATAGAGTGTTGTCTCTTGTTGCTTGAATGAAGCCTCTATTTATAGGAGAGGTCTTGGCTTTGAAGGACATTGGCTCCTCCTTGGGGAGTGATTTCTTTGCAAAAGAAACCATTTAAAATCATCAATATAGCTGTTAGAAATCAATCCCACAAAATAGGGAAAAGTCATTCAAAACGCATAGCGGATAGTTTCTTTTCAAACATGGGTTTTTCCAGAGATAAGATTGAAATTGAATTCGCAAATTTTACACGGGGGATTTTTGAGGGGGTTCAATCCGGTTTGCCTTGCCAGCGTTTTTAAAAGGTAGAAGTCGGAACAAAATCCAACTTCAGTTTCTTTCGCCGTCGCCGATCGATTTATTCACGTCGCCCACCTGGGGGTCGACGGCCGCCCCGCCCTTTTTTCTTACGTCCCATTTTCTGTTTCAAAACTCAACTCAGTGCGGGTTGCCCTATTTTCGATCTGAAACAAAAGTGTTGTCCAATTTTAAATCGAAAATAAACCCCAAGAAATACTCGAAAAATAGTAAAAACATTTTAGATCGATCGGAGGTATTGGGACAACATTTAGAGACATTGTTTTGGTATAAAAACTTATTTTAATAAAATCATCAAAATCATGATAAAAACATTTATCTAACACAAAAGTATCCCACTTATAAACTCTAAAATAATAAAAGAAGAAGTGGGGGAGGGAAAAAATATTCTCTCTAAAATTCTCTCTTCCTTCTTCCTCACGTCACATCCACGGTCTTGATTTCGTCGGTAGTCTTTTCCATTATGGATCTGGACGGAGTCCTCTTCCCCAAGATCTCCCATATTTTGTGCTCCCCACATCATTGTCTTCTTCTCGACGAGGTCCATTTCTATCCATCTCTACGGCCATAGTGTCCCTTCCATGCTAGTGTTGTCTTCCTCTCATGGGCCTAGCTTAGCCTTGGGTTCGTATTCTTCTTCTTCTATGGTTGTTACAATGCCACCTAGTCAGATCCTATTATCATCACACCACGATTTGCAGTAGCTCACTGCGTCACGGAAAAACCCTAGTCTGTTACAGGATTCTGCTCCTTGTACCGTGGTACAGGCTATGGGTACCGCGGTTCCCATGACAAAGGCTTTACAAAATACGCAGACTACAACCTGTACTGCGGTAGGGGGATATATCATGGTACACATGTCGATCTCCACCAATTTGGGTTCCTACTGCCAAGCTCTTTCCGGTCAGGCTTCTAATATTCCGAGCTCCACTATGAATACTAGTAGTGCCTCTCTTAACCCGATTAAGAAAGGTAATATCTTTACCTTGAAAATCAATAATGATATTTATGCTTCTCATCGACGGATTTGTGAACATACTCTAATTGATCGTACTATCTACAAAAAGGGTTCTAAAACTTTCTTTGTTATGCAATTGTACGACAAAGTCAACTCTTTATGGGGCTTGAAATCAAGTTTTTAAATTATCTTTTTGGGTAAAGGTTATTTTAATCTGCTTTTATATGACCTGGCGGACCATAAAGTTTGGAATATGGGGTTTCGGTCTTTGTCTCTGGGTCTTTTCAGACTTCAACAGTGGACCCCTGATTTTGATCTGGATGATGTCAAAAGTTCAACGACACAAGTTTGTGTTTGAATTCATGGTCTGAGTTAGGAATATTGGCACCCAGTTATTCTTGCAGAAATTGCAAGGGTTGTGGGCACACCTTTGAAGATTGATGACAATACTTTGAATGGTATGATGGGTCATTATGCTTGAGTTCTTGTGGAAGTAGATTTCTCTTCCATTTTGCCAGAGAAAATGTTGATTGAGTGTACTGGCCATTTGGGATTTATTGTTTTTCCATTACCAACAGCTGCCGGAATTTCGCCGACATTGTGAAGTGGTTGGTCATTCATTGGTTTCTTTCTGGAAAGCTTCTCTATAGACTAGGTTACTAAAGATGGGCCCCTTCCATCTACGTCACACGTGCCTCCACATGTGGCTGGTGAAGTGCCATTATTAACTCATATTAAATGTGCTACTTTGAGCTTGGTGTAGGAGGATAACGGTCATGATTCGGATTCCCCGGAGTTGTTACCGCATTTACCTATTGTTGTTTATCAACCTATGGATAAACATGAATCGCATATTACTCTGGACTCTACTCCATATCTGGATTTCTCAAATTCGAATAAAGAGCTTACTACCAAACTAAATATTGAATCGGACATTGATGATTCAAATAATAATCTAGCTTCATCTGACAACCGACTACAACTATTGATACCGCTCAGCCTGCAGGCTCTCTTGTTCTCTTGCATTATGTGTAGAGGAATGATTCATTTATGGCTCTCACACACTTATTCAGAACAAAATATTTTAGCAACTTGGTGGTTGATAAGTGGTTATTATGCATGTATTTCAGAGTGTAACATGGTATATAATTGAGATATTTTTATGTGTAACTAGTGTGTTTTGGTTGGTTTCTTTATTGGGAGTGATATTGTGGTTGTCTGGGTGTTTTTACAGGAAATAGAGCTAAATTGGAACTAAATTGAAAAAAAAAACGACAGCACGTTCCAAAAAATATGTTAAGAGCCAAAGGAAGAATGAAGACGCGAAGTAAAGAACCATGGATGATCGAACAATAGGGGATTACTTTCGAAAACGTCCAAACGTGTCAACAATTTCTAACACTGGCAGGGTTTAGTATTTTGGCCATAACTTTCTCTAATAGATTGATATCGAGCTAATTCAAGATGATGTGGAAAGCAAAGAGAAAGAGATACAACTTTCATGAAGACCTCAGAAGCAAATTCACACGTTTGGGGATTCACACGACCGTGTCAGGTGCAATCTGTGATTTTTAGAGACTGAAGACCATTCACTCGACCTACCCATGTGAAATTCACACGACCATGTGGTTTGCTACGAGCTGCAGATTTTATTTCCTTATTTTGCGAGGACTCTAAAAGGGATCTCGAAAGGCAACTATAAAAGGGGAAATTAGACCTAATAGCTGACACAATTCATCTATGAGATACAAGAACACATCTAGGGAGAGAAAACAACACATCTAAAGAGAGATTCTGGAGAAACCACGCAAGAGAATTAACAATGAAGAAGCACGAAGGTTTCAAGAACGTGAAAATTGATTCTTCCACACAGGGGGAATTCATCATCATAGTCTAGAACTTCTTTTTCATCTTTTCCATGTCGCATATTTTGTTTAATAATTTGTCTATGAATTTGCAAACGATTATGTTAGGCTAATTTCATCTTAATTCTAGGACTTGATGTAGAGTATGAATTTGATTTATATTTGACTTGGTTTGTTCCATATGAATTGGTTTCACGTATCTATTTGTGGTTCCTTGTGCTTAATTCTTGTGGATTACCTAATCAATAATCCGCATGTTTAATATGTTGGTTCATAATTCTGGAGATGAGATCCAACAACAGATTAAAGAAGTCAGAACATAAATAATTGTAGAGTCGGGAGGCTTTATGATGTTTATGGGGTTAAATACTTGATTCATTATACTTTTTAGAGTTGATATTGATTGTTGAGTAGGGATGCTAGCAATTCAATATGGATCTACGATTTGCTCACCTTGGGAGAGGGAATGAACTAAGATAGAAATTAAGTCCATAGATAAAGTGTAATTGGTTATTCCAAAACACAAATCGGGTATAAATTGATGAACCATGTCAAAGCCATAATTCTAGGATCGCCTTTGTTTGTTGATTAAACCTTGTGCATGTTTGTTAGTTTATTTAGTTTGCTATTTTTACTTAGTTCTAATTGTTAGATAATTCAATCATCATCTTATCCGGACGTTTCAATAAAATTGGAACTATTATAATTGTCGTAGTTTATATTTTAATCAATCTCTATGGAATACGACCCTACTTGCCACTATGTATAAACTACGCCGTACACTTACGGTTTAGCGAAAATATTTTAGTGATCAAGTTTTTAGCGCTATTGTCGGGGATTGAATTAATCAACATAAATACGGTGATAAATAGTTTCGATCTTAATTGGAACACTTTATTTGCTTTATTTTAGTTTTGATTTTAGTTAAATATTTGGGTATTGATTTAGTTCTTGTTGAGTGCATGATATGAAATTATATTCATACTAGTTTTTCATACATAGATATTAGATATGAATTTGTCTATTTGATATATTTTAGATATATGTGTATATATTAAAATAGAATAGTTTTTTTTTAAAATATTTTATTTTCTCCTAAAATTATGTTGCCAAATAAAACATGATTTTTCAATTTTTTTTAATTATAACAACTGTTCATCTTACTCTAAAAAAGTATTGGAATTTGAATGTGTTTATTATTGATTATATTAAAAATATAATATATTAAACATTTTGCATTGAGTAGTTATTTATTTTATTTTTTTTAAAACTTTTCCTGTAACGCCCCATTTTTTAAATGCATTTTTAGCGTTACGAAAATTTTAAGAAAATGCGTATAATTTTTTTTAAATAAATAGATAAATAAAAAGTTTAGCGGAAGCGATAATGAGGAAACCTTAAGTCTTAAGAAATAATTATAGAATATTTGCCAAAAATTAAAAATCCATTCAAAATACTTTGAAACAAATTTAAAAAAATAGTACATCACAAATGTTCGAAATTTAAAATGAATTCGATGTTCTTGGATTTGAAATAATTAAGAAGTGAAATCTTCGGCTATTCCCCCACATTTGCAGCTCATCCATCCATATAATCTGAAAAATATTTGAATTTAGGGGGTGAGTAATTACATACTCAGTAGGGATAAAGATTGTCCAAACTAAATACGAAAAGTGCACAATTACATAAATTAGCACATAACCTTTCCCATTGGTATAAGCCGAATAGCACATAACCTTTCCCGTTGGCATAAGCCAGATAGCACATAACCTTTCCCGTAGGCACGAGTGCCATATTTTCCTTTCTCGTGGCACGAATGCCATATTTTCCTTTCCCGTGGCACGTGGCCAAAAATTTTCCTTACAGTTGCATAAACATACATAACATACATCGCGATGAAAAGCATGTAATTCATAATAAATAATCATATCATATCACATATTGAAAGCAAACTAAATCACATACTTATGCATATCATGTAACACATCGAAAACATATAATTCACATAATTATTAATATCATGAAACACATTGAAAATGCATAATTCACATAATTGAACATTTTAGGCATTTAATAAGGACAATGAATTATACACATAAAATGTGATAAAAATCCCTACCTCAATCAGCAAATAAAATAGATGCACAAATTGCTCGACATTAGAAACCTAATTGTACGGCTCTTCGTCACCTACAATATAAATTTAACATGATTTAGGGGCTAAAGATTTAGCAGTAACTGACTAACTTCTAATTGAAATGATAATATTTATAAAAAAAATAGCCTAGGGCTATTTAATATGTAAAAATTGACTAAAAAATATAAGTTTGGAGGTCTAATTGAAACAAGTTAAAAGTAAATTTTAGTTTTTGGACTAAATTGAAAACTTGTAGGATCAAATCGAAAATCCAGAAAATCTAAATAAGTTATAGGTGTTAACTTTGAAAATCTGAAAAATTAAATAAACATTTGGACTAAATTAAAACTTCTTGGGGCTAAATTGAAAATAATCCAGAAACTTTGATTTGGGATGGGACCTAATTGAAATTTAAGTGGGTTAATTTGAAAAATTCAAAATTTACAAATAAACCCAATTCTCTATCAAATTTCCAAACATAAGTCCCTAACACAAAACCCATTTTCATCCTCTCTTTCTAAATTCACACACACAAACACACTTCACACATACACACAATTAAAACACACACTCTCTCTCTCTCTCTCTCTCTCTCTCTCTCTCTCTCTCTCTCTCTCTCTCTCACACACACACACACACACACACACACACTCAGACACACACACACACACACACACACACACACACACACCATTACACACAAACTCGCACAAATTTACACATAAACACACACACGCACAACAACATTACACACACAGACACACACATTTTTTTGTACACACTCACACAGACGCGCACACACACATAATACACAAACAAAAATTTTACACACATACACACAAGAACACACACCAAACAACAGAGCCATACATACATACACACACACACACAACCCAAAATGTGCACACACATGCACTATTTTATCTGTCTCTTTCTCAACTTCATAAATTTGAATCCCATTCAATTCCAACTCCAACAAACAATGGCGATGAAGACAAACAGGGTGGGGATAAAAATAAAAGAATTGGTCATGATATTAGATAAAAGTGGCGAATTACTTACTATTAGGATATCTGAATTAAGCTCATCTGAATTCACCAAATTTTACAAAGAAGCATATTGGTGTCTGTTTTGTGATGGAAAGCAAATGAAAGAAAATGTAGTTTTATTAGGTAAATGACACAAGTTTGCTGGAAAAAAAATTAGAAAAGCCCAACATGGCCTAAAGTGGCCGAAAGTAGAAATAATGGTACAAAATATAGGAATAGTGGCATTAGTGGGCTAAAGTAGAATGGTCTAAAAGTAGGAGAAAAAAATGTGGGACTAACTAACAAAAGCTAACTTTAATAATTTCTAATTAAATATGCATATAATAGTAACCTTATTACGATTATTAATAAAAGTAGAAATAAAATAATTAAATAGGGTAAGATTATTATGGGTGTTACATTAATTCTACCCCTCTAATAAAAAAATTCGTCCTCAAAATTTTAAGTTTAGCCGGTTGATGAAATAACTCGGGATACTTGGCTCGAATCACAGCTTCACGCCCCCACGTCTTTTATTTTTAACCATATCTAGTCCACTGAATCTTAACTAGGGTAATGTTTCTATTTCTCAACTTGTATATCTTCCTGGTAAGGATAGCCACGGATTTTTTTTTCTTTGTAAGTCATGTTTGGGTTGACTTCCAGTGTTTCATGATTGACTATGAGGTTTGGATCTTGGACATACTTTCTCAACATAGACACGTAAAATACATTATGAATTGTTGCTAGCTCTAGCGGTAATGCCAATCTGTAAGCTACGTCCCCGACTCGCTCCAATATTTCAAATGGTACAATAAACCTAAGTCTCAGTATTCCCTTTCTCCAAATCTTACTATTCCTTTGGTCAATGCAACCTTTAAGAAAACTTTCTCTCCTATTTCAAACTGTAGGTCTTAGGCTATTTTTAGTCTATCTCTGACTTTTGCAGTAACCTTGGCCATCTTCCTGACTAGCTCAAGACCTTACATTTTTCTTCTCGCCAACTTCGTCCCAATAGATAAGGCATCTACACTTTCTACTACATAGGGCTTCATATGGGGCCATTTCGATAGTCGTCTGATAGCTATTGTTGAAAGAAAATTTCACAGAGGCAAATACTTCTCCCAATTATCATCATAAACAAAATACAACCTCTCAGTAAATCTACTAAGATTTGAATGTTTCTTTTAGATTATCCGTTAGCTCTACTAGGATGATAATGGAGTTTATAATCATAATCTTTCATGAGTTCCAACTATCTTCTCTTTGACTCATGTCCAACTCTCTTTGTGTGAAGAAATACTTGAACTCTTGTGATCATTGTAAATTTCGTATTTTTCCTTGTATAATTAGTGACGCTATATCTTTAAGGGGTACACGACTGATGTCAACTCAAAGTCGTGTGTAGGATAATTGAGCTCGTGATTTTTAGATATCTTGAAACATAAGAAAGCACCTTACCATTATGCATTAAAATACACTATAACCTTTCTTTTGAGGCATCATTGTAGATTACAAAATCCTTTATAGTATTTGGAATTGTTAAAACCGATGTTGAGACTAGACGTCGTTTGAGTTCTTAAAACTCTGCTCGCACCTCTCAGTCCAAATAAACTTCTCACATTTTTCTTGTGAGTCGGCTCATTGGGTCTGCTAATCTTTGAAAATCTTTCGTTAAACCTTCGGTAATATCCAACAAAACCTAAGAAATACACACTTCATTGGCATTCGTAGGAGCCAACCCTTTTTCCACAGCTTCAACTTTTGTTGGTGTTGACTTCAGTACCTTTCGTTGTAACTACATGTCCCAAAAAAACAACTCGATTGAGCCAAAACTTGCACTTCTTGAATTTTACATATAATTTCTCTTTACGGAGGGTCTCCAACACTATGATGATGTATTTATCATATTGTTATATATCATTTGAGTATACCAAGATATCATATATGAATATAATCACAAATAGATCCAAGTACAGATGGAAAACCCAGTTTATCAAATCCATAAATATTGTCGGAGCATTAATAAGTCCGAAGGGCATCATTGTCAACTCATAGTGCCAATATCAGGTCTTAAAAGTCGTATTGGGTATATCTTCTTCCTTAACCTTCATTTAATGATATCCAGACCTCAGTTCAATCTTAAAAAATACACTTGCCTCATTCAATTGATCAAAAAGATCCTCAATCCTTGGCAAAGGATATTTGTTCTTTACGGTGAGCTTATTCAACTATCTGTAGTCTATACACATTCTCATTGTCCCGTCTTTCTTCTTTACAAAAAAAATTGGCGCTTCCCAAGGCGACACGCTCGGTCGGATGAAGCCAATACCCAGAAGTTCTTGCAGCTGAACTTTTAGTTCCTGAAGCTCCTTGGGTGTCATTCTATATGGTGCTTTCGATAGAGGGACAACTCTCGAAATCAAAACAGTTGTAAACTCTACTAATCGATTTGAAAGTACTCCCAGCAAATCTTCTAGAAAGACGTCAGCGTACTCATGTACAATTGGGACTTCCATAAGGGTTTTCTTGGCAACCGGAGTGGCCATCACATTCACCAGATACCTTTGACAATTTCCTTTCTTCAATATCTTGACTATTTTCATTGTTGATATCATTAGAGGCATACCACTTACTCTCGCTCCGAAAAATGTGAATTCATCTCCGTTTAAGGGTCGCAAAATGATTTTCTCTCTCGCGACATTTTATGTTAGCCTTGTACTTATTCAGCTAGTCCATCCCTAAGATGATATCAAAATCCTTCATCCTAATCACATGCAAATCCGCTTCTAAACCCTTCCCATCAAAATCCAACTCCACATTATTAATCACCAAATCAGTACTTATTGTTTATTCTGGATGTGGGGCTCATTTCTAGTGTGTCGCTAACAATGTAATTCACGGGTTGGATTTTAGCTCAGAAATCAAAATAAATAAAAGAATGTATAATATCAATATCAAATAGCACTAGAGTAGGTGTATTGCCGACATCCCATAGACTCTGGTTTGAGTTAAGTGACGAGTTTGAATTATTTCTACGTGAGAAAATAAAATATCTAAGTTTAACTCTCCTCGCTGAATGATTCTACACGCGTCAGACTTTCTTTTTAAATGTGCGGCCAATCTAAAGTCAAAAACTGATCATATGAGTCATTCAACTCTATAACATTTTATAAAGAAAAATACACGTTGTTTTTCTATGGTTCATTATGAATCGCTATTTTACGTTGTTCTCTACGTCTAAAATGGCATGCAAGAAATTTGAAATCATGTAACGAATCAAAGAACACATTCGTAAGTTCTAACAAGTCACATAAACTTTCATAATTCACATAGCATATCATACTTTCCCAATTTCTAATGATGCAGAAATTAAATAAATGTTACCTGGTTGGACGGAGCGCGATGGAGAGGGATAGCCAACTTTATTTTTGAGGGAAAATAAATTAAAAATTGCAAGTCTACAGGAAAGTAGACCTGCTTTGATACCATACTGTAACGCCCCATTTTCTATATGCATTTTTAGCGTTAGGAAAATTTTAAGAAAATACGTATAATTTTTTTTAAAATAAATAGATAAATGAAAAGTTTAGCGGAAGCGATAATGAGGAAACCTTAAGTCTTAAGAAATAATTATATAATATTTACCAAAAATTAAAAATCCATTCAAAATACTTTGAAACAAATTTAAAAAAATAGTACATCACAAATGTTCGAAATTTAAAACGAATTTGATGTTCTTGGATTTGAAATAATTAAGAAGTGAAATCTTCGGCTATTCCCCCACATTTGCAGCTCATCCGTCCATATAATCTGAAAAGTATTTGAATTTAGGGGGTGAGTAATCACATACTCAGTAGGGATAAAGATTGTCCAAACTAAATACGAAAAGTGCACAATTACATAAATTAACACATAACTTTTCCCATTGGCATAAGCCGAATAGTACATAACCTTTCCCGTTGGCATAAGCCAAATAGCACATAACCTTTCCCGTAAGCACGAGTGCCATATTTTCCTTTCCCGTCGCACGAGGCCAAAATTTTCATTTCCTGTGGCACGAATGCCATATTTTCCTTTCCCGTGGCCAAAAATATTCCTTTCCCGTGGCACGTGGCCAAAAACTTTCCTTACAGTTGCATAAACATATATAACATACATCGCGATGAAAAGCATGTAATTCATAATAAATAATCATATCATATCACATATTGAAAGCATATAAATCACATAATTATGCATATCACGTAACACATCGAAAACATATAATTCACATAATTATTCATATCATGTAACACATTGAAAATGCATAATTCACATAATTTAACAGTTTAGGCATTTAATAAGGACAATGAATTATACACATAAAATGTGATAAAAAAATCTCTACCTCAATCAGCAAATAAAATAGATGCACTAATTGCCCGACATTAGAAACCTAATTGTACGGTTCTTCATCACCTACAATATAAATTTAATATGATTTAGGGCTAAAGATTTAGTAACTGACTAACTTCTAATTGAAATGATCATATTTATAAAAAAAATAGCCTATGGTTGTTTAGTATGTAAAAACTGACTAAAAAAAATATAAGTTTGGAGGTCTAATTCAAACAAGTTAAAAGTAAATTTTAGTTTTTGGACTAAATTGAAAACTTGTAGGGTCAAATTGAAAAATCTAGAAAGTCTAAATAAGTTATAGGTGTTAACTTTGAAAATCTAAAAAATTAAATAAACATTTGGACTAAACTAAAACTGTTTGGGGCTAAATTGAAAATAATCCAGAAACTTTGATTTGGGATGGGACCTAATTGAAATTTAAGTGGGTTAATTTGAAAAATTCAAAATTTACAAATAAACCCAATTCTCTATCAAATTTCCAAACATAAGTCCCTAACACAAAACCCATTTTCATCCCTCTTCCTAAAATCACACACACAAACACACCTTCACACATACGCACAATTAAAACACTCACACACACACACACACACACACACACTCTGTATTACACCACACACACACACACACCATTACACACACAGACTCGCACAAATTTACACATAAACACACACACACGCACAACAACATTACACACACATTTTTTTTACACTCACACACAGACGCACACACACACACATAATACACAAACAAAAATTTTACACACACCACACAGCAGAGCCACATATACACACACACACAACCCAAAACGTGCACACACATGCACCATTTTATCTGTCTCTTTCTCAACTCCATAAATTTGAATCCCATTCAATTTCAACTCCAACAAACAATGGCGAGGAAGACAAACAGAGTGGGGATAAAAATAAAAGAATTGGTCATGATATTAGATAAAAGTGGCGAATTACTTACTATTAGGATATCTCAATTAAGCTCATCTGAATTCACCAAATTGTACAATGAAGCATATTGGTGTCTGTTTTGTGATGGAAAGCAAATGAAAGAAAATGTAGTTTTATTAGGTAAATGACACAAGTTTGCTGGAAAAAAAATAAGAAAAGCCCAACATGGCCTAAAGTGGCCGAAAGTAGAAATAATGGTACAAAATATAGGAATAGTGGCATTAGTGGGCTAAATTAGAATGGTCTAAAAGTAGGAGAAAAAAATGTGGGACTGTCTAACAAAAGCTAACTTTAATAATTTCTAATTAAATATGTGTATATATAATAGTAACCTTATTATGATTATTAATAAAAGTAGAAATAAAATAATTAAATAGGGTAAGATTATTATGGGTGTTACATTTCCTTTCTTATAGATAAACATACTCTATAAATAGATGCAATTCACGTTCAAAAAAATTATTATCGACCAAATATTTTGTATTTAAAGAGGTTTTTTCATAGTTTATATTAATTTATTTTTCCATTATTTAATCGTATGATTTATAATAAAATTAATTTATCGTTATATTTTAATTATTTATTAAATCCTATATTTTTGTAATCACTAAAAATATTTTTGTTGAAATACACTTTGTGCATGAACAGTCTGAAAATACCAAATATAAGAACTCGAATAGAAAAAATAATTAGAAAATCAAAATAATACAATACAAATCATCACAACAAAATTTTAAAAAATTAAAAATTGACTTGGAAACGTGAATATATAAAATATATGACAAGATTGGTAATAAAATAAAAATATCCCCCAAAAATAAATTTAATAAAATCAATAATGTTGCCAAAATGATTTTTTGTTGTCTCATATTTCCTTTATTATTATACTTAGTTCTTGTGAGGCCCCAGATTTTTCAACCGTAGACGACACGATTGCGGGCATTACTTTTTCTTTTTCGATGCAATTTTTAAATATTCTGATAATTTATTCTTATATTTACTATTTATTTTGCGATTCGTATTATGTTAATGGATTTAGCATCGGTTATTTATTTCATCTTAATGATCTTTGAAAACTATCTACTACTAAATTGATATTTTAAAAATACAATACCTTGTCTTGAAAGCTCATTTATTACAAAATTTCTATTTTCAAAAGAATAGTACTTTAGATTTATTCTATAAAAATCCAATTTTTTTTATTGAAAATAACAAAGTCTCGTTTTTATTTTATGGTGTATGTTAATAATACCTATTTTCACTTCTTTAACGATTGTCGATTTCATTCAACTTTTAACGTGTTACATTGGCCGGTTAGATTTTTTTTCTTAACGACTAACTATTAATTTTCTTATAGTAAAATATTAATTTATATATTTAGTAATTTTCTAAATTAATATTTATATATATTTCAAAATAATTTTATAATTTAATTAATTACTTGAATGATATTTTTGACTTGTATCATTGATTTTAATTTTATTTTGTACCTTAGAAGTTAGATGATAAGTGATGATACAACACTTGTGTATTTATTAGACACCTTATAAATTAGATGACTTATTATATAAGTGATATATATCCTATAGAAATAAGAACTTGATTTACTATAAGTGATTATGGGACATATAAGTGATTGTGGGATTGTTAAGTGGATTTTTGGACTTGATATCTTATACCAATTATCACCAATTTGGAGAAAAATAAAAGGAGATATGAGCACATGTGACTTGTCTTGGACGTCCAACATGAGGAATTAAGGGAGGACTTTTGTAATGTTCAAATATCTCATTCAAACATCATCCTTCCACTCACACATTTTATATTACACTCCACTTCATCAATTCTCCACTCCTTCTTTTCTTTATTCACATTCAACTTAAGCATGTTAGACCACACTTATACCAACACAAGACTTCTTCAATTACCACACAGCACGAAGCTATGTAGGGGCCAAGGGTCTGGGCCCCCCTCAAATTTGAAAAATATTAGGGTATTTTGGTCATTTCACTTTTTAATTTTAAAATAAATAAAATTAAAAACAATCATATGTTTTGAAAACATATTTTTTAGCCATTTTGACACGATCATACTCTTTTGTGACGATGATGTACTTGATTATATTTCAACAAATTGATGCCATGCATTTTCAAGATACCAAAGACAACGGTCCCAAGAAATGAAAAAAAAAGGACCTAGTGTAAATTTGAACTCAAAAATGGCTAAAAACATAGTTAAAACTATTTTTACTAGACGGACTAGTTTATATTAATATTAATTGGGCCCCCCTTACCGAAATTTGCTTCACACGCACACAAGTGTCTTGTGACACATACCCCACCAAGTGAAAAAAAAAAGAGTGCAAGTGGTGTGCTAGAGTGTATAGTTCGTCCAACACAAGAGTGAGGTGAGGAAGTATTTTTCTATTTTGTCTTACACTTTATACTTTTACCTTATTTCACACCTTACCACTTAAATTCATCCTCTCTCAAAACAAGAAGCAAAAATACCATTCTTCCTTGAAGCTAAGTACCGAATTTAAAGCACATAGGTAAGATTTGTCTTCAACTTTTCTATCTTTTGAACACTACCTATTATTCCTCATCTTGTAAACTTGAACACACAAACCTCTTATTTTATCTTAGGGCCGTGAGATTGCTTGAGGAGCAAAGAAAGTACTCATTTTGATGGTAAAATTGCAAGAAGGACACCCCAAACCTTAGTCTTTAAAGAGGTAAGAATAGTGGAATATCTTAAACTTTCCTCCCCAGTTTATTAATTGTTGACCATGTGGTATGGATCTTGGTAGGGGCTGCCATTTGGAGTTTAGAACCATAGATTTCAAGACTTCATGAGGAGAAAGAAGGAAAAGAAACTTGAAGCTTGAAAGGTGGGTGAAAAATTCTTTCAACTTCTAGGTGCTTTCATTGAAAATGCATGTAGTAATTTTTATTGAGAGTTTGAGATATATGTGTATACGGCGGATCCAGGAATTAGTTGTAGGGTGGGCTAAAAAGTAAAAATTTCACTAAGAAAATTATCTATATATATGGATGACAAATGGGGCGGCGGGGGGTGGGGCGGGGCAAGCCAAAATAACAAGAAGCCAATAAATAAATATAAAAAAGCTAAAAAATAGATAACTTTTTAATTTCATGTTTGATGATGGCACTTAGGGGTGACAAATCGCTCGTGTCGGTCCGATAAATATCAACTCGACACGATAAGCTCAAGCCAAACACAACACAATGACCTTATTGGACCTAAAACTATTTAAACTCAAACACGATGCACTAAAAATACGAGAAAAATATGGTACGACACGATAAACATAATAAGCAAAATTGTTAAGTTGATTTAGTTAGGATCGTTAGACCATTAACTAATAAAATATATGATTTTCTTAATATATTTGATACTAGATAGATATTCTAATAAATTACCAATACAAATACTTAGGTACATTTTAAAAGTAAGGACATGATAAATATACAAATGATAAATAAGGATCACAAAAATAGTAAAAAATCAAAAATATATTAAATATAGCATCAATCTTATGATAACACAAAAAGTTTTACATTCTTCATTCTTGATTTTTAAATTGAATTTAGACTTTGGGGTGGATTTGAATTTTACATTAAATTTTGGATGGGCTAATTTTGAATATTGTTAAAATTATAATACTAAAATAGACATTTTAAAAAGTTTGCACCATTGTATTAGGAGCACATGGCTCCGCCCATGTATGTATATTGTAATGCATGTTGATTTCAAGTATTAAGTTTCAAAATTCTCAAGTGTTGCTCAAAAATGTTATTTATTGCAAATTATGTGCATGCGTACATTTTAATGATCTAATTGATGAATTATTGAATGAGATGTATATGTACATTTATGATACTTGATATCCTTGTTTTATTTGCCTTATAACCTGAACAAGTTGGGCATAATTGATTAAAAGTTTTTGGACTTAAAATGCAAAAATGACAAATTGGTAGACTTAATTGCAAGAAAATAGAACTTAAAGGACCCCTCTATAATTCGAAATTTGGGACTGAACTCAGGTTCAAAAAATTATATTTTGACATTTTAATAAGGTTTTAAGAGGTTGGAGATAAATAAAATCTACCCTTGAAAGCCCAAGGACTAAATTATAAAATTTTAGATGTTTAAGGGCTAATTTGCAAAATTCGAAACTGTACCAGCCCCACCTTTTAAAAATTGAAATTTTAATTTTTAAGGGACTGGAAATGACATATTTTAAGGGTATTCCAAAAATCCAAGTGTTCAGAGCTTGGAAAGTAATTTTACAAAATTGAGGGACCAAATTGTAAAAGATTAAACTTGAGGACCCAAATGAAATTTCCAGGAATTTTACACTCCATGTACCTGGAAATAATAATTTAACAATAACTTTATGATATTTTGAACCCAATGTTCAAATTTCATAACAACTGGACCCCTAAAAGCCTTAAAGGCAATTATTTTAAAATAGGACAAATATGAGATTTTTAAAAGTTAAGGGCCTATACTTATTTATTTTCAAAACTATTTTTGTCCCAATATCCCACTGACCTTAGTGATATTTTACAACTGGAATCATATTAAAAGCCCTTCCAATTTGTGAGATCCGAATATTTTAAACTTAGGGCCTGAAATGATAATTTTAACAAATTTAGGGCCATTGTGAGAATTTTATAAAAATACGACCTCAAAACTTTAAAAACCAGAATCTTTGAATAATTTAGAGAATTTAGGATCTGACCTTATAATTTTCCGAGGTCGGGACATTTATTTATTCAATTTTTAACCCCAAAAGTATTGGTTTTTACAAAACGGGGCTAACTGTAAATTTTCTTTTTAACAAGGACCTAACTCAAATTATTTTCTTTTAAGAACAGCCCTGGACCCTCTGACTTATAATAATTATTTAAAATATTTTATTTTCTTAAAATTCCTTGACTTATCGGATCATCTTGACCGACTAATACGCGATCGCGGGACGACTTCCTCATCTTGCGGTTCCGAATACCAAATTCTTCAAGACATCGAAGATTACCTATCCTATCGATAATTATATTCATCCAAATTACTCCACCAACACCAATAAATGCCACACGCGATTTTGAAAACTTTTCCTGAATTGGTTCCCTGAATCAATATACTCGACTGCCTGGTTGACATCCTATACTTGTAATTAATTTCCTGCCTGAGTCAACTTGGTGTGTCGAGCTCACAGTCGAAATGGATATGTCGAGGATGGAACTGGGCAGCTCGGCTACTATTCCACTCTCCGACCCCATCGTCCTAATCCCGCAACTGAAGGACGGAGTTTGTCCAAGGGAAGTGGGTCGTTGTACTTGAGGTATAATCATGATAATGACAATCCAGCCTAGCTAGCTAGCTCTCTTTGTGGATTTGTCTTTGCCTATGGAGCGATAAGGTGTCAAGTCTTGGACCATCTTGCTCGGGAAGTTACAAGGGAAGAACGAAGGAATCGCTGTCTGATCCACACGATTCTGGAGTTAATCGGACCCATTTGGTTGGCGCTACAAATCCGTACGCAACCGCTACTTGTATTGCATTAGTTGGCGCTACAAATCCGTACACAACCACTACTTGTCTTGCATCGATTGGCGTTACATTCCGTACATAATCCTACCCGTCTTACTTGAATCACATAGTGCTTGTATGAACACGAACTGTTTCATCAAAACTGTATAAATATATTATTTTAAGTATATATATCACGATGCTTGTGAACTGTGTGTGAAACCACACATCATAACTCACGCATTTTTCATACAATAGTTTTCTTGCATATACCTATATATATCGCCACACTCGCACACGATTACCCCATCCACTGAGAATTTTTATCTCATCCTCTCCTATTTTTCTAACGGCCAGATGAAGATTTCGTTGAAGATGCCGAATCTGCCACAGACTGATTTCCCGTGCTCCGCCTGTTGGATTTATTTCCTTTCGATTACTATTGTTGTTGGACTTCTTTTATTCTGTTTACATTTTAAGATGTAACCAAGGGCGTAGGACCCTTTGACACTTAAGTTTGTGATGCGATGCGATGCGTACTTTGTTTCTTTTGTTGGACTTTAAGTTTATTTGGATGACACTGGACTGTAAGCTATGTTTGGATGTTTCAGTTGGGTTGTATTGTAATTTGTACCTACTACTTGTAGTTATTTCCGCTGCTTTAGACTCTGTTTCATTTGGGGTTATTTTGATTATTGTCTAGACTGTTTGGTTTACTTGTATTTAAGTTGTGGATCGTTGTCGCATTCCCGTCTGGGGCGTGACAGTTCTCCTATATACATGTTAAATTTTTATTTATTGCACGATGAGCATTTGCAATCTATGTCCCCAATTTACACGAATGAACAACTTTCGAAAATAAAATTGCATCTAAATTTACTATTACAATCTTAAAAAAAAATATGACACGAATCTTCACAGTTATTAATAATCTAAACATACCTAAAACGATGGGCGATGAAGTTGCGCCTTATGTGATTTTATGACAAATTAATTTTCGGACACAAAATACATAGTTTTGAATGTATTTTTTCATGATTTTAAGATATGATATTTTTTTGACTTCAAATAAAAAATATTAAATATTATTATAATGTAACAGATATAATCCATAGAACTACTAAGAAAACTCACATGTTACTGCAGGTAAAATACTAGTATATCTAAAAATGTATAAAATTTTTTATTAATTAGAAAAATCCTTCGAAAAGGACATCATGTTGGGGACAAAAAATCCTCGAACATAACCCTCCTTTTTTTTTCAAACTTTGTTCTAACAAAATTTTACAAAATAAAAGTAAATAATAATAATTGATGATGGTTTCTAATCTTGCTCTTGCTCTTGCTCTTACTCCTACTGCGCGGCTATCAATTGAACTGTGTGAAGCTACTCAACCACGCTCACGCTAATTACCTTCGGAAATTTATTCAACACTACCGGAAAACGCTAACCGCTCCACGGAAGCCACCACCTCCGCCTCGGGAATGTCGGCGGCGAAACTCCCCCAGCCACCGCCCTCCGCCGCCGTCTTCACTCTCCGAAGCTCCCTCCTCACTCTTGCCATACTGACACTCGTCTCCTTCACTTATATATCCCTTAAATCCCTCCACTCCCCTTCTCTCCAATCGTCCCCCTCTACTACCCCTTCCCCCTCACAGTACAACCCTCTCTGCCCAAGGTACCACACTTTCCATCTCTTTATCTGTGGCATCTGTTGATATTCCCTAATTTTTAGTTTTATCTCGTAATATTTTTTAGGCTGTTGGCGACGCCGACGTGGATCATGTGGATAAAGTGGTCGTCTCGGAAAAGGATAGAGACCAGAGTGATGATGGAGACGACGACAACGACGTTTACCATTTGCCGAAGGTGTTTAGGTTGAATTATGAGGAGATGTTGAGGAGATTTAAGGTGTACATATACTCTGATGGGGATCCGAATACCTATTACCAGACTCCGCGGAAGCTAACGGGAAAATACTCGAGTGAAGGATACTTTTTTCAAAATCTTAGAGAGAGTAATTTCGTAACGGATGATCCAGATCGGGCGGATTTGTTCTTCATTCCAATCTCTTGTCATAAGATGCGAGGCAAGGTATGCGCACATTTGTAACTTTGATGGGAAATATGGTTCCATGTGATGCTTTTAAATTGGATATTGGATGATGTTTCGAATGGACAATGTACCAGTGTTCGATGAAATGGAACATGGTGAGGATTTTTGAGTGGTTGTCTAATTGTCAGTTTTCGGGAGCTGGCTTTTTCTTGAGTTCTGCAAATTCACTACAAAGAAATCATTGGGCTGCTTGAGATGTTAATTTTCTAACTATGTTGGTGGTGAAAACTTTAATATTTATTTTCTTCCCTCGTGTTACTTAAGAGACCATTTCTTGTCTGCGGATGTCTGCATAACATGACATCTTAGTGATCTCTTTTAGTGCCTTTTCTTGGAAAATAATGATATGTTGAAGCAAACAAGATACTCTATTGCAAATCCTATTGCTTTCTTTATTGCAACATTGGTGGCTGCCCACACGTAGGCTTTACAAATAAGGCCCTATTATGTGATGAATAATTAATGTAATGTAATAAGCAATGCTAATGGGATTTGCATAAAAGGTCCAGTGTGATTTGAAAGATGGTTGGTTTCCCCTGTATTTTTACTGCATGCATCGGGTACTAAACTTAAGTGACTGGTGGAGTTGATAAATTGTGTTTTGCCTCTCCATTTTCTAGTTTACCCTTAACCTTTTGTTGGTGTGTGTTGTGGAAGGACCTTACATATTAAGAAGACTGCTGTTAACAGTAAAAGAATTTATGTAGAAGTTGTGACATTGCTAATAATATGATATGTTAAATGTAAAGCCGCAGATAGGGAACTTTTGGTGGAGGTCTTATTTAAGAGCAATCATCTTATCTTAGCTTTCCATAGAACAGAAATTCTTTCTCATTTTGCCTCTTGAAAAAGACATACTCATCATGTTATAAATGGAAGGTGAATGTATGAAGAGGTTCCAGCTTAGTAATGAGGATAGCGTAGCTATTAATTTTGGCTAATGACAATAATCAGGTCTTGTTTTATGGTTTCATTTATATTCTAAACAAAGAGTAATTTCGTTTGAATCTAAAGGAGTAAGGAGGGGCAGGTTCAGTCATTTTCCCAGTTGCATGAGTTAATTGAGCACTATAACCTAGGTTTTTAGTTTTATGTTTTTCTTGCTTATTTTTATATTGCAAAAGAGACCAATTTCATGATCTAATTTTCCTCAGCATGTCTGCTAACCCTCTTATTCAAGTGCGATATTGTGATACTTGTTTAGCACTCAACTATTTCATTTTGTATACTAAATTCCTGTTTTGTTTGACCTTAGTTGTCCACTCTAAGTAATCTCACTAAAGACACTGATGTCTAATTTACACATCTCTCCAGTTCCGCCCCTTCCAACTATACAGCCATAAGTTCTCCTCCTGGTGTTATATTATTGTCTTTGGTTATTTATTCTCCATTTACATGAAGTGTACAACCTGCATATTAAATTATTAAGAATACATACTCTAGATACATTAACTCCGTTTGCCTTCACTAATCTGTTCTCCTGCTTTACATATTTCTTGCCCGGAACCACACTGACACGATTTACCAGCTCTGTTACCATGCACAATTTCTCACTAATGCTGCCCCCACATCTTACAGTCACAACTCCTCTACTACCTCTAGTCTGAATTTCCGCCAAACTTTGCTGCTTATATATAGATTCACACACACACACATGTTGAGAGTGTCTGTCCATTTCCTGAAAGTTTATATTTAAAAGATTGCCTTTAATGAGAGTTATTCGGAACTGTTTCTTTTATTTTTTAGTACTTTTTCACGTTTCATTTTGTTGATACAAGCCTGCAATGGGCTCATAATGGTTTCATTCCTACCATATTTGAAGCTTAAATATATTAATTTCATAAAATAATATGCAGGGTATATCATATGAGAACATGACCATAATTGTCCAGAACTATGTGGAGAGCTTGATGTTCAAGTATCCTTATTGGAATAGAACACTGGGTGCAGATCACTTCTTTGTTACTTGTCATGATGTTGGTGTGAGAGCTACTGAAGGACTTCCAAATCTTGTAAAAAACTCAATTCGTGTTGTTTGCTCTCCCAGTTATGATGTTGGGTTTATACCACACAAAGATGTTGCACTCCCACAAGTTCTTCAGCCATTTGCCCTTCCAGCTGGAGGAAATGATATAGAAAACAGGTACTTAATTGCAACATTTTAACCTCTTAATTCTTCCTTCTATCCCATTTAGATATCTTTCTGATGTGCTCCTTTTAGTTTCTTCATTGATCTTTAGGTAAAACTATCAGCAAGTTGACTGTAAGTTATTTTCCTTCTACTTCAAAATATACTAATTAGGCGTCAACATCTCTAGCTATTCCAAGAAAATAATAGCCCTTTTGGCCATCAATGAAGGATAACATTTAATGCCTTGAGACCTCATCAACTAGAAAGTAACAAAGCGGCATAATTTACATTGCTTCTTCCTAAATTGAAACTTCAGAGTTCCTGAATAGGTGCCTTTTTATTTAGTACTAGGACAATACTGAAAAGGCTCTTGTTACCAGCCTATGAATTGGATCTTTATGGTGAAAATATAAATTTCTATAGGGAGGGTGTGATAATTTCATCTCACCTCACATATGGGATGTTTTTCCAACAAAAATCATCTATTCTACCGGGCTTGATATTTTATCATGGGCCATCGCCACCAATAGTAAACATTTGATTAGGATTTGAAGTATATTGCTGAAACTGGGGGTAGTAATGGATTTTGCTACTTGTCAATTTCTAGTTCTTTTTTCTCTGGTATTGAAGACTAGCCTAAAATGTTGAGCTTCAAACATATTTTTTCTCCTTTGCTTTGGAGATTAAGATCAACAAAAGTGGGGATTTGCTTGGTATATTACACAATTAAGCTCTTACAATATCAGTGTGTATCTAGCCCATTCAGAAGCTGAAAGATTCTGGATTACAATTGATGGTCCCTGTAGAAAATATTGTGTGAGAACATATGTTTATACATGTGAGGGTTACATATTTATACAACTATTGATAGGGACACATACCTTATAATATTCTAACCTAATCCCTAAAGTATGCAAACATGTTCCTTAAAGTACTCTAGTCTAATTAATATATACACTTGCTTTAACACTCCCCCTCAAACTGGAGCATAAACATTGATCATGCCCAGTTTGGTACAAAGATAATCAACCCGAACACCGTTGAGAGCTTTTGTAAATATATCTCCCAATTGTTCTCCTGTTTTCACGTATCTTGTAGAAATCAAGCCTTCCTGAATCTTTTCACGAACGAAGTGACAATCAATCTCAATATGCTTTGTTCGTTCACGAAATACTGGATTAGATGCAATATGAAGTGCAGCTTGGTTGTCACACCATAATTTAGTTGGTACAAAAACCTTAAAGCCTATTTCTGTGAGAAGTTGATGTATCCACATTATTTCACATACGATCTTTGCCATAGCCCATATTCTCGATTCTTGAATGTGAGACCACATTTTGCTTCTTGCTTTTCCATGAAACCAAATTTCCTCCAACAAATACACTGATAGCACGAAGTAGATCTTGATCTTCCTCGATCTGCTTGTCAAGATCTCGAAAAACCTTCAATCTAGTATGACCATGATTGCTATACGAGAATACCTCGCCAGTGCTCCTTTCAAATAACACAAAATTTGCTCAATGACTTTCGGTGGTCGATTGTTGGGAAAGACATATATTGACTTACCACACTAACTAAATATGCAATATCTGGACGAGTAACTGTGAGATAGTTTAATTTCCCAACCAATCTTCGATATCTCTCCGGATCTGTAAACAATTCACCATTTTTCACAAGAAGTTCATTAGGAACCATTGGGGAGCTACATGGTTTAGCCCCCAATTTTCCTGTTTCAGATAATAAGTCAAACACATATTTTCTTTGAGACAAGAATATTCCTTTCTTACTTCTTATCACCTCGACGCCCAAGAAGTATTTTAGTGCTCCTAAATCCTTTGTATGGAACTGGGTATGAAGAAAAGTTTTGAGAGATGAGATACCACCATTATCACTTCCAGTAATGACAATATCATCAACATAAACAACTAATATGATTATGCCAGATGTTGACTGTTTGTAGAAAACAGAATGATCTGATTTACTCTTTTTCAACCCAAAATTTTCAATAGCTTGGCTAAACTTTCCAAACCATGCCCGAGGGCTTTGTTTCAAGCCATACAAAGATTTACTAAGGCGACAAACTTTCCCAGACTCCCCCTGAGCAATAAAACCAGGTGGTTGCTCCAAGTAGACTTCTTCCTGAAGGTCACCATGAAGGAATGCATTGGTGATATCCAACTGATGCAAAGGCCAATGATATGTTGCCGCCATTGAGATAAATAACCTGACAGAAGTAAGCTTAGCAACATGAGAAAAAGTGTCAGAATAATCAACTCCATATGTTTGAGCATATCCCTTAGCAACAAGTCGTGCTTTCAATCGAGCAACGGTTCCATTCGGATTAGTTTTAACTGCAAACACCCACTTACAACCAATAGCCTTTTTACCTGCACATAAGTTAACCAAGTCCCAAGTACCATTAGTGTCTAAAGCATTCATCTCCTCAATCATAGCAGTACGCTAACCCAGATGAGATAAAGCTTCACGGAGAGATTTAGGTATAGAAATAGAGCAAGAGATGCAATGAAAGAGCACGAAGATGGTGATAAATGATTATATGACACAAAAGATGATATTGGATAAGTACATTGTCGTTTACCTTTGCGAAGAGCAATCGGGAGATCAACACTTGTTTCTGGATCTGATGACGGAAGAAGTGGTGCAGGACAAGAAGTGGTGGGACTAGAAGCAGTTTTGGAAGATGGTTGGCGACGATGATAAACCTGTGTGATGGGAGGTTTAGCAGGAGCAGTAGTAAGGTCAGACCCAGTAGGAAGGTTGGGGACGAAAGAGGTTTGTTCTAGAAATGTGACATCAGCAGACACTAGATACTTGTTAAGGATGGGGCTGTAACATCGATAACCTTTTGTACATGAGAATAGCCAAGGAAAATGCACTTTAGAGATTTTGGATCGAGTTTCGTAACTTGAGGTCGAATATCTCGAACAAAACAAGTGCAACCAAATGTCCGAGGCTCAATAGGAAATAAGGACTTGTCAGGAAAAAGAATTTGAAAAGGAATTTCACCAGACAGAACGGAGGAGGGTAGGCGATTAATTAGAAAACAAGCAGTTGAGACTGCATCAGCCCAAAAAGTTTTAGGGACTTGCATTTGAAATAATAAAGCTCTAGCAGTCTCTAGAAGATGCCTATTTTTGCGTTCAGCAACGCCATTTTGAGATGGTGTGTCTACACAAGAAGTTTGATGAATAATGCCATGTTGTACCATATATTTTTGAAAGGATTCTGACAAGTATTCTTTAGCGTTATCACTCGATAAAATTTGAACATTGGCATTAAATTGAGTTTTTATTTCGGCACAAAAAGTAGTAAAGTGATGGAACAATTCTGAACGATTTTTCATAAAAAATAACCACGTCATTCTAGAATAATCATCAACAAAAGTGACGAAATACTTAAACCCAAGTTTAGACACTACAGGACAAGGACCCGAAACATCAGAATGGACCAACGCAAATGGAGCATTAGCTCATTTATGGACTCTCGGACTAGAACTCATACGATGGTGTTTAGCAAACTGACACGACTCACAATCTAATACAGAAAGACTGGAAAACTGGGGGCAAAGTTTCTTCAATGTATGTAATGAAGGATGACCTAACCGACAATGTGTGACAAAGGGGTTCACGACGCCAGAACAAGCAACAGACTTGGGAACTTGTGTATCAAGGATGTAGAGACCCCCAGATTCATGTCCTTTACCAATAATCTTCTTCGTCATAAGATCCTGAAACAAGCAAAAATCAAGGAAGAATGAGACACAACAATTAAGAGAGCGAGTCAGTTTACTAACGGAAACCAAATTAATAGATAAATTTGGTAGGTTTAAAACAGACTGCAAGGGGAGTAAAGGCGTTTGGGTAATAGTGCCAGATCCCAAAACATGAGACCTAGATCCGTCAGCTAAAGTAACTAAAGTAACTGATAAACTAGACGCATGAGATTTGAAGGAAGTGAATAAACTAGAATTACCTGTCATATGATCTGTTGCACCAGAATCAATGACCCATTTGGAGGATGAGGAAACAAGACATGTGTTCATTTTACCTGAATCGGCGATGGCAGTGATGGGAGTAGATTTTGATCTTGTGAGAATTTGGCATACTCATTGGCAGAAAGTAAAATGGGCTCATGGTTAGTAGTAGAAGCAACATTAGCTGAGTGGTGAAAGCGATTCTTGCGTAGTAATTTTGGACAATCCTTTTTGAAATGACCTGGATCATGACAATAGCGAGATGAATCCGGGACTCGAGTTTAGATTTTCCCGCCTTTATGTCCACTTTGTATCTTGGAGAAGGTTGGCATACTCGTTGTTAGGAAAGCGAAGAAATGGGCATCTTCAGTGGTTAAGTAGTAGAAGCAACATTAGTCTCAAATTGAGTGAAGTGAAAGCGATTCTTGCGTCTTTAATTTTGGACAATCCTTTTGAAATGCTCTGGATCATGTTTTCTTAAAATCGATAAAGTAGTCCGTAAGAGATTTTTCCCCTTTTTTGGCACGATAAAAGGCTTGACACACATCGTACATACGTTTAATATTGCCTTTACCCGAGTATATAAATTCCAAATAAGTCATTAATTCCTTCACAAATTCACAATGATTGACCATACCAACAACATCACTGTCAATAGAATTACGTATTTGCAGGAATAATCGGGCATCATCGCGGAGCCAAGAAACTTTGGAAGTATCAGTAGGTGGGTCATCAGTTAAATGATGATCCATAGAGATACTACGCAAGTAGAGTCTAACAGTTTTGCTCCAGTCTAAGTAATTAGACCTATTAAGTTTATGTTCTGTGATTTTTGACATTACCGGAATTAATTCAGACGTAACAACAGATTTCTTTTCATCCGCAGATTGTTTGTCATCCATATTGTCAAATAGTATTGAATAAGAAATCCAAAAACACGTAACAAAAACTGACGAAATTCAGAGAACCTGGATAGTCAAACTTGGTCAGCTGTAAATGTTGACCGGAACGGGCTGTTGGACAGACCGGCGAAATGAGGTAGCAGCGGCAGACGACGGGAGGCTGATAAAAATGGGTAAAATCTGGTTGTTTAGACAACGTAAAACCAGAAAATAAAAGGAGAAAAAAAATACGTTTTGTGCGCGTGTGGGGCCCACGCGCCGTGAATAGTGGCCGGACTCCGGGGGGTTGGACAGCGGCGTGAGGCGCAGCCGGTGGTGGGGGCGGTGTGGCCGGAGGTGGGCGCGTGAGGGTGAGCGCGATGTACAGGTCCTGCGCGTGTGGCTGTCACGCGCCGGCTAAGGTGGCCGGAATCTGGGAAAATGTCGACCGGCGGAGGGCGCAGCTGGCTGGAGCAGAGGTGAGACAAATCGGTCGGAAGAGAAAAAAAAAATTGTGCCCACAAACCCTTACTGGAAGAGTTCTCAAACTTACTGAAACTCTAATTTTGTTTTGTGATGTTCTCTCTGGCCCGATACCATGTAGAAAATATTGTGTGAGAACATATGTTTATACATGTGAGGGTTACATATTTATACAACTATTGATAGGGACACATCCCTTATAATATTCTAACCTAATCCCTAAAGTATGCAAACATGTTCCTTAAAGTACTCTAGTCTAATTAATATATACACTTGCTTTAAAGTCCCTAAATAAATAAATCACAGGCAGACCTCTGGCTTTGTAAGGAATGAAATATGCGAGAGGCTTCATATCTTTTCTCGTCATCTTACTGCTAGGATTAGTTTCAAACCTGTCCTTTAGATAGTTTCCTAGATCATACTCTAAGATATCGTGTCAAGTTGTTGTAAATCCTTCTTTAGGTTAATAAAACTTTTAGCTTATCCCAAGATAATTTAGGTAATCTCCGCACAGATGTCTATGCAATGCTGGAAAGACTAGTTCTTCAGACTGACGATGTTACATATTATCAACTTGATGTAACAAAATTGCCGTAAGCTTTTAAAAGATGGTACTTTTTGCTTCTAGAATACCTGAAAACTAAAGAACAATATTGCAGAACTCAGTATCATATTTGTCATGGAATTTATGGCATTCTCCTTACAGTTTGTACGAATAATTCAGAGTAGGTGTCGACTTCTGGATCTGAGCATGATTAAGTTTATTGGCAAAGAAAAAGAAATTATGATGCTTTGTGAACCTGTTGAAGAGTGAAGATAATTTTGCATTATTTTGTTGATTTACTAGTTAAATGTGTTAGCTGAGGTTTTATTTACCATTTGCATTATGTGGTGCATATTGATTCATTGAATGTTTGTCCATCTCACCTTTTCTTGTCTCCATCAAGTCATGATCAGATGCCAATCTATGAATGGGCATATCATGGTCTTTAGTGTTTTCATTTGTGAGGACCATAGAATTTGAACTTTCTCATTTTCCTGTTTGACCTGCTTCCGGGTGTATATGAATTTGATGATTGATTACTGCAGATACTGCAGTACAATACCTTTTTCTACAGAAACCATAATGTTATTTATACTTAATTCTGTGTGAAATCTAAATTATCGACTCCTCTCCTTTCATAATTATAAAAATTTCACCACTTAAGTTTACACCAAGAAAAAGCCTAGAGGGAACTTATGAATTAACTAGTTTGTCCTTGGCTTAAATTTGGAAAAATTGTTATTATCTTTTTAGTAAATTATCATTCTGCTCATAGGCGTCTTAGTAATGTTTATTGATTTAAGGACTGGATTTGTAATATTTATGTAATTTTAATGGGTGTCTTTGACATATCCCTAACTAGATCTAATTGTCCTAAAAAATGCAAAATGTTACTTTTGCCACCAATTATGTAAACGAGTGTTATGGATAATTGGGATTGAGCACTTAGAATAGACTCAATTCCAATTCTAATTGTTTTGACTAATTTAAAGAGGCCTTCATATGGTATGGGAATTGACTCCCTTCCCCTACTGGGCGTTTCCTCCTCTATCTCATGCTCTTTCCCCCTTGACACCATCGCAACTCCTTGTTGTCTCTTCCTCTCCAACGTAACTTATCCCCACTATTTCTCTTATTTCCCCTCTCCTTATTATCACATTCCTCTCTATTGTTTTCTCATTGCATCCATACCCTTCCTTCCTCACCCATCGTCCTCTTCATCCCTTCTCTCCAATCTCCATTGCACCCCACATCTCTGTCTCTTGCCCAACTTTTCCTCTCCGCCACCATTCCGACCTTTCTCTCTATCATTTATTACCGCGTCTTGTGGCTCCATCCCCTCTACCTCCCACCCCATCCTCTCTTTATCCTTACTTGCCGCCACCCCCTCCCTCATACCCTCAAGAAAAAGAAAGTAATGATTGGAAAAGAAAAAAGAATTGAGGGAAATAAAATGAAAAGTAAAAAAATAATTTTGAGAGGAAAAGAATGACTATTAACCTATCATATATTTGAGAGGATTAGAAATATCCACATAAGTTAAATTTTGGCCTCATCCGAATAATTTTTTTATCTATCCAACACATATTTTTGGATCCCTTTTTTATGAATATAATTTTTACCTTTAAACCCTTCTCTTCAATTCTTACCAAGTATTTTAGTTAGCAAAATATAAGGGTAGTTAAGTCAAGGGCAAAATAAGAAAGCACTAAATTGTTTTGCTAAAATCACTTTTTTTCCATCCCAAAACCCTAATGGCAAGATAAGCTTGATTACATTGTAGAATTAGAGGGGAGGCTTCTGTAATTCTCAAGAGGGAAGGACGAGTTGGTATTTAGCTATGAGGAGGTAAGTTTAAGTAACCCTAAATTTTACGCTAGCTTCAGGTTGCTCTGTTTTATGCACCAGACTAGCACTTCAAAAAATTTGCATTATACCTTTAGTCTTATTATGCCGTGATTAGTAATTTTGAGTTGAACATCAACTACTTAGTCCTATTATAATCCATTCTAATTTACTTCTTGAGGGCCACATGAGCATCCTCAATTCTTCTTTTTCTGTAAACTACATGAACATCTATTGCAGGACAACACTTGGTTTCTGGGCGGGACATAGGAATTCCAAGATCAGGGTCATACTGGCACGAGTATGGGAAAATGATACTGAACTCGACATTTCAAATAACAGAATTAACAGAGCATCTGGCCATCTGGTGTATCAAAAGAGGTTCTACAGAACAAAATTCTGCATTTGCCCTGGTGGCTCTCAGGTCAATAGTGCTCGTATAGCAGACTCTATTCATTACGGATGCATACCTGGTGAGAACTAATCCCCTTTCTTCCCATCCATGACATACAATAGTGAGTTTTAGTGGTGCCAACTGGATGGTTCACATTACTTCAACCAACACTAGAACCTTTTTCCATTTGGTTTATGGAATATCCTCAGTATAAAAACTATTCAGCTGTACTAAACTGGAACAAGTAGAAGCTGTAATCCTTGTCCTGACAATTGAACAAGTAGAAGAAGTCTCGAGGCAACACTTTTCCAGTGCAGTTCAATACATATTGGATTAGAATTTGTCTGTACTGTCAGAAATGAATTATCTGACTCCAGCAAAGGATTTAATTTCAAAAGAATTCTTAAAGAGTTTATATAAACAGGATCATTTTTGGTGTGAAAATGACTTTGTTGCTGTGTTAAGTTTGAAAACAAATTTTATTGGCTAAATGTGGTTTTAGCCATGATTTTATACTACATGCCTTGTTCACTTGAAATGTGTGGTACCTGTGCTATACTGCTATATGCTATGGCTCTAATTGCCATACGTGAACTATCTGTTGACTGCTCTGCAACATGAGTAAAAAACACAAAAGTAGCTTTTTTACTTTGGCAAAACCTTCTGGGTTTCTAATTTTTATTTGAATACTAACTTTGTAATAATAAAATCCTATGTCTTGATTGAAATTCAGATAACTGATGATGATATGTGAATCTGGAGATTCATGAAAATGGCAATGGTTGTACTATGTAATAAAATAATTGCAATCCGAATTACCTAATATCATATTTGAAATAGTTTGACATAAGTAAAGAGTATACAAGCGTTACATATTTTAAATAATGAATCGAGCTGTTGTAATTTTAGTTCCGTTCTAGTCGGAAATTTCATTCACTTTTGTTTTATGATTGTACTTTTGCTTGTCGTTATGTTTTTTACATACATAGTTCTTGAGTGAATGTCATTGTGACTTCTAAGCAAATTCATATTATATACATTCAACATTTGTATTCAATACCATGAGCCCCTGTTCTTTATTTTGCTGTGTTATTTAATGGGTTACTTGGAATTATCTGGTACAAGGGCTGGGAATGGGGAGAAGACGGAAGCTAGATAGATATAATACCATTTTTAAGGGATATCATTTTTCTATTTTGTTTTTGGTACTAGAAGATTTGGATAGGAAGAAAACTGATGCATATTTTCTTAGACCAAGAAGTCGGCCACAACATGTTTGAATCTTCTTCCTGTTGGTCCTTTACCAATTTGAGTCAATGAATGGATGGGGTATTGTCATTCCCATTCAAAAACACATTACATTCCAAGCCATGTGGCTACTGTCTGTATGTTTTTTTTTTTTTTTTTTCAAGTTTTCGCTCCATTCTTCAGATGAAATCTTGGTGGCAGCATAGATCTTTTTTGAGTTGTCAACATATGAAGTGGATACAGTATTTATGGTCTATGTCTTCAGTTTGTCCATATTTTGAGCGACTCTTTTGTATACCATTTGTTTATAAGGCATTAAGCTCTTCTTTTCAGTTTTTTTCGTCCCAATTCTATGCCCAATCTTGGAAGGCATAAAATTGGATGTCTGGAATATATTTTTCGTACCCAATTCTGTTTTCTTTTTGTTGTCCAACTAAACTATGAATTGTTTCCTTTCATCTTCTGTCCTTTTTTCACAGTGCATAATTCTTCATATTTGTGTGATTAATGATTCCTAGTTATGTACATGTACTGAGTTATTTTTGGGTCTTTGGCAGTTGCATTTAGTTGAAGAAAATCATCGTTCGAATACTTATCATGCTGTGACTTGTACGCATTTAGAAGAATTCAGTTTTCTATAACTCTATCTGATTACCTTTGGATGGTTATATGCAGTGATACTCTCTAATTACTACGACTTGCCTTTCAATGACATAATAAATTGGCATAAGTTTTCGGTAGTACTAAAGGAGAAAGATGTCTATCGGCTGAAGCAAATTCTGAAGAACAAAACACAAGAAGAATTTGTCACGTTGCACAACAATTTGGTCAAGGTACAAATCTACCCTTTTGCTAATCTTTATAGGAACTTTCAGTTTCAAGTCTTGATAGTAATTTTGTCCCTAGTCTGCATTGTCGCCTGAGAGAACTGTAATAAAGGTTTATTTGATAATGCTTAATTTTCATTCTATAATCCCCAGTTCTCATTTTCACCCGGGGAATGTATGATCGTATATTAATATATTAACTCATATTAGGATAATCCCAAAAACTACCTTGGGGTTTAGTCTTACTACAAAAAACTCCAGTCTCCAGTTCTCTCTCTAAATTATAAATACGCCTTAAGTTGTTACAATCACCCTCTTGAGGTTTGTATTTACCTAACAAATATTCCCCTCCTCAGGGTGCAATGGTAAAACAAAAACAAATGTCAAGGGTGCATTTGTAATTTTGAAAGATAAATGGTTTTTTTTTTTAAATTAGGCTAAACCTCGGGGGTAGTTTTTGTAATTATCCCTAATTCGTTTTGGAAGGAACCTGCTTCCGCAGCTTGTAAATTATTTTTATGCTCCGTTATCAGGTCCAGAAACACTTCCAGTGGAACTCACCTCCCCTCAGTCGTGACGCTTTCCATATGGTGATGTATGAACTCTGGTTACGCCATCATGTGATCAAGTACTAATTTCTAATCACTTTACACCAGCTCATGACATAGTCAGGTACTACTGGCCGTGAACACCAAAACTTGTACATTATTACTTGACAGTTGCATTTTGTTCATTCTTTTTTCTCTCTTCCTGAAATTTTAGATCTGAAAATAGAAGGCAGAAGGACTGTTGTATTTGTTGAGTTCTTTTTGTATCTATATTGAGGATTTAGGTTAATACAACTGCAACATGAAACATTTCTGCCTAGTGATGGCAATTTGACTGCCATTCAACTGTTCAAGGCCCACACTGCCCCGTCCCATTTGGCCGGCCCACCCCACCTAGATTTGAAATTTTTTAGTTATATGTTTTACAGATATATTAGGGATAATTACAAAAAGTACGCCTAAGGTTTGACCTAATTACAAAAAATCCAGCTAACTTTCAAAATGACAAAAAATACCCCACAGGTTTGATTCAGTATTAAAATTAAGGGGTAAATTGTAATATTTCTATAAATATGAGGTGGGTGGTGGGGGGTTGAAATATTTTTTGCTTATGTAAATGTTAGACAAAACAAAACTTCAGGGGTATTTTATAATTTATTTTTATAATTTTGAAAGTTAGCTGGAGTTTTTTGTAATTAGGTTTTACCTCAAGAGAATGTTTTGCAGTTTACCCTATATATTATATAGTACGTTTTATTACTAATAATGAACATCCAACGTGGTAGATTCAAAGAACATATTGTAGTACAAACTCCGTAGAATCAGAACATCGCAACAAATGCATTGGACAAAACACATACCAATGAAATTGGTCTTGCTTTTGGATGATGGCTCATCTGAATCTTCTGAACAAACTCCCACATATGGCACTAACCTATTAACTAAACACAACCACCTAATGGTGACAAATAAAAGTTACATACTAGGAACAAAAAAAAAAAAAAACTTACTGGGGACAAATTTATTCAAACTAAAAGCATCGAAAACTATTTTCCATCCTCTATAGGAGGATGAGGGAAGAAAAAGAAGACGAAGATGGAGGAGCAAAAACAGCTCCTAAGTATGAGAGAAAAAGATAATCTATCATTCACATGTTGATTTGATGGCTATAATTTCTTAGTTAGCCACTACAAAAGAACACCTATTAAACTTGATGCTGCTAAAAAGTGAAGATCACTCCAAGTCAAGATATCTGATCAATCGATCCAGTTTTTTCTTCGGAGCTGGTAAATTCTTCGGATAGGAACTTGTAGAACAGACCCCTGGGTTGTTCTAGGGAGGTCTCTTCGACGCTCAAGTCAGCACGTGTAGGAGAAATATTCCATAACAAAAGGACGTAAATTTAGAGAGCGTAAAGTTGAGATACTTACAATTGAACAATTAGAGATCTTTTTTATACCTGAGTTGATAGGCCGCATGGACTCAAGATGATAATGTGGGCCGCATGGGCCGAATAATTATACATGTGACCTAATAATAATTAATAATATTGAACAATTTATTAAAAATTAGAATTAAATAAATTTGTAAAATAATAAATTGGGGAAATTTGAATTTTTCCCCAACATAAGACCCCAGCTCGGGCTGCGGAGGTGGGAGCAGCAGCGTGGGATCTACGATCATATCGCGTTGGCTTGTTTTATTCTTTAACTTGGCTTTTTCTTGAGGAGTATAACTCATTCTTATACCAATGACAAGTTTGGGAAGACAGCTTTGACTATGTCTTCAAAAGGTAAATTTTCTCTTTGCTTTCCTTCAACTTTAAATTTCATTGTTTGGTGTGAGACTTGACAAAAATCTTACTTGGGAGTTGAGAGTGGAGAGAATACACACATGATGGGGAAAAATGCAAAATAGTCCCGTAACTTTAGGTGCTAAAATTTTTGGTTCTGTCCATTTTGCAATTTGCAAATGTAGTCCTATAACTTAAAATTTGTCACGATTTTAGTCCTTTTGTTGCCGGAGTTTGAAAATTCGGCGACCCTATTGCACATGAAGGGCACATGGATGTGCATTGGACCCACTTCACTATTAGTCAAAATACTTGGTCAAAATCTGAGCAAAATAAGTCATGTAACTTTATTTGGCTAGTAGAAAAGATAAGAAAAGATAAAAAGAAAAGAAATGTTTATTAATATATTGAAAATATAAAATTTAAATTACTAATATAAATCAAAATAAATTAATAAATTATAAAAAAATAAACAAATATGTATATGTATGTATCAATATTAAAATATTTAAATGTTTTAATTTTTAAATTCAATTCAATATATACAAAACTATAAAATTAATAAAAATTATTTAAAAATGAAACTATATATTATTATAATATAATTATAAAATATAAAATAGTTTATTGTTATTAAGATAAAGAAAATTTTAAAATTTCTTTAGATTATTTTTATGTTATTTGAATTTCGAATTTATATTTAAATATCATTTAAATTGAAGTACTTTGGATCTCAATTCCCCAATGTGCATTTTTCATTTTAAATATCAAGTAATTCATTAATATTATTTACTTTAATGAAATATATCTTTTTGAAAACTAAGATGCTTAAAAAATATTGTGTTAATTAATTTGTATTTTATTCAATATTAGTGTATATAAGAAGTTCTTTATATTTGAATAATTTTTTATATGTAATGTACTAACGTATGTAAAAAATAAAATAATATATGAAATTTGCGCTATCTTAAATTTATTAACAAATTTTTATAGAAGTTTTAAACCATTTTTGTTTCATTTATAGTTGGCATCACACCATAGTTATTTTCTGTGAATTATATTATAATATATATTTAATTTTTATATTTTATCACTATATTATAAATACTTTCATTTTTTAAATATTTTTTTTCATTTGTATATGATTTTATATATATATAAATATTTATGAAAATTAAAAATAATTATTAGTAGAACATTTTAATATTGATATATATATATATATATATATATATATATAAGGATTGGTTCAAATGAGACCAATCTCTTTAGGTTAGTCCATAAGAATACTTATGGACTCTTGATTTAAAATTTTGGATGGTGTAGATCATTTTAGCTAATTTAGGCATATAAGGTATAATTGTACTTTTATATTTAATTAGTTATGTTAATTGGAAGGTTATTAGCTATTTTTAAGGAAACATAATCCTACTTTTTGATTACCCGATTTTTAGGGAGGAAAAATCATCAACTTCAAGCGTTTTTTCAAAATTGATACTTCTTTCCGCCATATTTGTGAACAATCGTTTTTATACTTAGTTGTGGACTTGTATACTTAGTCATGTTTTATTGTATATTTAGTTCGGTGGATTTGTATACTTGATTCAGTGGAATCGTATTCGTAGTTATATAAGTAGTTTAGTAAGTAGTTTAGTGAATTTGTATACTTAGTTATGTGGATTTATATACCTAGTTCAATGGAATTGTATACTTAGTTATATAAGTAATTCAGTGTAATTGTATACTTAGTTAAATGTTTCTGTATACTTGGTAATATTTTAATGTATAGTTAGTTCAATGTAATTGTATACTTAGTTAAATGTTTCTGTATACTTAGTAAAGTTTTAATGTACAAGTAGTTTAGTGTAATTGTATACTTAGTTAATTATTAATGTATACTTAGTAATATTTTAATGTATAGTTAGTTTAGTGTAATTGTATACTTTTCATTAATTATTGCACGATTTTGTTGTCATATTTTAATAATTTGCAGGTTCGAATGGGAAGGGAGAGAAAGGAAAGGTGGATTGCTTGATTATGAGGACGTGATCAATACAAAATTACGTCCCTAATTTTTAGGAAGCGGTTACTATATTTAATTCTGGATTCCTATTTTATCCCTTCTATTGTATACTTACTTATGAAATGTTGTATATATTGTAATACATCTTGGCCATTAATTTACTATTTGGATGGTGTAGATTTAGTCCTATGGACTAACCTAGGAGGGTGGTCTCACAAGATCCCCTCCATATATATATATATATATATATATATATATATATATATATATATATATATATAGGGGAGGGTTATATAGGACCCATGCATTATATGAGTACATAGGACCAAATCTAGACCACAGATCTACATATTTCAATGGCTGGTATTAAAATCTGTTTAATATTTATAAAATATTTAATAAAATCGAAATGGGGCAAATTAGTCCATGTAAAAAATAGAGGGATTGACTAAATCTAGTAAATCCCATGAAAATAGGAGCAGTTACCCATAATTGGTTCTACCTTACCTTACGGATCATGATATCAATCTTGATAAATCAATTAAATCCCATGAAAATAGGAGCAGTTACCAACAATAGAAGCAGTTACCTGCGATTATTTAGAATGTTGCTTAGTTGTGCATAAACAATTGCTTGTGAATATGAAAAATGTTGCTTATTAATTTACTGTATTTTGCGTTCTCACATTAAATATAGTTTGCTGAATAGAAACTGTGATATTATGCAAAAAAAACAATATGTTTATATAATTTACTCATAATGTTTGTCTAACGAGTAATTGTTGCATATGGAACACCACTAATGTGTGTCTGTATTTAAGGGAGAACAATTTAGGGGTTGCTTATTGACGTATTAAATATTGCTTATGTGTGCTAGTTTTACTGCTTTTTTAGCAAATTGTTTAGGAACCAAACAAATTGCTTATTTAGCCCATATATTTTACTGTTTATTGACGCATTAGATATTGCTTATGTAAGCTTGTTTTACTACTTTTTTGAGCAAATTGTTCAGCAATTAAGCAAATTGCTTATTTAGTCCATATGTTTTACTGCTTATTGACGTATTATGTACTGCTTATGTATGTTTGTTTTAGAGCTTTTTGAGCAAATTGTTAAGGAACCAAACAAATTGCTTATTTAGTCCATATGTTTTACTGCTTATTGACGTATTAAGTACTGCTTATGTATGCTTGTTTTATTGTTTTTTGATCAAATTGGTCATGATACCAAAAAAAAAAGTTGTCCATATACTCAACTATGAATAACACAACGTATGTTATACCAAAAAACTGAAGATTCATCAAATAAAATACGCGACTAACTCAAAACATTCTTATAGCAAACTACGCATGTACGTCAACTACTCAAAACAAACCATAAATATAAATTAAAAAAAATACTACAATATTCAACTATTTGATCAAAAATAAAAACCATAATCATTTCGTTATGATCCCACGTCGTTCCAACAAACTTCTTCGCCTATCCCAAATTCAACTCCCTATGCTCATTCATCTCATCCAAACAAATTGCAGTTGCATATTTCCTTGCGGCCTTCCTTTTCCTACTATCTTTTGCCATTTCCAACCCAAAATCTATCAAAAAAGAAAAAAGCATCAGTCAACTATATGAAAAATAAGCAAAATATAAAGCATACATGAGCATTAAAACAAGCATATATAAGCATAATTAAAAGCATCAATGAGCAGTCAAAAAACATGTTTAAAATATAAAAAAAGACCTATCCAAGTTTAACCATATTTCACCAATTAATATAAGCAGAATATAAATCATACATAAGCAGTAAAACAACCATATATAAGCCACTATATAAGAGAAAGAACAATCATATTTGACCCCATGTTTCACCAATTATTTTAAGCAGAATATAAAGCATACGTAAGCAATTAAACAAACTTGAATAAGCATTGCTAAAAACCTCAATAAGCAGTTTCCAATACATAAAAACGTAGCAATCCTAATTAACACAAATTTCCCCACTTTGTTTTTTCAATTAAAACAAAACACTCCTAATTAATCTCTATTTCCCCAATTTATTTTCAATTAAAAATCCTATTAACTTAAAAACAGTAAACAGAGCCCATCTAAGCAGTGAAAAAGACATAGATAAGCAATATTCAGAAAATCAATAAGCAAACACACCATTCAATCATTCAAAAGGGTAATCACAATTTCAAATTTTTTTCAATCACGGTGATGTAATCACAATGTAAACCGTGAATTTGTGTGATATTAGATGTAAGCAAATTATATGTGAATTCAAAGAGGTAATCACAATTTCGAAAATTAGATGTGAATTCAAAGAACCTATCTAAGCAATATTAGATGTGATTGCTGGCATCTAATATCACACAAATCACAAAAGTTCTCTAAAAATTCACAATAAAAACTGAATATATGGATTATGATTACCTCTTTGAATTTTTAGCCATGTATGGATTATGATTATTTATCACACAAATCACAATGAAAACAGAAAGCATAAAAGGCTTAACCTAGAAATTCTCGAATAAAATTCCAAACAAAGAGGAAAACAAAAAAACCTTTTTCCACAGTGTGGGCGTCAACACGGTGAAGAAGACTCAAAAGAGATGGTGACGTCGGAGATGGTGCCGTTCAGACCAATCGGAGACCAGACCTTCTCGATTTTTCGGAGACCAACCCTTCTACGATTTTCGAGAGGGAGTTTTTTTGAGTGAGAAGACTTTGAGCTTTTCGAGTTATCAAGAGGAAGATTTGGAAGAGAATCACATTGAAACTGATTCCTTAATTATAGCCACTACCAAATATAACTTCTTTCCTAATAACTGATATAAGATGGATTTACCAAAAAGACCTTTTGTCCAATAGATTAACCATTAAAAAAAGATAAAAATTGTTTAATCTAGACCGTTTAAAAAATAATTAAACGCTCCAAATTTGGTCTCACATACTCACATAACCTATGTGGACTCACCAGATCCAAATCCTATATATATATAGGGGATGGTTCAAATGAGACACACCCCTTATATGAGACGGTGGGGATTTATTATAACCGTTGGATTGATCTTTTGGATGATTCAGATTAATCTCATTATTTTAGGCAATTAGTTAATGCAAGAGTTTAAAATGGTAATTTATATTATTTTTGAATTATTAATTAAGGGCAAATATGTTTTTTATATTTTAGTGTAGAAGATAGGTATTATTTTACCTTTTTCGGCTCCTAAATTTAAGAGGGAGTTATATCCTTTCAAAATGTGATAAACACAAAATAATGGCAACAAAAATCTTACCAAATCAAACCCAATAAGCCCAAAAAAAAGGCAGACAATTCCTAAATTATAGTGTCATTTTTTTCATAAAATAAATGCAATTCAATACACAGTGAAATAAATGTATAGTACAGTGAAATTTAGATTTCTATATAGTGAATATGCCCTAATCGCACAGTAATATTAAAGTGAATAAACAGTATTATTTGGAAGGATTAAACACGTTCTTATCGACTTAGTATGTATACTAAATATCATCCTAAATTATTTGGAAGGATTAAACACGTTTTTATTTTATTGTATAAAATAAATGCACTTCAATACACAATGAAATAATATATAGTACAGTGAAATTTCGACATTGATATAATACAATGCTCTTAACCACACAGTAATGTTAAAGTGATTAAACAGTATTATTTGGAAGAATCAAATACGTTCTTATTGACTTAGTATGTACACTGTATATCATCCTAAATTATTTGGAAGGATTAAACACGTTCTAATACAACATTCTAATACTAATTACACAGTAAAATTGCACTAATTATTCAGCATTCTAATACTATGTATGTAGTAAAACTTACTAATTATACATCGTATTACATTAACATCTCACTAAACACACATAAAATCTATAGTGAGTATACATACATTCTTGCTTTGGTTTTACAGGATGTATACATAGACTTTCCACCCAAAAAAAAGCGAAGAAAGCGCACTAATTATACAACATTCTAATACTAATTACGCAGAAAAACTGCACTAATTATACAACATTCTAATACTATATCCATCTTCACATTTCCGACACAACAACCCTTTTTTTTCTGGTCCCTTCTCCACCATAACTTTTTTCCCGCAGCAATATCTGCCATGACCTGATTCGGGCTTCCCAAGCTCGTCCCGTCTCTCCATAAACTCTGAATTCTCTTTCCAAACCTCTCCATTGATATAAACCTCCTTCTTCCATATCGGAACCGATGCCTTCACCTCAGCAATCATGAATTTAATCAAACCCAAAACCCATAAGCGGCAACCCGTTGGAAATTCCACTGAAAACGCCACATATAGCCCAGTCAAAAAAACAAACGAGAAAAAGAAAATATAAGGAGAAGAAGATACAGGTAAAGATGTAAAGCCCAACCACCACTATAATCCACCATAGTCACCACCATCAAAGCACCACTTCCTTGCCGTCGGAAAAATTCAAAAATTACCCGAGCCCCAAATCATCGATTATAGCCGCTAATGGCTTGACATGGAGAAAGGGAGGGATAAGGGTTTGGAGAGAGAGGGCGTGTGATTTTGGTGGAGAGGGCGATAGGAAGGGATGGGAGAGGGCGTGTGATTTTGTTGATTAGGTTAGTAACTAAATCCCTCATTTGTAGGAAAGATTTATGGAAGTTTTGGATATCATACATATTGACTATTTTACCCTTATAATTATCAGTTTAACTCATTAATTTATTTTTTTAATCATTAAATCTACACCATCAATCAAAAAAATTTAATGGCTTGGATTAGTCCCCGCCGTCTCATACAAAGGGGGGTGTCCCGTTTGAACCAATCCATATATATATATTGTAAGTTATTAATTTACTTAGATTTATTTTCTCTATTTAAATTTATATTTTTAATATATTAACAAATAATTTTTTTTCTTTTATTTATCTTTTTTTTTCTTTATTTTCACCAACCAAATAAAGTTACAGGACCTCTTGCTCGGATTTTGACCAATTACTTTGACTCATATGAAATGTGTCCAACTCAACATCATATATGGGCCATGTGCCCTTCACGTGTAAGAGGGTCGCCGGATTTCAAACTCCAGCGACAAAAGGACCAAAATCTCAACACATTTTAAGTTACAAGACTAAATTTGCAAATTGCAAAACGGACATGACTAAAATTACTTAGCACTTAAAGTTACAAGACCATTTTTGTATTTTTCCCCACATGGATGAGTGGAGAGATGAGTGAGAGGAGAGGAGAGAGTTGGAAACTCCCTATGGAAGTGCTAAAAAACACCCGCACGCGCCCTTAATGGCACGGGGGCAAGGGCACATGTCAACACTCTTGCAAGGGTGCGCCTCTAAGGAATGACCTTCGTTCCCTGGCTCGTTCTTCTTGGTGTGCGTCACCTTCTTCACTTTCAAGCCGAGTTTCCGACTCTAAGGTTATGTCAATTTTGTTTCGTGGTCGGGGAGTTTGACTAGCAATCCACCTCTAGTTCTTTCAGTTGGGCTCCAATCTTGCCTACGGAGTTTTGTATTCCCCTCTAGTATCGAGGCTTCAAGTTGTGAGTGAGTTTATTGAGTTTCCCTCAGATTCAAACCCGAATGAGGAGACAAGCGTGGATGAATCCGATGAGAAAGCTCGGACGAGGCTCCTCGGCCCAAATATCAGCATAGACCTCCTTCCTGGTGTAGGACTTTAGTTTCAGAGGAATTTGGGAGTAAAGTCACTACCACGCGCCTTCGTATGTTGAGGAAATGTCTAAAGTTGCCACCGACTTTTCGTATGTTGGCCTCAGGTCCTAAGGATAGGCTCACTCAGCCCCCTCTAGCCTATATATATCTTTTTCCTTGTACAGCTTGTCTAATGGCTTCTCCATTTCCCCTGGTCCTTTCCTGGACAAATTATTAAGTCCATTGGGTTTTCCATTTCATATACGTGTATAAAAGGATATGAGTATACCATGAATAAGTTGGAGTTGCCGGCTACTTGTAAGGGATCACTCTTTGTTTTACACTAAGAAAACTTGTAGGGAAACTTTTTTCTATTTTTCCCCTGCTGTCAGTGTAAGTTTATCAGGGGGCTTACTTTCCCTGGTGGGCTCTGGAAGGAAGATTATTTCTTCTTAAGGGACAAAGGTGGCGAAGACACCTTGTGGCACCATATGTATCTTGTTCTTCGTAATGTAGTCTTGCACGCCGAAGGTGATGAGCTCTCTATACTTTTTGTTATACTCCCTAATGGCACTGCTCGCATCTCTTCATTCAGGGCCTCTGGAGATCACATTATTGACTCCGACTCAAGGTGGCGTGGAGCTTTGATGGAGTTCGTCTTCATTCTGCCCAAGATCCATGTGTAGTTTATGTTGGTCCATGTAATCCTCTAGATATTCCCTTTAGATCAGCCTCTCGATATCCTCTTTAACATATAACAATTTTTGGTTGTGTGCCATTTGTCATGGTGATAGCAACAACATTGATTGGAACGTGCCCTCTCAGGGTTGTCTTTCATTCGCCAAAAAGATACCATGATCCCTATCTTCTGAGTTGCATTAATACTTCGGATGTGGGCACGTTTAAGAGGGTGAAGTATGGCTTGTAGTCTCTTCTCCTACTTCTCCTAGGGCTGATTTTTGTCGTTTTATCTAGCCTTCCTCCTATTGTTAGACTCAGGCTTGGTGGCCTCTTCTACTCGGATATACTTATCGGCGTGGTTCAATAATTTTTTCAAAGAGGCAGGAGGTTTCCCTGCCACAGACTCCTTCAGACGTCCTTGGCGAAGGTTCTGCTGTAAGATTCCTGTCAAGGTCTCGTGCTGGATGTTGGCGACCTTGTTGATGGCTTCCACAAATCGCCTCATGTATTCTCGCAAGCTCTCTTTCCTTCTACTTCAGTTGGAACAAGTGTGCAATGATCTTAGGAAACTTTCTGTTGATGGAGAATTGGTGCCTGAAGCTCTCTGTGAGTTTATCCATCCTAGTGATTTTTGGGATTGGGAGTTGGTTGAACTAAGTCACGGCCCACTTGGTCTGCGTAGTCCAAAAATCTTATAGGATGAAGCATCTGTCATGTTGTGAAGGCCATCCTTGGTGTAAAACTTGTCCAAGTGCTCTTGGGGATCTCTGGTTCTATCATACTTGAGGAGATTCAAAGTTTTGATGTCTGTTGGGAGTGGCTCGACTAAGATTATTGTGGTGTCACGGGAGTTAGCTTGGATTGCGTGAATAGCTTGCGACTCTTCCACCGGCGCATAAATGTGAACTTGCTAGCACTGAACATTGTTTCTGGCTTCTTCTCCAGCAGCACACTGGTCTTCTTTGTTCTCTCCCGTCCTTTGTTTCTTCTATTTGCTTTCCTTAAGTTGGGGTCTTCACCGACTGATGGAGCTCGGGGAGGTCTTCTAGTAGCTTTTGTCGCGGATTGATGCCTCATAGCATACCGAGCGGCTTCTTCAAGCGTCGCTTGAAGGGCTTCTTGCATCAAGCGAACTTCTTCGGTGGCAGAGCTGTTGGTAGGTTGGTTTACTGTTTCCAGAAAATGGCTAAGTGTTTAGGCTGAGTCGAGGCCTGTATTAGATATAGTCTCTGCAAGACGAAAACACCTCGTATACTAAGTGTTTATGGTTCTGATGCTCGTCCCTAAGATATAACGACTTTAATCTGTTCGACTTTACAACACTTGTAAAGTCGAAACTACAGCGAACATGAAGTAAACTTTCAAGCTTTGAACGGGAAGGCTAGCAATATGCAGAATGCAATAACTCATTTTTTAGGCTTGTAATTTCGTGTATTTCGTATGTAATTTCTTATGCAGGGGTTCGATTATATAGCCATCAAGGTGCCCGGATGGAAAGAACATGTCTTTTGGCTCGAAAAGACATGTCTACAACCAGTGACGAAGCCAGGAATTCTACGTAGTGGGGCCCAACTAACATTAGTGTAAAAATAAAATACAATACATCGATTCTAAAAATAACACTATAAATAGTTACCAGTTTTAATAAAGTCATATTCAATTACATCTTAATATTTTAAAAGAAATAACATAATACAATTACATGAATATGTCATAAAATTTCTCTTCTATTCTTCATATTTTGAAATCTTTGCATAATAACTCCATTGGTAATATTTTGAAATATATCTTTTTCAATATATGTTACCAAACAATCATTCAGTAGTCCATCTCCCATTCGATTGCGTAGTGAACTCTTGCTGATATTCATTGCTGAAAAATCTCTTTCCACCGTTGCAGTGGCAACTGGTAAGATCAATGACAACTTAACCAACAAATAAACCAATGGAAAAATAATATGTTTTCTTGTAGCAATCATCTTCTGAGCAAGACCTCCTATACCTGCTACTTTAGAGAAGTTTTCATCTAAACGAACATCGAAAATGAAATTTTCAAGTTGACTTTCAAGTTCATATAGAGTAATTGTAGAAAATCCAGATGGAAATTTTGTAAGACGAAGTAGCTTCTCTTTGTCAAATGCAGAAAATGAATCACTTGGATCAAAACATGCCATAAATAAAAGCAATTTTGTATTCACCTTATCAAAACGGTGATTTAGCTCCTGAGCTTGCAAGTTAATCACAGAATAAAATAGCTCAACTCGATAATGATGAATATTAGTTATCCTTTCAATTCTACACCTTGATCTCCCTCGAGGTGCATATTCATCTTCCATATTCAGCACAACTATCTCATATTTGTTTACAAAACTTGGAAGCTTCAACTAACAAGTCCTCCCAACCACCATCTCTCATTGCCTGCAAACGAGTTTTTGATACTTTAATAACTCATTGCATTTACAATATCTTGATCATTTCTTTGCAGAACTTGAGACAATTCATGTGTGATTCCCAAAAAATTTCTCATAAGATGTAAAATAAATTCAAACTCAAACCGATTCACAATCTCTAGCAAATCAATGGCTTCTGCTCTTTGTGTATCATCATTACCATTCTCCCCAACATACTCAAGAACATCAACAACAGAAGCAAATAAATGCATTAAATTAATGATAGTACCATAATGGGAAATCCACCGGGTATCTCCTGGCCGCTTAATTACCATTTCTTGATTTAATCATTTTCCTATCTTGACCTCACCATTCGCAATTCCTTCAATGACTTTCTCCATTTGTTTTTCTCGAAGCATATCTCTACGCTTACAAGAACCTCCAACAACATTACATAAACGCGTAACAATATTGAAAAAAGAACTAACACTTGTATGTTATTTAGCAACAGAAGTGTAAGTTGGAGTTGATGAGCAAAAAACAATTGACATAGTAAGCATTATGATTTTTCTATAGTAAGAAAATTTTTAATCAATTGAATTCACCTCTCATATTACTGGCTCCATCGTAACTTTGACCTCTCAAACTATAAATGCTCAAGCCATAGGTAGAGAACAATGAATGAATACCTTTCTCGGCGGCGGTTGTATCACCGGTTGTATCACCAACATGACACATCCACTCTTATTCCATAAGAATAACGCTCATGACACATCCCGACACTCATCAACTAAAATAGAGAAAAAGTCATTTCCAAGATCCTCAATAATAGCATTTGTAGTCTCAACTGCAGCTGCATTTATAATATCCTTTTGAATATCAGAAGATGTGAGTTTAAGATTTCTAGGGGCATTATTCAATACAACATTCTTGATGTCCTCATTGCATGAAGCAATAACTTTCAAAAGTTCAATAAAATTTCCTTCATTTAAGGAACCTTCTAACTCATCATTTCCTCGAAACGCTAATCCTTGCATAATGAGATATCACAAACAAACAACTGATGCATTTAATCTGCAACGATAATCAAATCTTGACAAGCCAATCTACATTTGTTATGATCACTGTTATGGTCTCCAACATGATCTCTCAATCTTACTTTCTTACGCCAATTATTAAATCCTCTAGATACAAAAACATCATGCCCTCTTTCACTTCGCCCCGAAGAAAAAGGGATAACAATATAAACAAAATGTTGCATCTTTTGTAATGCTATACTCTAACCAATCCTTAAATTCATCAAACCACGATGTAACAAATTTACGTTTTCGATTCCCATCTATCTTTTGAGGAAAATTATGTTCACGTGGCTGACATGGACCTTTTAATAAATAAGCTCTACGCACATGTTCAATTAAGTCGGATAGATAGTTCATTATCTTAGGTCGTAGTCCTGGATCACTTGGAAGATTTTTCATATCAACCTCAAAAGCATCTTGGCTTGATAAAACTTTATCTTGACTTGTTGGTGCTTGAGGTTGAATAATTGTAGGTGCGTTGACTGATGAGGACGATTCCTCGATAATAAGTGATACTCTTTTAAAAAATCGTTCCATTATCTAAGAAAATGCGGAAAAAATAAATCAAAAACTAATATAGCTTAAGAAAACAACTATACATGAATTATAAATTATAATAAATTACTAAAAATTAGTCCTAGTAATTCATATAATAACTAATGATACAACAAAGAAATTAAATAAATAGAAAAGAAACAACAAATCCAACAAAATTAATTAATATACATTTTGATATCAAAAACCCTAAATATAATTCATTCTCATTCAATGTTAATCTCATGACAATAAGGTGAAATAAAGCTTTAATACAAACCTTGGGGTAGCACTAGTCGATAGGAATTGGGCGTTGGTAACCAACGATTGTTACTTGGTATGCTTTCTTTAATTCTTCTTCAATTGGGATTGGCCGCAAGGTTGGAGACAGTTTCTTCAATTTTTCATTTAGTGGACTGAAGCTGAATGTGGGCTGTGGGGCTGTGGCTAATGGCTATCACGTAAGTGGGCTTTTTTTCTTCTCTTTTTTTATTTTTATGTTATCTATATCTATACCTATTATAAAAGTGTGAATAGATTTTAAGGTTTCTTGAAATTTTTGATTTGCCAAAAATGTCCTTATGGTAAAGTTAGCTTTAAGGGTAATTAAGTAGTTTTTCATATTGATTTTGATTTTATTTGTTTAATAATATTGACAAGTGTCTCTTTATATTCCAAACCCTTCTCATATGATTTATTTCAATTTTGATTCTTAAAATAATTTAAATTTTTAGATAATATTTATTTTATATTATACTAGATATCGAGAGCTTTCCAACCATATATCATAAACATATATAAAAGACTTCATATGAGAAAATATTAGCCATTTAAATTTGAGTGCTATGTAAAATACACATTTAAAATATCTTTCTTTAATTTTCTAAATAATTAAATACATCAAAAAATAAAAAAGAGTATGAATTTACAGCAAAATGAAGAGAAAAAATAAATAAAAAATATTTAATATTATTTTATTCAAAATAAATAGCAGGATAAAATACATTTTTAAAACTTCATTATTGGTTGAGAATATCCATACTATAATAAATTTATCATCTATCACACACTCTAAATTGTGAGATAATATTATTTTTGGTCGGAGTAAATGATACATTTTTTAGGTGTGGGAAGATGGAAATTCACGACTATTGAAAATTTCAAGGAATTTTATGCTTTTACCATAAAAAAATAATTTGTTTTTAAGATATACAAGTTAAATATAATTTTTTACTAAAATATTGAATAAATATTATTTTGTTTCTAAGATCTATTCATTAATCTTTATGTATGTTTTATCCCGTAATAATGGATATACGGTTCAACATGATCTAGATTCAATTAATAGTTTATTTTATTCATGTATTCTCTCGATAAAAAAAACTTGATCATTGTGATAATGTAAAGTTAAATTTGCAAAACAAATATATTACAAGTACATACTCTAAAATTTAAAAATGAAATAAACTTGGCTAAGAGTTATGTATTTGAAATTAGTGAAATGATATTTTAAATCTCAAACTGAAGTGGATGAGATGAGTAATATTTGTTTAATTTTTATCCACAACTGTATATTTATAATTTTTTACTTTTTAAGGGTTGACATATATATCTCTATTGTAAAACTAAATAAATAAAAATTAAAGAAAAATGATTTCTGACAAAAATTACAATAACAATATAAAACAGTTAATACTAAGAATTTTGAGGCTAAATTGAAAATTGAGAACTGATTTTTCTCTAATATTTATTTATGCACTTATTTTTTTTATGGATGCACCATTTGAACTTTCAAATCCTATAATTTAGATTCATTTATCAATTTTAATAATATATCATTGTATATTCTTTTAGTTAAATAAGCCCAATAAATATGATAATAGAACAATGAAATTAATTATAAAAGATACTTAAAAGGATAAATATTTGTTCTCAAACTTAACGAAATGCAATTATAAATTATATTTTTATAAGGAGGTATATATAGCAGGAAAATTTATTTTTTAATTTCTTGACATAATAAATATTTAATTAATAGGATGAAAGGTCTAACAAGTTTGGATAAAAAAAGAAAATAAGTTATTTTATATTAGCAAAATATTTTATTTTTAAATTATAAATAAAAAGTCAATATGACTTTTAATAATCTTATTCTATTTTACATATCAGGAATTTTAATTTAGATTGAAATTATTCTTCCTATTTAGTCTTTCTATTTTATGGTAGTTTTTTTTATTTATTACTTATACAGAGGTGTATTGGTTGAAAAAAATTGCATCAATAAATAGACTTTGATTTAAAAAAATAAAAACTAATATAATAAATTAAAATAGATTTAAATAAAATACAGTTAAAATGGTATATGTGTATATATATATACACTATTGTAAGAATGTAGAAGAAATATTGAAGAAAAATCACTTACATATGTATATTTTAACATGTATGACGATACTTAGCTTTGCTTAAAACTTACATACACCCTTAATAAATTATATAAATTTAGGTAAAAAGATATGTGTTATATTATTAAGGTAGTGAAATAATCTAGCTTAACAAAAAACAAATGTAATATAATATGGAAACAAGAATCAAAACCTGAAAATTTAAAGAAATACATATATATATATATATATATATATGCTAAGAAAAACTAAAAAAAAATAATAATCTGATATTTATATCATAAGTACATATTTTATAACCTAAATGTTGATATGCTAATCTTTTACTTAAAAAATATTATATTAAGTTATGCACAATAAGTATCAAACTTACTTGATATTTAAATTATAGGCGGCTACCACAACATTACATTTGAGTGAAAAATTTGTGAAAAAAGTTTATTTATGGATCAAAGTAATAGATTCCTTCTTATTTCAAAAATAAACATGAGTTTGAAAATAAATTATTCATTATAATTTAAATATTAATTTCATTAACAAAAGTAATTGATTTTAGTCACCTTTAAATCTTGAGTCTCTTTGAAGATATAAACACTGTACTTTGAATTTTTATATATAAAAAAATAATTATGATTTTGATCTCACATTTTGTAGTGTACATATATATATATATATATATTAAAGTAATAATTTAAATTTTGGTCAGACGTTATTTTCATAGTTATGCATTTTAAAACATGTCCCTTTCTTTAACAATTTAATTTTTAAAATGTATATTTTTCAAGTGCAACCAGAGTTTATCGTAAATGTTAAATTAACAAAGATCTAAATAGCATTTTTCATGTTTTTCTTCTAAATTGTACTACGATGGACATACCATTTTTTAATCCTCTTTACTTTTAACCTTTTTTCTTATTTTTTTTTCACATTATTCAACATCATATGGTAAAACTGATTTAATATTAGGTCGAAAATTTAAATTTATGAAGATATTTATTTTTAACATTTTAAGCATTCAAATACATGCATTATACTTTTGTGAATTGTGTTGTAAATTTTATGTTGCATTGAAAGATGCTCACCGACTAAGATAAAATGAATAAAATGATTTTTTTATGCTTAAGATAATAAAAAGATAGGCTATCAATTTATATATGATGTTTTTCTGATTTAACAATAAAAAAAAATAATAAATTGAGACATTTATTTTGCTCGAAAATGTCACATGCATAAAACATGACAACTAAAAAATGAGGAGGTTTTTTGTTATGCCATTTTTATAAAAATGCTATAGCTTAACCTATGTTTTACGGTTATTTGACACACTTCTATATTCTATAATTTTGTTGTTATGTTTTACGATTATACTTTAGATATGCTCTATTGGATGGATTTTTAGAATGTAAAGTGATATTGTCACGCCCCAATCTTGATAAGTAGAAATAAATATAATATTCATCGGAGTACGACTGCGGAAAATCATAAAAACTTAAATTTGGCCAGGCCACATCCAAAATGTTATACAACACATTACAAATACATTGGAAGTCTAACATGTTGTAATATTCCAAAAAAAGACTTAAGTCCGGCTATATAATAAGTTTGAATATCCAGAACCATTGATACAAAAGAAAATATCCAAATAGTTCCTAGAAGTTCTTCTACTAACTTCAACTTTGATTCGGAAACCCTTCATCGAACCCCTCATTGTCAAATCCACCTGTCTCTGAAAATTTTAAAATTGGTGGGGGTGAGCTAAACGAGCTCAATGGTTGGGGAATGGTGATAATGATATTTTAAATAAAATTGAATTAGTTTTCCAAGGCTTGAGCAAAGAAATTGAGTTTACAATTTTAAAATTTACCAATTTTTTTATAAGTGTACATGTAATGACATACAAGCAATCATCGTTCTTGGAAAAAAAAAAATAACGTTTCGTTAAACCGATTTTCAGAGATAGTTTGACAATAATAAAGTTTAATAAAATCAAGCTATGACAAGAAATGACAGGTAGTAACAATAACGAGCAATAATTGTAAACTTTAAATATTTTCTGGACAAGCGAGTAGAATCATTAAAGAGCAAATAATAAGCAAAGCAAGCAAGCGAAACACCGAAGTGTTAATGATCATAATTGAGTGATCGGGCCACAATTACGCCGTTCTACCTTATGTCTCCCCAAGCAAGAGTTGACCTAAGTCACATGCTACCTTATAACTACCCCACGTGGCTCGACGTCTCTTTAGCTAGGACCTATCTGTCCAGAGATCGCCATATTCCGGAATATACCAAACCTACGACCCACTTCTCCCATAGGACACTCCGTCCTACAGTGGTGGGATTAGGACCATGGCCGGTCAAATCAAGACCGCAGGCGACCTGCTCAATCTCGTTTAACCAAACCATACCGTAAGACAAACAAGCAATACAAAAATCCAAAAGTGATAGAAATCGATTCTTGTGTGGCACACATGCTCAAGTCAAGTATAGCAATACACCTAAGAACTTTTAAATGCTTCATAGAAACGAACAAGCAAGTTCAAGATAACACGTGTCAATGTTATCTAAGTTTAATCGGGTATTAATAACAAAATCTCGAGGAAACTCTAAGTTTAGAATTTCTCAAATAAAACTCATCAATTGCTTTAAAAACTTCATTACAACCCCTAAACATTTCAAATTTAGTATTAGAGTTTAGACTTTAACAATTTGCATAAAAGCCCCTAAACGTTTCAAATTTACAACTTGCCTCAACAATACCAAAAAATATAAATAATAACTTCAAGTTTATAAACTAACTATAAGTTTACAAGAGTCTAAAAATTTCAGTTTAACGCTCTAGATTTTATCATTTTACATACTAGTCCTTAGTTTATTAAAATATTCCATTTTAAACTCTAAACTTTAAATATTTTTCAAATTGGTCCAAACCCTTAAAAATTTCTGAAAAATATAAAAACAGTTATAAATAATAAAAATCAGTCCCAAATAAAACAGTTTTCAGTTTTGGGTCCAACTTTTTAGAATTGCATTTAAGCCCCTAGTTTTACGGGAAATCGCCTTTTTGACCTCAACTCCAATTGTTCTTTTCAATTCAACCCAAAACCACTTATACTCTTTTAAGAAAAGTCCCTACAAGTTATAGAAATTTCAGAACAATGCTTCAAAATTTCGAAATTATAGTTTAGCCCCTGGATTTTTAATAATTGCAAAAATAGCCTCAAATTCAATTTTCTTTCAATTTCAACCCCAATACATCCAACCATCTCAAAAGTCAGACTAACACCTCAATAACCTTAAAACAGCCCCATCTTTCAAAACTTTGCTGTGAAGTAATACAAATTTCAATTTTTACGATAAAGTCCAGTAAATTCTATTTAAATTCCACAAGAACTATAAATCAATCGAAATTCATATAACCACATACAAGCACCTCCATAAAATTATTTTCATGCTATTTCAAGAATTTAACATGCTTTACAAGAATATAAATGAAATATATCCATTTAATTAAAAGAGTTTAAGATTTATTTTGCCCACCTTAATAATTTTCCCAACTTCTTTCAATCAACAAGCTAACTCCAAAACCTCCTCAAGTCAAGTCTTTAACAACACCTACAATATTGCTAAATTTCTCATGCTTGAACCATAAAGATTTAATAATAGCCTTAAAAATCCCAAAACTAATAAAAATTATTTCCAACTTACCACTATGTCTAAAATTGAAGCTTGATGGACTTTCTTCTTCTTCTTCTTCTTCTTCTCCAAAGAATAATTTCTTGATTTCTTTCTCTAAATATGGTAGTGTTTGTTTATGAAATTCCAGGAATTTTTCTTTTTTTTCCTTTAAGAAAAGTCATTTAGCAAAATGAAGAAATAAAGAAAAAAAATGATATCTTTTCTCTACAAAAGGTACGGCCCATAAGGTGAGAAAAATGAAGGCAAATATTTGATCTTTTTGTTCTACAAAGACTGGTCAACAAGATAGGGAAAAAGAATAATTGGGTGGAAATTTTGATCTATTTTCTTTCTTCAAGTGAAAGTCAAATGGTAGAAAAAAAAAATATACAAGTCCCTCCAAAAACCCTCAAAATCGGCCAACACCACACCCAAGAATAAGACATGTTGTCTCATTTTTCACCAAATATGTAGTTAGGTAATTTGTGTGGTGAAAATAAGTGCTTCATCACCATATTTGAAAGATATTTTGATTTAATTAAAAAAATTGGTGAAATGGATGTATGAGATCCATTTTAGTGTAATGGGTAGGTTCATGGATCAAATACAAGAAATAGATAGTTGATGAAGAATAATGCTTAGTTAAATCCTAAACAAAAAAAACCAATTCTTAATAAATACGACTCTAATTTAAATCATACTAATGTCAGAAAATTCTAATAAGCGCGAGTCTAACTAGGGTAATAAATCAAATGAATAAAATTATAGAATATCTAACAAAATAAAAATAATAATAGATAATATATAAATTTACAAAATGAACTCAAATATCGAAAATATTTATTAGTTAAAATATTGCATTATAAAACGATTCTAGGGTCTCACAGATATTTTGAAAGAATACAACATAAAAGACGTAATTGAGGTTCTTCACATAATTTATTTCAATGCACTAATTAATAATTTTTATCGATATTAAATTTGTCATTACTATATTACATAACTAAACTTTTATATAAAAATTAATTAGAATAACAATTAGTCACATCAGCACACTCAATAATAAAAAATTATGTGGAAATAATAAATTTATGGTGTCGTGCAGGCTCTTAATGATAATAGAATAAAGCATAAATATTGTTAAACACTCAATAATTTTGATTTCTATGATGTGGTTCTGTCGTTTATTTGATATATAAGTGTGACTATTCTTTCAAACTGAATCAATTTATTGACTGTTTTCAATTACAATTGATTAGTCTATTTTATCTTCATTTCTGTTATAAAAATAATTAATTTAATCGTGGAGAACATGAGAAAAATTGGATAATGGTCGAGTGGTAAATACTTCCATCCCAACTAGAGGTGTGGGATTTGATTCTCATCATCCCTCCCCTCCCAAGATATGTACGTAAATATAAAAAAAAGGAGAACATGAATCAAAACATGTACGAGAGCTAAGCTTCTAAACATAAAATAGAATTTTACTTTCTCATCATTCTTAACAAAAGAGGCACATGTGATGAATAAAAAACTGAATCTTGTGTCAAACCGATTTAAAACATAACATACATTAGAAAATGGAGTAAAAGAGAAATATATCCATACGTCAACCAATCATGTTTGGGCTAAAAGTGCATTAAAAAAATTGCAAAAAAAAATCTCAAAGCTAAGTATGAAGAAGAGGTAGACACACAAAAAATAAACAAGATTTATTAATTTAAAACTCGTCTTGAATATATATTTTTTAAATTTTTATATAGATTACTCATCAATTTTTTAATATCCATTGTATCTTGTTGAGCGATAATATCATTTAAGTATCATGTTTTTTAGTCCAAAATGTCTTAACCATATTTCACCAACAAATAAGTTTAAATTTAGTTTTTGCAAACTTTATTTTAAGATCAAAATACATGAATGACATTAATTATAAATACAAAAAATATAATAAAAATTGATTCCAATTTAGTGATTTAATTTGAGTTAAATTAATAAAATTATTTGGTTCACGTGCAACACACGTTTACCTTACTAGTATATGAAAAGACAAATATACCCCTGATTGTTTTTAAATCCCAAGGGGGGCCAGTGCCCCCCTTGGCTCCCCTACCCCTTCGTCCCTGGGGGTAGCACTAACCGGTGGGAATTGGGCGTTGGTAACCAACGGTTGCTACTTGGTATGCTTTCTTCAATTCTTCTTTAATGGGGATTGGCCGCAGGGGTTGAGGACGATTTTTTCAATTTTTCATTTTGTGGACAGAAGCTGAATGTTGGTTGTGGGGTTGTGGCTAATGGCTATCAGGTAAGTGGATTTTTTTTTAGGTTTTTTATTAATGTTATATATGAAAAGAAAAATATAGCCCTGATTTTTTTTAAAATCCTAGGGGAGCCCAGTGCCCCCTTTGGCCCCCATACTCCTTCGTCCCTGTCTACAACCAAACAATGCACTTAGTTGCTCGAACTGGTGCATCGTGCTCGTCCGTTCATACCTTCGCGCGCGTCCGATCACGCTCACTGTATTGCGGCGCGCGCCGCACACTGGCCTCAGCGCCCTTACACCCCAGTTAGATTTTAATTAATTATTTAAAAAATAAATAATTAATATTTTAAAAGATTTTTGGTCCAAAAAGAATAAGGGCTTTGAAGACCAAGCCCAGGCCCACAGCCTGCGACCCACGACCCGGACCCGCACCCGGGTCAGGCCAAGCCGGGCGGCGGGCAGGAAGCGGCGGCGCGCGCGAGTGTGCTTTGAACCAAACCCACAAGCATGTAGGTCCTCACCCCTTTAAAAACTTGGGTGCCCCCAAAGGCCTAAACCCATATGTCCAACTTGAGATTTATAAAGTGAGCAAACTTTGGCTATCTACTCTATGTGGGATGGAACATTTTTCCTTCCCCATATTTTTCATTTTCCATACCATTTTCTAATTTTAAGTGGCTAATGTCTATCATTAATTTCTCATTCACCCGGAATTGGTTTTGAAAAATTCCAAATGCTATTCTCATCTACTCACTTAGTAGAATTTTTACAAATAATTTAATTCTATTTTTCACTAATGGAAACCAATTAAAATATTTGGTCAAAATCAGGTCAACACCCATTTTGTACAACTAAATTCCAATAATCTCCCATATAAATGAAATTAATGCATGCGTGTATGCAAATTCGCTTGAAAGTCTCGGCGAAATGTTATTGCATCTGGATAGGTAGCTTGTGGCTTTGAACCTTCTTTAGTAAAATACTATCGGATTTACTAGCTGCTTAGTGACGCGATGTCTTGAACTACTCAACCGTTTGTGTAAATCGAGACAACAATACTTACACAATAACAATTCTAACACTTGTTATTCTCACGTTGTGTCCATTTCGGCCCTGGACCATATATTAGATTCACAAGTGCTTCTTTGAAGCGGCCATTACTTCTCACTTATATAGGTGATCTACTATTGAAGAGTATTCTGCCATACTCCACCTTTCGGTATAAGAATCATTAAAAGTCTTAAACTTAACCTCACCACATTCAGTAGGTTTCTATTTTACTTGGAAGTTTCGGGAATGTGCAAACACATTTTCTAAGTGTTCAGCTAAATATTCAAAACTTAGTTGTCCCATTGAACCAAGGTCTTGGGATCTCCAATTCACATGGTTAGGTTACCGCTATGAACATTCTTTAGTTTATGGATTTTAAACCCATTCACCCTAACAGTTTATACAATTGATCTCGATTTATGCCTTTTGTAAGCAAATCCACAAGGTTTTCCTTTGACTTCACGTAGTCAACCGAAATAACCCCATTAGAAATCAACTGTCTAATGGTATTGTGTCTTCGACTAACATGTCTAGACTTACCTCTTTCATTTTCAAGAAAGGACAACTTTTACAAATACAACATTCCTTGATTTAGTGATCGTACCATCATTTATACCAAGATGCTGAGTTTATTTTCTTGGGTGCTTCTATTTTAGCCAAAGTACCCCCACACTTCAAGGTATTCTCCTTTATGTGGTTTGCTTAAAGTAAATCTTCCCCTTCCAATTTCTGGTATCCTTGTTTAATATAAGATTACCCAGAACTTTTATGGCTCTCGGCCACTTTTATTTTATTTTGTTAGAAAATTGTCCCAACAATCCAGTTAGAATAGATTTCAGACCTTAGTTCCAACAACTCTATTAACACCTTTTACAAAGTGTGTAACCTTTGGTGTTATCACATCTTTAGTAACACTTCGGATTTAACTTGTTAGTGTGTCTACCTCTAGTGTTACAACACTTTGGGCAACACTTCATGCAATTGTGATTTTGGTTCCCACAACACTTTTGGCAACACCTTCTGTTACATTGAAAAATGCAACAGAAGCTCCACTGGTGTTCCATAAAGTGTGGTCAAACCCCTACAATTGTAGATTTCCAATCGGAATCACGGTTGTCTTTCTCAATTCGAAGCCGAACTATCAAATCCTCAAACCCTATTTTCTTGCGCTTGTGCTTGAGGTAATTCTTGAAATCCTTTCACAATGGTGGCAATTTTTTGATTATTCCAGCCACTTGGAAAGACTCGTTTAAAATCATCCCTTCAGACACTAAGTCGTGAAGTATGATCCGAATCTCTTGGACTTGGTTGATCACCGTCTTGGTGTCAAACATCTTGTACTCCAGAAATTTACTGACAACAAATTTCTTTGTGCCGGCATCTTCTGTCTTGTATTTTTTCTCCAAAGAGTCTCACAACTCTTTGGATATTTTGAACGAGCTATAGACATTATAGAAGGTATCGTCTAGCCCATTCAAAACGTAGTTCCTACAGAGAAAATTGTTGTTATGCCAAGCATCCACAACGATTCTATGTTGGTTGTCGGATTCTTCATCGCTAACGGTAGGGGGGTCCTCCTTCAGAAAAGGGGACAGACCCAAAGTAGTAAGGTAGAGTAGCATCTTCTGTTGCCAGCGTTTGAAGTCAACATCGGAGAACTTGGCCAAATTTTCGCCGTGAGCAGGTGCAACTTCCATCAGAGTGAACGAAACTGAAACCATCGTCTTGAAACAGAAACGTAATTTTTCGTCTTGCGATTGTTGGTAGGCTGGTTTACTGTTTCCAGAAAATGGCTAAGTGTTTAGGCTGAGTCGAGGCCTGTATTAGATATAGTCTCCGCAAGACGAAAATGCCCGTATACTTAAGTCTTCTTCTGATTAAAGGCCCTCGTCCGTAAGATACAACGACTTTAATACATTCGACTTTTACAACACTTGCAAAGTCAAAACTACGACGAACATGAAATGTTTGAAACTTTCAAGCTTTGAACGGGAAGGCTAGCATATGCAGAATTCAATGACTCGTTTTCTAGGCTTGTGATTTCGTGTATTTCGTATGTAATTTCATCTACAGGATCTCGATTATATAGGCATAAAGGTGCCCGCGCACAACTGCGTTTAAATTAACTAATATTTTAAAAAAGTTTTTGGTCCAAGAAGAATAAAGGCGTTGAAGCCAAAGCCCAGGCCCACGACCCGCGATCTGGACCCGGGCCGACCGGCGGGCGAGCGGCGGCGGCGCGCGCGTGTGTGTGCTTTGAACCAAATCCACAAGCATGTAGGTTCTCACCCCTTTAAAATTTGGGTGCTCCCAAGGGCCCAAACCCATACGTCCAACTTGGGATTTATAAAGTGAGAGAACTTTGGCTATCTACTCTATGTGGGATGGAGCATTTCTCCTTCCCTACATTTTTCCATTTTCCATACCATTTTCTAGTTTTAAGTGGCTAACTTCTAGCATTAATTTCTCATTCACCCGGAATTAGTTTTGAGAAATTCCAATGCAATTCTCATCTATTCACTTAGTAGAATTTTTACAAATAATTTAATTCTATTTTTCACTAATGGAAACCACTTAAATATTTGGTCAAAATCGGGTCAACACCCATTTTGTACAACCAAATTCCAACAGGAGCCTCTCTGGGAGGAGGGACGACGAGAGGAGGAGGAGGTTATCCTTTCGACTTCTAGATGGTGTCTCTTCTTGCTAATCCCCTGCTCTGGGATTGACGGCTTGAGAGTCAGTTCCATATGCTCATGATCTTGTCTGCATTCTTATGTCTTGGCTGATTCCCATATACGACACCAAAATGATGCTGTTCAAAAGTGCAGATAACTTCAAGTCAAGCTATCTGATAAGTCGGTCCAACTTCTTCCTGAAACTGGTAAATTCTTTGGATGGTAACTTGCCTGCAACACTAGCAAATGATAGAAAAGTCCCCAGGATTGTCCTAGGGAGGCACATCCGATGCTCAAGTCAGCATGTGTAGGAGAAATAATCCAGAGCAAAGAACAATAATTTAGAATTCTTAAAATTGAGATTAATACTTATAAATGAACAAGGATATATCTTTATACCTAGGATTAATGGGTCCCATGGGCTCATGGTGATAATGTGGGCCACGTGGGCTTGATAATTATACCTTTGATCCAATAATAATTAATAATATTTGGGTAATTAATTAGATAATTTGGAATTAAATAAATGCATAAAATATTAACATAATAAATTGGGGAGAAGTCGAATTTGTCCCAACAAAACCTATTTGTTCTTCTCTTCTAAATATAATTTCATTTCTTTTTTATGAATTTTCTGTTCTTTATTTAATTATTTTTATATTATTTTTCGGGAAAAATCTTGTTTATTTAATTATATTTGATCCAACATCCAACAATTTTTTAAGCATATACAAGACATGTGAATTAGTGAATATGCATGTGCACTCATTGCTTCGATGTTTCACGTTACCCCAGTCAACCTCACGAGCACCACGTTGATTGTTATTATAATCAAATAAAAATACATAATATTTAAAACTTATTCTTCGCTTGTACGACAGAAAAATAATACCCAATAATTGCTTATTTCAGAGGGAAATTGCTGTTTGAAATAATTTATAACAAAGTCAATGGAGAAAAAAATGTTAAAATTGGGAAACCAAAAAATAAAATAAAATGAGGGTCACACATTATTGCTGCCCTGACAGATGGTGGGCTAAGTGCAATAAATCGAAATTATATTTAGTAGAATATATCTTCACCTATCACGAGGAGATTTATTTCGTTTATTTTTCTAATTTCATTTCCTCATTATACGGGTCAATATACACAGACATATATATATGTATGCGCGTTGCGCGTGTAATTATTTTAACCTTAATTAAATACAGAATGAAACCAACTCGGCATTTGATATATATAATTATAGGGAAGGATCTGATAAGACACGTATTATAGTGAGACAAGTATGACTATCTCAATCCTCCATTATCTATATCAATGACTAAGATAAATAGGAGTTAAAATTACATTTAATATTTAATTAAAGCAAAATAAGGGTATAATGTCAAATTAACCAAGTGGGGGACCATCTAAATATGAAATCAGTTATTAGAAGAGAGAAAATCACGTGGGGAGAGAAAAAATCGCTATTTGAGAGAGAAAACCACTCATGTCTTTCGCTACGTCAGTATGTTGTACACTTATCATATATTTGATGTATACTTAACACTATTTTCTTTGTATGTTTAACATAATTTTTCTGCATATTAAAATGGTCAAACAAAAATATGTGGGACCGTGAATCAAGGAATCAGTTATATAGAGAGAGAGAATCACGTTCATTAACATGTGGGGACCATGGATTAAGTAAATCAGTTGTAGGAGAGAGAAAATCACGCTCATTATTGTATTGTATATTTAACATATATTTAATGTATATTTAACACTATTATGTTGTATATTTAACATATTTGTACTGCATATTACAATTGTCATACAAAAATATAAGTATACAACAAAACACATATAAGTGTACAACAAAACACATATAAGTATACAAAAAAAAAAATAAGTATACATCAACATAAATACATACATAAAAAATTAACTACTTATACATCAAAACACATCTAAGTATACATCGAAAAACATATAAGTGTACAGTAATCCATCCATATTAGCATCGTCTTCTTCACCAATCCTCCATCTACAAGAACAACTACACCACTCCATCAACCAGAAACAGAAGTTAATAGCCTCTTTATTAACAGCTACACCATATCTAGGATTAATGATTCCGATTGTTGTTGTTTAAGAAGGATATGGAATCCCCGTAACTGCTCGTGAACGCACGCCGTCCTCCAACTCTCCACCGTCTCCAACGGTTCCCAGTACGATTGAATCGCCGGCGTCTGGCTCGACGGGGCTGAGATCCTCCGCACCAACACACGCCGTCAATTTCCCATTATCTCAGTTTCCCCCCAATCGAAAGTCAACGAAATTAGAAATTCCATGGAATTGAACGTAATCCGGCAGATTTGATTATCCCTCTATCTGCGCAGTGGAGAGGAGGGGTTTTGGTTCAACATTAAGAGCGAATTGAACGGGATTTGGGGGACCACAGAATTGGGGGTGAAAACTAAATGACAAATCTGCCCTTTTTAGGTTTAAAATAAATTAAAAATGATTATTAAATTGAGTAAATCTCAACCATCTAAAATTACAGATTTGTGGTGGGATTAGTCCACACTGTCTCACTCTAATTATCTGGTCTCATTTGATCATATTCCTATAATTATATTGTAAATGTTTGTCATTATGAATATCTGTTGAAAGTTGTGATGAAAAATAAGCGAAAAAATAATATGAAAATGGGTTTGGAATCACTGATGTACAAGTAAAATACGAATGTAAAGAATTATTAATACAACTTATTTTAATATCATTTTACGAAAATTGTGTTTGTGCTTATGTATAAACTATATATGTTGAAATTACTTTTTATGTACTTTATTGTTCATTATTTAACTTATAATTACGACAGAAATGAAGGATGATTATTTAATAATAATTAATATATTCAAAGTTTATTAGCATTCTTATTTTATTATTATGTAAAATACTTTATTAATACTTAAAAAATAATTTTTAGATTATATTTAAATATTAATATTTCTTAAATAAAGTATCGTTAATTAATCAAGGCATACGAATAAATATAATACATGTATTAAATATTTCACCTCAAAAGAACAAAATACTATGTGGTGGTTCAGAATATGTTAAGGAATTTTTGTTTAAATATTTGTATATATGGGTATTATTTTGGTATGATACATATGTTAATTAACAAAAGTCCAAGTAAAAAATGAAAAATAAATAAAAGCATTATGCATCTTTGTTTCATCAAAACAATTTCATCATAATCTAAAACAAAAAAAGAAAAGAAAAGATGTGCCTCTTACCAAGCAATTTCATTGGTCAACACATTGCGTAAATTTGAAGTTCACATCACATGTGTTGCGAGCATCGAACAAAAGGGATTAATACTATGCTAAATTGCTAATTGTTCACCCTCGTATCCTTTTCAAATTATAAATGGTAAATCGTGATAGTGAAAATATGGCGCGTGGAATTCAATAATACTTTTGCATTATTTTATAAATTTATAGTATGAATCATACTTTGAGAAGAAAAATAATGAATAAAGGACGAATAAAGTCAACTCAACATTTAATAGAATATGGAGAAAAAAATATAATGGCTTTCTTTCACATGTAGAAGCTTATTTCATATCTTATGACTTGATTGCATTGGCGATCTCAAATCTCTAGAATTAGATGCAGCTTGATTTTTTATTTATATTTAAAATCAAGTTACCATTCAAGCAAACACAAAAACATATATTATTGTTAAGAGGCATTATCAGTATTTATCAAATCGTCATTTGGCCCAATTGAGGTTGCTTGCATGAGCTGTCTATTTTATAAAATTGTATTTTACAGTCTTCTTCTTAATTTATCTTTTATGTTTTTCTTCAGAAATCATAATTTGGTTGACATTTAAAATAAAATGTGGAAAATATAATATAATGATAACATTTGATATGAGATATCAGATTTTCTGTCTGATGGTATTTGATTGGGTTGTTATTTACTGAAATAAATAACTAGTTATTTTTTTCCTTAAAAACCCATCCATTACTAACAAATATGTTTTTTTTCCAAATAACAACAATCCAATAAAAAGTTATTATTGAAAAAAAATTACATCAGATATTATTACATCATCTCTTAAAAAAATATATAACTTTATTTTCCATTTCTGCCAAATTATTTTTTTATAATAAAAAATCATTTTACAAAATGCATATATATGTTCAGATATACTTTGTATTTTAGGTAAGTTTTTATCTTTGGTATACATATGTCCAGATATACTATATAACCATATATATAGAATCTGAATTTAATATTTTTTTTTATTAATTTAGGTAAGTTTATTCCTCTGTTATAATAATTATGGCTGCATATATTTTTTATATATAAAATGTGGAATTATTATTTTTAATAATTTAGTAAGTATTAATAGTTTGGATAATTTGTTTAATAAATCTATAGGGATATGATTTCATGAGACAACCCCTTACTGTGAGACCGTAAGGACTAATCACAACTGCTCCCATTGAATAATTGATGACTGAGATTAGAATGAATCAAATTAGATTAAATATTTAATTTAATCACAAAAGGGTAACACTGTAAAATCACAATAAAATGTAACCTCCTTACCATTAAATATGGGTAGATAAAAATAGGAATAAAATCAAACAATATCAATCATGTTCCATACATATAACACTCCCACAAAAATCGCCATCAAATCCACAATCAAATATTTCTCTCTCATAGTTCCACCATTAGCGTAGAACATAATTATTGTGACTCTAATGCATATTTAGAATAAATATATTGCATAGATAATTATCAGACCCTGCATAGTTAGTGGTTGCGTAATGCATACATAGTTAAAATATATATATACTATATATTCATATTTTATTTGGTGCATAGATAGTAATGAGATAATGTTAAGTTATTTGTTGTTTGATGCATATATAGTTATGAGGCAACACATAGTTAGTTATTGTTTGATGCATGCATAATTATGAGACAATTCGTAGTTAGTTATTGTTTGATGCATAATTATTTATTGTTTGATGCATATATAACTGTAACACAATGCATAGTTAGTTATTGAATGATGCTCGATATAATGCATACTTGGTTTGAATAAATTGCATATTTAGAATATATATTATGGAAACATACTGCATAATTATGTTCATTTTGGTGCATACGTAAAGAGAATATATTGCATATTCAGAATCAATATGATGCACTTGTAAAATAAACTTAATAACGGGAGTTTTCATATCATATATTTAATCCCTTAAATTACGGAAGTGAACAATCACTTTCTAAAAAAACTGTCAAATAATGAAAGTTCTAAAATACCCTTAATGAAGGGAACTAAATAATTAAATAATTAAAAACTGGAAATAATCTTATCCATTGGTTTTAACAAATAAATGGTTGGGATTAGTTCATATTGTCTTACACAGAGACCTCTGCCTCATTTGATCCAAACCCTAAATCTATATAATTAGTATATATAAATCTAGAATTAATAATTTAGGAAAGTTTTAATAAATAACATTCGGAATCTTGATTTAATAATTTATTACTTTTTTTATGGAATTTTGGGTAACTTTGTATTATTATTTTGTATGTTTTAATAATTTGTTGGTCTATAATTTGTACCACAATTCTACTTTACGGTATATTATAAAAGTAATTAATAAAAGAGGTATTTATTAAAAGTAGCACACGAAATTTTCCTGCTCATTTCACAACACTATGAAAAGTAATTACAATTTGTAAAATAAAAACAAGACTGGTTAATATTGAAATGACAATTTTTAGTAGTCAACTTTTAAGGTCCCTTAATAAGAATTGTATAAATATTAGCTTTCATTTTTGATATGTTCCTCTCCCCAGCCATTTCAGCTTAAGAAGATTGTGAAAGCACGTTTATCTCTATAACAACGGTACGTTCCGAGGTGTGAAGTGGGAGAGAAGAGATATCATCATTGGGTTTTTCAATAAGATAACCTTTTAGTGTATTTTTCATTGGACGGGTCGGGTCGGGCTGGGCTCCCCAAAATTAGCGGCCTGATTACTGTTTGGCGCGGCTCGGCCCGATTTATTCCAAAAGCCCGGCCCGGGCGGGCCGTCGGCAGGCACTTTTAGTGTATTTTGAGTGGTCCGATGATTTTTGACTCTAATCGAAAGGGACACCAAATGCCTTCGCTATAATATATCAATTTCATCACATTTTTTAAGATCTTCAGTTCGACACACATATTGCATATATAAAATAATAATAAAAGGTACAAGATATATTTATTCAAAATTTTATTTTGCAATGGGCCTTACAAAAATATGCATTCTGGCTATTGGACCAGTTTGTATATTCATATATATTTTGGCTATTTGTGATAAATGTAGCTGTTATTTGAGCTTAGCCCATTTTGTCATAATTATATAAATTGTATTTAAGTTGATTTAATTCAATTAAAAATACATATTTAAATTGAAAAAATAACTCAATATATATTTTATATCATATATATTACTCCATACATAGCATTATATATATTTATGTCAGAAGACAAATACATAGTTTTGAATGTATTAATTCATGATATCAAGGTATGATATTTTTTATTTTTCGACTTCATCAGTAAAAAAATATTTTTAAATTGTATTTCTCGTCTATTGTCTGATGTTATTTTAAAACTATTACAATGTAGGGAAATATAATTCATTTAACTATTAGGAAAATGCAAATGTCATAGTAAATTTCATGCAAGTTATATATTAATTTTGGCTTATACTGACACTTTTTTTTAAAAAAAAAAAACCCTCGCCAAGTTTTACTAGTGTTATGTACTATTGTCAAGTCAAGAGAATCCAAACCCCTTAATCTCTTCCTCCCTACATCTTTGATTCCCTTGTCATGATTTGATCTCTTTCAAGGATCAAATTAGTTGGATCAAATATAGGTTTCTTGGAATTGTGTTGCTAATCGTTTTATAATTTGTCTATTTAGTGGCCCTTAAATTATCTTTGTTCCCTCAAAAAAAAAATAAAAATTCTCTTTGTTCTTTGGGTAATACAATACAAATATACAATCATGTTCATTATATGTAAGTATGAAAAAATGAGGATGCATGAAGTTGAGTCTTTTCAGTCCATCAATAATTCATACTATTTCAGAAGTGACATTAAATTCAGATTGATCTCAAAATCATCTAAGAATCTAAGAATCTAGATACTTGTATAATTGGAGGACCTTATTAGAACAATTCAACATCTAATGTTTACACAAAATATCTATGTTAGTACAAGCATAAAAATTCACATATTATAGGTTGAAAAGTTGAGAATCATATTCCACAACCAAAATTTCTAATTGAACTGTTCACTTCATATATATATATATATATATATATATATATATATATATGTCTCAGTTCTAGGGTAAGACCGGTAGGAACTAATCTTAGACATTGATTGAAAATATTGGATGAAATTTTTCACTTTTTTTGGTAACTAGTTTGTAACTGCCTTTCATTAAGGACAATATAATAATTTTTTGTTTCAGCGTTTTTATATGGGGTATGATTATAGCTGTCTTATTTAATTGCGCAATTTTAGGGGCAGTTTTTTTTTAATTATTTTTGAATCCAACATATTTAGTGTTTTTTGCTGCTTAGACAACTTTATATATATGTAGACATTAAAATTCAATTTTCGACCCACATCGAGATTTTACAACAATATGAACATCAACTTTGAGCTAATCCTACACTCAAATGTGTTAGAGGGATGCCCAACGAAAATCCTCTAATATTTAAGTCACACCGAGTTCTGGAAGAAATGGTGAAAAACTAAATAATAAAAGTATAATTAGTGAAAGATTAAAAGTCTCATACCTATTTACTGTAGCCCTTTGAGACATGTTACGTTTTGAGCCAAGTAATTTCATCTTAATTAAAAGATAAAATCATCTTCAAGGATAAAAGAGTAAAATAACACATTTACTCATGATGAAGAATAATTACAAAAACTATCCTGAGATTTAAGCTAATAGCAAAAAAAAAAAAAACCCACAGAGAGACTTTTGAGAATTACAAAAATCTCCTTAATGTTTGATTTTGTATTACACTTTGCCCCTTTTATAAGAAAAAAACATTACAAACAATCTCTGTAGATTTGTAAAAATATTAGAATTACCCCCTTACATTTAACTTTTAAGACATAATAAAACCTTTTGTAATTTTAAAACTTCCCTGGTTTTTTTAGTGGAGGTCTCTTGTGAGACGGAGCCCCAGAATGCCAAACCTGTTGACCCGCTGGAAAAGCCCAAAATCAAACCCAAAAGCCAAAACCCTAAACATAAACCCAAGGCACCAAAATTCAAGAAGCTGACCACTTTTTATCTCTCCTCTCGTCTTCATCGCAAATCAACGGTCTCTCTCTCTCTCTCTCTCTCTCTCTCTCTCTCTCTCTCTCTCTCTCTCTCTCTCTCTCTCTCGGAGTAGCCATCCCCACGCCACACAATCTCCATCGCCGATCTCATGAGCGGGAGTGCTCTACCACAACACAAACTTTTCCACTATCCCTTGTCTCACAGTTAATTTGTGAATCGGTATGCTTTCTACCATTACAAACCAAGAAGCTGAAGGTAACACCAAGAAGAAAAGAAGTAGTAATCGTAAAGAGCATGACAATGAAGCCAACCATATCCTCGATTGTTTTAGTAGTTGTGTGAATAGTTTTGTATTAAATTGATATTATTGTTCTGTAGTTTTTTAAATTGATATTTCTGTAATTAGTGAATGAAATTTTTGGCCAAATTCGTCTGCCAAATTCGTCTGATACTTTGTTATTAAAAAGTGATACTTTAAACAAAAAAGTGATATTGTTAAGTAAAAAAATGCGATACTTTTCACCTGCAGTTGTCCCCATTACAGAAAAAATCATGTAATACTACCAAAAACTACCACAAGAGTCGTGTGATACTTTGTTTGTAAAAAGTGATACTAGAAGCACAAAAATGACACTTTTAAGTAAATAAGTGATACTTCTATATGAAAGTATGTTAAAAGTGATACTCAGTTATGTGATATTTTTAACACAGAAAGTGATATTTTTAACACAGAGAGTGATACTTTTCACATGAAAAGTGATAATTCTATATGAAAATTATTAATCAGAAATAAATGAACAAATTAATACTATTAACATGCAAACTGATACTTTTCACAGGAAAATTGATACTGTTAACACAAAAAGTCATACTTTTAACATGAAAAGTGATACTTCTATATGAAAGTATTTCTCATAACACAGAAAATATGTTAAAAGTGATACTCAGTTATATGATACTTTTAATACAAACAGTGCTACTTTTAACATGAAAAGTGATACTTCTATATGAAAGTATTTCTCATAACATAGAAAATATGTTAAAAGTGATACTCACTTATGTGATACTTTTAACACAGAAAGTGATACTTTTAACACAGAAAGTGATATTTTTCACATGAAAAGTGATACTTAATTTTATATAAAAGTATTTCTCATAACACATAAAATATGTTAAAAGTGATATTCAGTTATAATTTTCGAATAGAGAGAGTTGAAATTGAAGAATCGCAACAAATCGGAGAAAAATTAGAGACAAATCGCGACAAAAGTTTTGGATGAAAATTCTCAATTTCGAAACATATGAAACAGGGGAGAAGAAGCAGGGTTTAAGGAAAGAGAAAAAAAGGGATTTTGAGGTCTTGGGGGTTTAGCGGGTTTTGGGGCGGGTTTGGGGGTTTCAAATGGGTTTGGGGATTTTAGCGGGTTAATTAGTAAATGGAGCTCCGTCTCACATAAGCTTTTGTGTTTTTTTTTTTTATAATTACCTTGAATCTCGAGTATTTTTTTGTAATTATCCCCTTTTTTTACTTTTGTAATTATCCCTTTATATAAAGATATATGTGTTTGTGTGGGGGCATCAAACCGGAATATGAAGTTAAATTTTTACCAATGATTCCTCTCTATTAGTGACAAAAAATGAACACAACACCAAATATATCTTTTGAAATAGTATATATGGAAAGTTTTTTGAACAATATATGTACACGATTAGGTTTCACCAAAATAAAATACAGATATGACTCTTAACTGATTATAAAACTGGTTAATTTTTTAACATTTATATGGATATAGTTGTAGCCTGTAGGAACAAGAGTACGTTAAATAGTTTAATCATAAATAATTCAAGAATCGCGTTTCTAATGCGCGTCGTCTATAGATCCGCTTTTCAGCCCTACGACAAGGTTATATCAACATTAGCCTAAACACTACACTATACATATATTATTTTAGTCTACTGTTAATTAAAAAATAAAAAAATAACTCAACGAAAACAAAAAGGAATAGCAATCTATTTTTGTCATGCATAGAGTAAAGACAATCTCATTGGGAAATGGGTATTAAACTATTTATTATTTTTTTCCTGTTATTAATTTTAAAATGAAAGCCGCTCTTCGTTGGTAATTATAAATTTTGTCTAGCTACTTGCCAACTTTCACCATTTGCTCACAAACTTTGTTGTGTCATATCATTCTTGATCAACAATGGCTGTTTCTGGAGTTTTCATCAGAGTTAACCAACCTACACTCCCATCTTTTCCAGCCCCTAAATTTAATTATGGAGCCAAAAAACAGGTCAGTATTTCTATTCAAATTTTTTTTTGTTGTTAATTTCTTGGCATGGCGATTTTCGTGTGTGTTTGGAGATATGTTGTTACTCTAAAAAAAAAGTGATTCTCAGACGAAAAATAATTTCCATTTGAAAGATGATAATCACTTTTTTATTATTAAGTTTGCAAATACTCCTTGAATGTGATGCTCAATCTGTGTTTTCTGAATTGAACATCATTGATTTTTTATTTTTGTTTTTGTAATATTAATGATTCTGTGAAAAAAACGGTGTAGTTTTGTGTCAAAGCATCTGGGGATAGTTCATCAGAAGCAGAGGAAGGAAAGTTGACAATTAGGAGAGAAAAGGATGGTAATTGGAAGATTGATTTCTCAGGGGTAAAACCGGAAACACCATTGTTGGATACAGTCAACTATCCAGCTCATATGAAGAACCTCTCCAAAAAGGTAAATAAATTTATGATGAAATTTCTTATTTTTCTGCTTGTGATTTTTTCCCAAAAAAAATAAATAAAGGGAAATTAATTAATTATAATCTGGTTGTATCTGTATATATTTTTCATCAGGATCTTGAGCAGTTGGCAGCAGAACTTAGAGCAGAAATTGTACATACTGTAGCAAAAACTGGAGGGCATCTAAGTTCAAGCTTAGGTGTGGTGGAATTGACTGTGGCTCTGCATCATGTTTTTAATGCCCCTGATGATAAAATTATCTGGGATGTTGGTCACCAGGTAAAACAAATTCAAATTCTTGCTATAGAACACGGGAAAAAAACAAGTGATTTAGAGGGTATTCGGCTAAGTTTATTTATAAGATCTTATAAGCTTTGTATCTTATAAAATGTTTTAATAGTCTATAAGATGTCAAATCTTATTTTAATTGTTGAAGTATTTGGATAAAATAAGCCGGTGGAACTTATAAAATGTTAGTAACGAGAGTTTTGTGATTAAAATGGTCAAAATCAAAGGAGACTGTCAAAACATCTTGAACGCAGTCTTAGTTGATTGGAAATCTTATAAGGGCATTTTTACACATTTTGGTTTGAAATATGCAGCAACTTATTGATTAGTTCTGAAAATAAAAAGCACTAATGACTAATATTTGCAGGCTTATGGGCATAAAATTCTTACTGGTAGGAGGTCTAAAATGCACACTATTAGAAAAACCTCAGGATTAGCTGGCTTTCCTAAAAGGGATGAGAGTGTTTACGATGCTTTTGGTGCTGGCCATAGCTCAACAAGTATCTCTGCTGGACTTGGTATATTTCCTACTAGATACATTTTCAGTTTTTCACTAATTCTGTATAGATTTGTCCATTTTCCGCAATGTAAATATCATAAAAGCGAAAAGGGGTGATTAAAGAATGAATGCAAAAAGGGATAATTATAAATACTACCCCTAAGGTTTGGGGTAATTACCAAAAAAAAAAAAAACCAAGAGAAATTTCATAACTACAACCCCTTGAGGTTTGATTCGTCTTGCATATTTACCCTAACCGTTAGTTGAATCGATGGAGTTTGCTATCAGATACTTTATGATTTCATCCTATAGCTTTTACAAATATTACAAGTAATCCCAACTTTTCGTCTTATATTTTATAATTACATCCCTCATCTATCTAAGTTTTACAAATAGTCAAACAGAAGTTAGGGTTATTTATAATATTTTAAAAAGTTGAAGGGATCTGAATGCAAAATACTTGATGAGCTCAACAATTTCCGTCAAGTCAACTAACAGATGGGCTAAAACCTAAAATATAAGACGATATCAAATCTTTATTTAATTTTGGAACTTTTCTTGGTTTTTTCATAATTACCTAAACCTCAGGTGTAGTAGTGTTTGTATTCCCAATTCAAAATTACCATGACTTTGAGTCTAATTACAAAAAAAATTGAGTTATCTTTTAAAATTATTAAATACCCCATCGTCATGTTTGTATTTATTTAACAAATACTCCCCATTAATGTGCAATTTGCAAAACAGAAACAAATATCAAGGACCCCCTTTGTACTTTTGAAAGATAAATGAGCTTTTTTGTAATAGACTAAACTTTAGGGGTAGTTTTTCTAATTAATCCTAAATTCAAAATTTTCACCGGAGGTAGGTATGGCTGTGGCAAGAGATCTATTGGGGAACAAGAACAATGTTGTGTCTGTGATTGGAGATGGAGCCATGACAGCCGGACAAGCTTACGAGGCCATGAACAACGCTGGTTTCCTCGATTCAAACCTTATCGTCGTTCTAAACGACAACAAACAGGTTTCTTTGCCGACGGCTACACTTGACGGCCCAGCCACGCCTGTCGGCGCTCTCAGCAGCGCCTTGAGCAAACTCCAAGCCAGCCCCAAATTCAGACAACTTCGAGAAGCCGCAAAAGTAAGGCTTTCATTGCTTGACCGTTCGTTTAGTTCTTTTATATTTTTAGAGATAACAGTGTGAAACAATTGTTTGAAAAAATAGGAATGAAATTTTGGAGTGTGATTACGAGATTAAAATGTAATGATGATAAGTGATGTGATGATTTATTAGTAAAATACTGGTCGATATTTTTTGAAATAAAATTACAATTGGATGTGGTTAATTATGATTGAAGAAATGAAAATGAGTGAATATTTTAACTTTTGCAATTTTTTTAAGATTTGACATATTGCGCAAAAAAAAAGATAAAATTTGAAGAATTTTTTTACTAAATAAAGAAAGACAAACAATCATCCTAACTAACACAAGTTTTTCTGTATCTATGCTTGAAAGTGTTGAATTTAAGGCATATGTTTTAATTTTTGAGTTCATGAATTTTTATGTTTTTATTTAGAGCATTACAAAGCAAATCGGACCACAAGCACATGAAGTTGCGGCTAAGGTTGACGAATATGCAAGAGGGATGCTTAGTGCTTCAGGCTCTACTCTGTTTGAAGAGCTTGGATTATATTACATTGGCCCTGTGGATGGACATAATATCAATGATTTGGTTACTATTTTCGAGAAAGTTAAAACTATGCCTGCACCAGGGCCTGTTTTAATTCATATTGTGACAGAAAAGGGAAAAGGCTATCCCCCTGCTGAGGCAGCAGCTGATAGAATGCATGGTGAGATATTACAATCCTGGAAGTATAATTAGGGATAATTACAAATACTACCTCGATTTTATACTAATTAATTATGAAAAACTCCACTTAGCTTTCAAAATTACGAATACCCTCTTGAGGTCTGTATTTACCTAACAAATGTCCCCTTAATACCCACCTATTGAGGGTGCAATTTGCAAGAGAAAAACAAGAATCAAGGGGATACTTGTAATTTTGAAAGATAACTGTTTTTTTTTCATAAACTAAACCTTGGGGGTAGTTTTTATAATTAACCCAAATAATTATCTTGTAGGGAATTTAAGAAGAGTTAGTTACAAAAAAATACATTTGAGGTTCAGTCAAATCACATAAAAACTCAGCTATCATTCAAATCTACAAATATCCACTGACATTTGATTCAATTTTAAAACTTGCACCCTAAATAGTGGCCTAAAGGCAGTGTTTGTAATTTTGAAATATAATTTCTGTAATCACGCTAAACCTTAGGGGTAGTTTTTGTAATTTTAAACCTTTTAAGTAAACTAAATGTAAATTCTTTTTTTTTTTTTTTTTTTTTTTGTGTCCTTTCAGGAGTTGTCAAGTTTGATCCCACCACAGGAAAGCAAATGAAGGCCAAGTCTCCCACACTTTCGTATACTCAGTATTTCGCAGAGTCGTTGATAAAAGAAGCTGAAGAAGATAGCAAGATTGTGGCTATCCATGCTGCAATGGGAGGTGGAACTGGTTTAAATTATTTTCAAAAACAATTTCCAGAGCGTTGTTTCGACGTTGGCATTGCTGAACAGCACGCGGTCACATTCGCGGCCGGTTTAGCTTCTGAGGGTCTCAGGCCATTCTGTGCTATCTATTCGTCCTTCCTACAAAGAGGATATGATCAGGTGAGGAATCAAAAACACAAAGAACACATTTTTTTGGAGTTATTACAAAAACTACCCTTGAGGTTCAGTCTAATTACAAAAAAGACCCAGTTATCTTTTGAAATTGCCAATACCCTTTGATGTTTGTTTTCATTTTACAAATTGCATCATTTGAGCTTTGAATTTTTCAAAGCTCGAGTATGAACAAGATCATATTTGGCTCTATTTGATTCGTTTACAACCTTATCAGGATCTAACAGTTCTAAATGTATATGAAGGTGGTTCATGATGTGGATCTTCAAAAACTACCTGTTCGGTTTGCTATGGATCGAGCCGGTTTAGTTGGTGCGGACGGGCCTACTCATTGTGGAGCGTTTGATGTGGCGTACATGGCTTGCTTGCCTAATATGGTGGTCATGGCGCCATCAGACGAAGCAGAGCTAATGCACATGGTTGCAACGGCAGCGGTCATAGATGATAGGCCAAGCTGCTTCAGATTTCCAAGGGGCAACGGCATAGGAGCCGTACTTCCACCTAACAACAAAGGAACACCCCTTGAAGTAAGCACCAAGAATTACACAAGTTCGCAAACACTTAAAAAAAATTGATTGTCAGCTTTTGGTTTGAGAAAAAAAAAGGTTTTTCAGAGTTTTCAATTGCTAACTTTTGGTTCTAATTCTGCATAAGTTAATCAGAACCTAGATTTATGATTCTACTTCTAGTTTGACTTTTACACACAAATTAAGCACTTTTACAGTTTATTCGCCAAACACTCTCTCTTAACTTATATTCAACTTTTAGCTTTTATTTGCAAACATTACCAACATTTGATTCTAAACTACCTTTTGCTTCTGTTATAATAATTCACTTCCTCTGAAAGCAGAAGTTTTCGCAAACACTGCTTTAACCTTTCAAAACTAAGAAGTCGTTTTCCGATTATTTGAACAGATTGGGAAGGGAAGAATACTAATGGAAGGCAGCAAAGTTGCAATACTTGGGTATGGTGCAATAGTCCAACAATGCTTGGGAGCTGCAGATATGCTTAAATCATCACACAACATATCAATTACAGTAGCCGATGCAAGATTCTGCAAACCGTTGGATACTGAACTCATCAGACGGCTGGCAAAAGAACATGAAATATTGATCACTGTGGAGGAAGGTTCAATTGGAGGCTTTGGATCACATGTTTCTCATTTCTTAAGCCTGAATGGTCTTCTGGATGGACCCCTCAAGGTAAAAAAAACTTTCTCTTAATACTTGCTTAAAAAAAAAGGGATAATTACAAAACCACCTTGAGATTCGGGCTAATTACAAAAAACTCCAGAGGTTTTTGAAATTACAAAAGACCTCTTCAAGTTTGATTCCGTCTTACATTTTCCCCCTTCATAAAAAAAGACATTTCAAAACCCCCCTGATATTTATAGAAATGTTGCAGTTACCCCCTTAAAAATTAAAGATCCATTGTTTTCGTTCTTCTGAGTTTTAATGTGTTATAATAATTTGTGTGAAATGCAGTTGAGATCAATGGTGCTTCCAGATAGATACATAGACCATGGAGCACCACAAGATCAGATAGAAGAAGCAGGTCTCTCTTCAAGACATATTTGTGGGACTGTTTTATCGCTCGTGGGAAAGCCAATTGAAGCTCTCAAACTTCAATGAAACAATATTATGGTCATTTTAATCAAAGTTTTAACTTTGAAGTAGAAAATCCAAATAAAAGATTAGCATATGTGGTTTGATGAATGTACTCTGCAATCTGTCATATATGGAAATTCTCTCTTCGAACTCCAAACCACAGAATAATTAATTCTTCTTCAGGGAGTTGTATCAATATGCAAAACAAGACCATTATCTTCTATATGTAGATCTGCATCCTATTTCACCGGATGGGGTGTATTCAAAAATGGTGTTTCGTCTCCTATTCGGAAATATCATCATCATCATCATCATCATCATCAACTGCACCTTATCCCACTATGTGGGGTCGGTGGTGTGAAGTTTATAGTGTCAATTAATTGTCTAAAATTAGTTAACACTACAAATTCACACATAAAGCAAAGTGGCAAAGTTTTACGCCGGATGCCCTTCCTGACGCAACCTTCATACGAAGGAGAAATGAGATGAAATTCCAAAACCATCAGCATCATAGGTTTTTCCACTTGCATGGAAAATATGATGAGACGGCGATGAGTTGAGATAGTTGCTCTAGTCATGTTCCATTACATGATTGATATTGTAAAATCAACATGTAGGTCATGGAACATGACCAAGTCTCCTATTCGGAAATATGTGTGACAGTTTTATAGTAAAGTGTTGCTATATGTGTGAGTAATATTTATATCAACTCGCAGTGGATCAATAAGAAAACACCAGATATAAAATTTGTGTGCAAGTGAATAATACTTGCAAATATGCCAACAGGGCGAAATCTTACTAGTTGGCTGAATCGTTTAGAGAACATCGTGTATGACTCAACTAGTACAAAATTATTACTAAAACTCTTATATCTTAGTAGATATATAAAGTGTAAAACATCTTGTCCAAAATAGAATGAATACTGAGACTCTTTAGATCTTGATCAAAACAATCAAAACAATTGATGGACGAAAATCGAAGAAAGACTCGTAACTTTCAGCAAGTGTTGTATTGAAGATGCAACAAGACTCTGAACAATACTTCTAGTAGAGTATAAACTCGATGTTTGTTTATTCTCTCTCAAACTCGAATTCTCTCGAATCTCTCGTTGTATTTCTCTAAAATATTGTAAGTATTTATGTTGAAATTGTGAGGACGTCCATCCTCTCGTATAGGCGCTCCAAGTCTCCAAGTCCCTACAAAACATGGAAAGAGATATCTCTTTCAAAAATTGTATGAAAATTGTGCATTTTGGCATAATTTCCTTGGACCTATTTATTCAATAATGAGAAAATGTTTAACTCTAATGGTGGTTAACTTTGTAACACCTAAAACTCCAAAGTCATGGAGCAGTGGGAGAGTGAAGACACTTGAAACTCCCTAGTCATGGAGAAGTAGGAGAGTGAATACTCCAAGACTTGGGGTAGTGGGCAGAAACGGATCCAATTCAAAAGTCTTGTCTCATTTGCTTGTTTCAATCCTCTTAGTTTGAATATTTGGCTTCTCGTACTTAGTGATATAATTCAAGCACTTTGTTTAGTTCACCGGAATTGAGATTATCCAATTTTTTCATCTTATTCTGGGAAATAGACACCTAGAATAGGGGACATATCTGTTTTAAAGATAGTGTATTCAACACACGATTCAAACCAATTTTATATTGTGCTTTTGTAATTTTGTATGTTACAAATTGCTTTTGTTATTATGTAATTTGTAATTTATTTCGATTCTATAATTCTTTATAGTACTAGAAATACACTACTATTTTTCTAACAATATCTACAAGAACAAAATATATGCATATCTCATATAAGATAGGACTCTGGAATACTATATCATCAATATGATCTCAAATAATAAAGAATAATATATTTCCTTTTCAAAAACATTGTTTGAGAATCAAGTTACAACACAATTCTTCCATAATCAAACTTTCCATATTTAATAAATTCTATCACATGCAACTAATCTAGAAAGAAACAATATTTTTGAATAGGAGTTAGTCTTCTGTCAGACGGTCTAACGTATCTAATTCGTTAGATGGATCTAAATATCCGAGGCCGTCGACCCATGTGACCCACACAAGTACCAATACCACATCCGCTGACCGCTTCTAATACATTTTAGGAGAGTTGCCAATACATTTTAGCAGGACTACTAATACTTTTCGAAGGGAAAACTAATATTTTTAGGGGTGCTACCAAATATTTTTCAGGATGACTACTGATACTTTTGGGGGGAAGAACTAATACTTTTATGGGAAACTACTGATACTTTTTATGAAGAAAACTATAACTTTTCAAGAGGAATACTAAAATACATTTAATCAGAAAACATAATACTTTTAAATACCACTAATAAGTTTTAGTAGGAATACTAATACTCTTGATGGAAAAAATAAATATTTTTTAAGAGGATTACTGAAAAAACTATTCAAGCAGATTACCAATACATTTCATCGTTACTACTAATACTTTTTTGAGGGGATTGCTAATATTTTTCGGGAGAAAAATTTAATTATATTCAGGAGAACTACTAAAATACTCTACAGAGAACTACTAATACTTTTCCGAGGAACTACTAATACCTTTCGGATGTATTGTCCCTGAATATTAAAACATGCCACTTGGTGCATGAAATTACAAAAAAATCCGGGTCGGGTCAGACCCGTCTAAAGGAAAAGACCCGTTAGATGGTCTGACAGAAGTTTTTGTGTGAAGCCCCGATTTTTCCGAAGCTATTAGTTGAACCTTATTGTTGTTTATACTTTTGATCGACTATTTTACGCGTCATTTTTGGGTAATTATTAATAATATATACATTTTGTATTTTATTTCATTTTATTTAATTACTTGTGATCATGATCATCATTAATTCTATTCCTCATTGATGACCACTTGATTGATCATTATTACTATTTTTGTATTTATTAGTCACCTTAGAATTTTAAGAGACTATTTATTTTGGAGACTTTTACCTTATAGAATTAAGACTTTGATTTAGTTTAAGTGATCATGAGACTTACAAGTGATCAAGGAAATCACTAATTATTTGGAGATTGATATATTTCATCTATTATCATCAAATTTGGGACAAAAAAATATATGGAATTACCATTTTACCCTCATAGTGAATGCCATGATGGTATTTTTGAGATAAAAATATCATCCAACTCTTGTACACCTACACCATATATTAGTCATTTTGTGTATAATTATATCATTAATTCAAACATTATACACATCATCTTATACACCAATTCTTTATTACTATTTTCCCCAACTTATTCCCACTTAACCAACATTCTTCTCAATATTCCCCAACACCATTCAAGCCCATACTTTGACTTGCATTTTGTCTCCATGCAAGAGACAAAATACAAGACACAATTTGAACAAAATCCTCTCCCTCTCTCTCCATGAAGTGGACGGCCATATGGCCTAATTTTGTCAAAATTTCATCTCAAAATTTCACCAACACATTTGATCTTCCAAACCAATTCTCCTCATTCTCTCTAAAACTCCCAACTTCTCTCTATTCTTTCTTTCACTTTCTTTTTCCATACTTAGAAAATGTTGATTTCTTTCACTTTCTTCTTCCATACTTAGAAAAATTTCAACATTTTCCTACCTATTCTTCATAAAAATCGAAACAATCATCATACAAGGTAAGAAATTTTAGCTTCAATCCATTTTTGGATATCACATTGTTCATCTCTTCCACCTTCTTAACTTAAGTTTGAATTTGTTTTGGAGGTACATTTAGAAGACTTTGAAGGTTAGAGCTTGACAACATTTTGAAGAAGGACCTCAAGCTTGAAGAAGAATATAGTAGAGAAAATTTGACTATAAGGTAAGAATTGTGTACTAGACCCCTTCTTTCCTACTCTTCCTATTTTTTTTCAAATTTTAACACCCCTTTTTCATTTTTGAGAAATAGGGGCTGACCTTAGGAGATTTTTGGAGTTGAGCCAAAATTCCAATTTTTGAGCTTCAACTAGTCTCCAAACATCTACTACACAAGGTAAAGTGTAGTCCTTTTCATTTCCTTATTTTCTTCTTTTCCTCCTTAATTTTTCTCTCATTTTTCTAACTCCAAATTTTGATATTTTCTTGACTTAGGGGCTGACCTAAGAAGCCTCATCCAAAAATTGTGAAATTATCCTTTTATTTCATAATTTCCAAAATTAAGGTGGGTGGAAAATTATTTTTTCCAACTTTTAGGTGTTTTGATTAAATGCATGTAGAAATTTTAATCATGAGCCTTGAGATATATATAATTATGTATTTCATGTCAATTGTATATATCAAATCATGAAAATTCTCAAGAGTTGCTCAAAATTACTATTTATTGAATTTTAGGTGCATGCATGTACACTTTAATGCTTTAATTGATGAATTCTTGTATGTATTATACATGCATGTGTATGATCTTTAAAATATATGTTTTGGATGACTTATAACCTGGAAAAGTCGAGCATAATTGATTAAATTTCAATTTTGGACATAAAAATACAAAAATGGAAAGTTGGTGGACTAAATTGCAAGAAAATAAAAGTTAAAAGACCCCTCTGCAAATTTCGAATTTTGGGACTGTACTCAGGTTCAAAAATGACTTTTGGACATTTTAATAAAGTTTTAAGAGTTTTAAGTTAAATAAAATCAACCTTTAAAAGCCCAAGGACTAGATTGTAAAATTTTGAAAGTTTAAGGGCTACTTTGCAATTTTTAAAACTGTACCAGACCTAAACTTTATAAATTGAAATTTTTACTTTTAAGTTACTGTGAATGACACATTTTAAAAGTATTCCAAAAATCCAAGTGGTTAGGGCTTGGAAAACAATTTTACTAAAATTGAGGGACTAATGTAAAAATATTAAACTTGAGGACCCAAATGAAATTTTCAGGACTTATGCAGCCCATGCACCTGGAAATACTAACTTAACTATAACTTAATTATATTTTGGACCCAAGGTTCAAATTTCATAACAATTGGACCCCTAAAGGCCTTAAAGGCAATTATTTTAAAATGGGACAAAAATGATATTTTCAAAAGTTGAAGGACCTACACATATTGCTTTTAAAAACTGCTTTTGTCCCAATATCCTACTAAACTTAGTGACATTTTCCAACTGGAACCACATTAAAATCCCTTCCGGTTTGTGAGTTCCGAATTTTTAAAACTTAAGGTCCGAATTGGCAATTTTTACAAATTTGGGGCCAATGTGAGATTTCTACAAAAACTCGACCTCAAAACTTTAAAAACCTGAATCTCTGGACAATTTGGAGAATTTAGGAACTGACCTCATAATTTTTCAAGGTCGGGATATTTAATTATTCAATTTTTAACCCCAAAAGTGTTAGTTTTTACAAAACGGGGCTAAACTACAATTTTCCTTTTATAAAGAACCTCACTCAAATTATTTTCTCTTTTACAAAAATCGCCCTGGACTCTCTCGACTTGGAGATTTAATTTAAGTATTTTACTTTCCCAAAAACCCCGACTTATCGGATCAATTTGACCGACATTACCCGATCGCGGAGCGACTTCCCGCCTTGCTAATTGAATCTATAACGGGACTTATGTCCCACCCAATTTTTCAAGATATCGAAGGTTGCTTATCCTTCCGATAATCATCTTCATTCAAAAACTCCACCAACGCCATAATTGCCACTCGCGTTTTTTTTTTTTTTTTTCAAAAATTTCTCCTAAATCGCTTCCTGAATCAATAATACTCATTGCTGGTTGTTCGCCTGTAATTGTAATTACTTTCTGCCGAGTCAACTTGGTGTGAGCTCTCCGGAATCGGAATGGATACGTCGGGGGATGGGCAAAGCTGCTGGCCGCTATTCCACTCTTCCGGCCCCATCGCCCTAATCCCGCAACCGAGGGACGGAGTTTGTCCAAGGGAAGCGGGTCGTAGTGATCGAGGTATAATCATGATTACGACGATCCGAGCCGCGCCTCTCTTTGTGGATTTTGTCTTTGCTCACGGAGCGATAAGGTGCCGGTCTTGGACCATCTTGACCGGGAGTTACAAGGAAAAACGAAGGAATCATTGTCCCGATCCACACGATTCGGGAGTTATCGCCCCGCTTTTTGGTTGGCGTTACATTTAAAACGCAACCGCTACTGTTTTGCATTGGTTGGCGCTACAAATCCGTGACGCAACCATTATTTGCCTTGCATAGGATTGGCGTTACACTTCCGCACGCAATCCTACTGTCTTTCGACCGATTCACATAGTACTGTGTGACCATGAATCGTATTTTCTTGAATCGTATAAATATACTATTGTATTATTTTATCACGACGCTTGTGAATCGTGTGTGTGAAATCATGCATCATACTCACGCGTTTTCATATAATCTGTTTTCTTACATTAACTATATTGCGACACACTCGCATTACCCACCACCCCATCCATCGAGATTTTTGTCTCATCCCCTTTGTTTTCTAACCTTAGATGAGGATTTCGTTGGAGATCTTTGAACCGCTCGGATTGAGACCTTGTACTACGCTTGTTGGATTTATCGCTTCTTGTTGTTGATTGGACTCTTTTCTTATGTTGTTGTCGGACTTTTGTATTTCATTCCATTCGGGTTTGTAATTGAGGGGCGTATGACCCTTTGACTTTAAGTTGCTACTTTGTTGATTTTCGGGTTGTAATTTGGATGAAGGATTGTAGACTTTAAGTGGTAACTTGTATCTGTTATTTATTTCCGCTGCTATTTAGACTCTGTCTTATTGGGTTCTCATTGATATTGTCTGGACTGTTGGTTCATTTGTATTTAAGTTATGGATCGTTCGTCGCATCCCGATTGGGGCGTGACAGTAAGAGTGGTATCAGAGCTCGGCTAGTAAGATGGAAACTTACACCGTGCTGACCCAGGATAGGACCCTCGGTCTGTGTTTTGGGTAGTACCGCGACTTGACCAATTAAGTGTGAAATCGATTTCAAATTGGCATAGAACCGTCTTATTGATATTTGAACTAAGCTAGAACGCAGACTTTGAGATTTCTTAATCATACTTGTCTTGACTTAGTTGATTCTTGACTGATTTTCCTTTTTTGTTCTTTCCTTATTCTCTCCTTATCTTTCCTTTACCTTTGACTGATCCGCCTAAGTTTTGTTGTTACTTTCCTGCGATATTCCTTGCTTTACGCGAATAATTATTGTATTCATTACTCGCGAATCGCAACTAACGCTTCAAGATCTGAGAATGGCGTAACATCGAGGGCGTGGGAGACCTCGTCGCGTTCCACGAGGAGACGATGATGTACCCGGGGATCGGGTACCCTCTCCGGAATTACCACCACCTCCCACTGCTGCAGGAGACAATGACCGCACAAGCCTTGCGGCAAAGAAAAATCGGTGTTTATGAGGCAACAGCGAGCCTCAACCCCGTGCTCGAACCCGCCCAAGAGGCGAACGATCGCACATTGGAGCGATTCTGCGGTTCGACCCACCAACCTTCTTGGGAGAGCCGGACGATGTGAAAGCGAGAAGAATGGATAGAGAAGCTGGAAAATATCTTCAATGCTCTTCAATACTCCGACGAGCGAGAGAGTCACACTCGCCGTATTTCATCTCGAATCGCCGCCCGAGACCGGTGGAGGGAAGTTGAAAGGAGATGGGAACAGGACCGAGTAATCGAACATGGGGAAATTTCTTGGTGAATTCAATGAACAATATATTCCCAGTGTCGTGAAGGAAGCACGGGATGAATTCCATAGATTGAGGCAAGGAACTCCGTTGTGGCTCGATGAGTCGAATTTCACCGATTGTCCAAGTATGCTCGGGGGACAATCGATCAAGAGGATAAGCTTTACAAGTTCACTCGAGGATTGAAAGCGGAACTTGAGAAGCTTGATTGTTGGATATTGAATCGGCAACCTACTCGGCAGCAGAAAGGCGGCTCTCCGCATTAGTCGGGATCAACCGTATTGGATGATTCAGCAGAGTAGACCATCGAATAGTTTTAAGAGGCCGGTGTGGGACAACCATCTAAACCGCCTTTGCTAAGTTTGAAGGGACCGGTTAACGGAGATGCAGACAAAGGAAAGAGACAAGATACAAGGAAAGGGTCAAGAATGTGCGCATTGCCGTAAACGGGACATACCGCCAACAATCGGCCTGGCGTAAACAAGGAAGGTGTTATTTGTGGTAGTGTCGCACGGTGCAAGATTGCCGAAGTACAATGACCGATCTAAACAAACGCAACCACGAAGCGAAACGTCCGGGTAATCGGGCAAGGATGCCCGCTCGAGCATTTGCACTAGCCGGACGGGGAGGCTCGGAGGCAGGACGTGGTGGAAGGTACGCTTCTAGTATCTAACCACTACGCTAAAATATTGTTCGACCCTGGATCAACGCATTCATTTGTTGCACCGCATTTTGTACACAAACCGCATGCGTGCATGGAACATATGCCTATATGCTTAGAAGTGTCAACTCCTATGGGTGCAAGTCGATAATGGATATTATCTATAATGCATGCGAAGTTAAGATTCTTGAGATAAACTTTCTGCCGATTTGATCTTATTACCTATATCCGAATACGACGTGATATTGGGAATGAATCGTTATCTGCACACCATGCACAAATGGACGCCATAACAAGTCCATTAAGCTATGTGAACCCGGAAACCCGAAGTGGAGATTTCGGGAAGGGCACGAGTTAAGATTGCCCCAATCATTTCAAAGCAATGAAAGCGAGAAGGGTGATCACTAGAGGGGCTCGGGGTACTTGGCGTTTGTAATTAACAAACCCAAGGTTGAGACACAAATCAACCAAGTACCTATAGTATCGGATATACGGATGTATTTCCACAAGAACTCACCACTTTGTCCCTCCCGATAGGGAAGTCGAGTTCACCATCGAGGTGTTGCCAGGGGCGCCCGATTGCCGAACACCGTATAGAATGGCTCCTCTTGAGTTACAAGAGTTGAAAACGCAATTCGTAAAAACCGATGGATGTGGGATTTATCCGACCGAGTGCGTCTCCGTGGGGAGCACTGTCTTTGTTTTCGTCAAAAAGAAGGATGGCACATTAAGACTATGTATAGATTATCGTGGACTTAATAGTGTGACCATCAAGAACAAATATCCCCTCCCGAGGATAGACGAACTATTTGATCAAGCTGCAAGGAGCAACGGTGTACTTTCGAAGTTTGATTTACAACAAGGATATTACCAAGCGAAAATCCCATGAAGGAGACATTTCCAAAGCGCATTTCAAACCCGATATGGACACTACGAGTTTGTAGTAATGCCTTTCGATGTCCGAGCGAATGCACCAAAGCGGCATTTATGGACGATGCATCGAGTCTTCCAACCTTATTTGGATCAATTCGTAGTGATATTCATTGATGACATACTAGTATACTATAAGTCTAGAGAAGAGCACGAACATCATCGAAAAATCGTTTTAGAGACACTACGAGAGCATAAAATTTGTATGCCAAATTCAGCAAGTGCGAATTTTGGCTTAGTGAAGTCGCATTCTTGGGACATATAGTATCCCAAGACCGGGATTGCGGTAGATCCTTGAAGAAGGTGCAGGCGGTGGTTGAATGGAAACAACCCGAAAGTCAGAATTGAAATCGAAGTTTCTAGGACTAGCTGGATATTATCGAAGATTTATCCAGGACTTCTCTAAGATAGCCAGGACCACTCACTCGACTAACCAGGAAAGCAAGTCAAGTTTGAGTGGAATGACAAGTGCGAGACGAGTTTCCAAGAGTCAAGAAACGACTTACTACGGCTCGGTCTTAGCCCTTCCAAAGGGAACGAGAAAACTTTGTCGTCTACAAAGTGATGCATCAAAAGAAGGACTAGGAGCAAGTGCTCATGCGGGGAAGGAAAGGTTATCGCTTATGCGTCACGAAAGCTCAAGCCGTATGAGGCCAATTATCCAACGCATGACTTGGAATTGGCAGCAATAGTTTTCGCGTTGAAGAAATGGAGACACTATCTCTACGGAGCAACATTCACGGTTTTCACGGCTCATAAGAGCTTGAAATATCTATTCTCCCAGAAAGACCTCAATCTGAGGCAACGGAGATGGATGGAGTTGATTGAGGACTATCACTTTGATATTCAATACCATCCCGGGAAAGCTAACGTCGTAGCAGACCCTCTAAGCAGAAAGACGAGTTTAGCCAGACTCATGATTCGAGAGTGGGAATTATTAAAAGAGCTGAGCAATTGGAATCTGACGAGAACCAATACTCAGATTTCATGTGCTAACATTTCGGTTAAACCCGAACTGCTGAATGAGATCAAAGAAGCACAAGAGAAAGATACACATCTTCAAAAACTGAAGGAGAAGATACTTAAAGGAGAAAAATCGAATTCTGCACGAAGATGGAGTTATCGGGTTTAGGAATCGAGTGTGTGTACCGAATGACGAGCAGATTAGGAATAGAATCTAGTAGAGGCACACCGCTCGAAATACACTATACATCCTGGAGGAAACAAGATGTATAGGATTTGAAACGGAGTTATTGGTGGGTAAACATGAAGAACCAGGTAGCGAGTTAGTTGCGAGATGTTTGACTTGTCAACGAGTAAAAGCGAGTAACACTAACGACCATCCGGTTTACTACAACCGTTGAGAATTCCCAGTGGAAATGGGAACATATAACGATGGACTTCGTGATGGATCTACCAAGGACCGAGGAGGCCATGATGCTATCCGGGTAGTTGTAGACCGACTCAGAAATCGCACACTTTTTACCCATCAAGAAAAGCGATAGCTTGCGAAACTTGCATAGACTTATATCCAGAAATCATTCGATTGCATGGAGTACCGGTCGATATAGTATCCAAGAGACCCGAGGTTTGTCTCATTTTGGAAGTGCTTACACGAGGAATTGGGTACCTCACTAAGTTTCAAAGACAAAGAAGACATCCACAAACCGATGGGACGGTCGAGCGAACAATTCAAACCCTTGAAGATATGTTGCGAGCCCGCACTGGATTTTCAAGAAAGTTGGGATTCGCACTTACCATTAGCCGAGTTCTCCTACAATAACGATTATCGGCCACGATTGGGATGGCATCCTATGAGGCATTGTATGGGCGAAAATGTAGATCCCCACTACACTGGGAGATTGATGACCAATGGACTCCGAAAGAGAAACAAAAGTCGCCCTCGGTTCCAAAGGTCGACTTAGTTCAGGAGGCCATGGAGAAGGTCAAGCTGATCAAGGAGCGGATTCGCACAGCTCAGAGCCGCCAAAAGAGTTACGCGGACAAGAGAAGAAAGGATTTGGAATTTGAAGTCGGTGATGAAGTATTTCTCGGACTCTCACCACGGAAAGGATTGATTAATCCGAAGAAAGGAGGTAAGTTGAGTCCGAGATATGTTGGACCTTACAAGATTTTACAGAGAATCGGGAAGTTAGCCTACAGACTCGAGTAACCAGCACCATATGCGGGAATGCACGATGTATTCCACGTGTCGAGATTGAAGAAGTATCAACCGGATCATTGATCAGCAGATACGACAGTTGCGTAAGAGAGAAATCCCGATGGTTAAAGTGGTGTGGCAGAACCACAACCGAGACGAAGACGTAACGTGGGAAACGGAAGAAGACATAAGGAATCATTATCCAGAACTATTCTGAAGAGAATTTGGGGACCAAATTCTTTTAAGGAGGGGAGGATGTGAAGCCCCGATTTTTTCGAAGCTATTAGTTGAACCTTATTGTTGTTTATACTTTTGATCGACTATTTTACCGCGTCATTTTGACGGGTAATTATTAATAATATATACATTTTGTATTTTATTTCATTTTATTTAATTACTTGTGATCATGATCATCATTAATTCTATTCCTCATTGATGACCACTTGATTGATCATTATTACTATTTTTGTATTTATTAGTCACCTTAGAATTTTAAGAGACTATTTATTTTGGAGACTTTTACCTTATAGAATTAAGACTTTGATTTAGTTTAAGTGATCATGAGACTTACAAGTGATCAAGGAAATCACTAATTATTTGGAGATTGATATATTTCATCTATTATCATCAAATTTGGGACAAATAAAAAAAAATATGGAATTACCATTTTACCCTCATAGTGGACGGCCATGGTGGTATTTTTGAGATAAAAATATCATCCAACTCTTATACACCTACACCATATATTAGTCATCTTGTGTATAATTATATCATTAATTCAAACATTATACGCATCATCTTATACACCAATTCTTTATTACTATTTTCCCCAACTTATTCCCACTTAACCAACATTCTTCTCAATATTCCCCAACACCATTCAAGCCCATACTTTGACTTGCATTTTGTCTCCATGCAAGAGACAAATTACAAGACACAATTTGAACAAAATCCTCTCCCTCTCTCTCCATGAAGTGGACGGCCATATGGCCTAATTTTGTCAAAATTTCATCTCAAAATTTCACCAACACATTTGATCTTCCAAACCAATTCTCCTCCTTCTCTCTAAAAACTCCCAACTTCTCTCTATTCTTTCTTTCACTTTCTTCTTCCATACAAAGAAAAATTTCAACATTTTTCTCCCTATTCTTCATAAAAATCGAAACCATCATCATACAAGGTAAGAAATTTTAGCTTCAATCCATCTTTGGATATCACATTGTTCATCTCTTCCACCTTCTTAACTTAAGTTTGAATTTGTTTTGGAGGTACATTTAGAAGACTTTGAAGGTTAGAGCTTGACAACATTTTGAAGAAGGACCTCAAGCTTGAAGAAGAATATAGTAGAGAAAATTTGACTACAAGGTAAGAATTGTGTACTAGACCCCTTCTTTCCTACTCTTCCTATTGTTTTTCAACTTTTAACACCCCTTTTTCATTTTTGAGAAATAGGGGCTGACCTTAGGAGATTTTTGGAGTTGAGCCAAAATTCCAATTTTTGAGCTTCAACTAGTCTCCAAACATCTACTACACAAGGTAAAGTGTAGTCCTTTTCATTTCCTTATTTTCTTCTTTTCCTCCTTAATTATTCTCTCATTTTTCTAACTCCAAATTTTGACATTTTCTTGACTTAGGGGCTGACCTAAGAAACCTCATCCAAAAATTGTGAAATTATCCTTTTATTTCACAATTTCCAAAATTAAGGTGGGTGGAAAATTATTTTTTTCTAACTTTTAGGTGCTTTGATTAAATGCATGTAGAAACTTTAATCATGAGCCTTGAGATATATATAATTATGTATTGCATGTCAATTTTATATATCAAATCATGAAAATTCTCAAGAGTTGCTCAAAATTACTATTTATTGAATTTTAGGTGCATGCATGTACACTTTAATGCTTTAATTGATGAATTCTTGTATGTATTGTACATGCATGTGTATGATCTTTAAAATATATGTTTTGGATGACTTATAACCTGGAAAAGTCGAGCATAATTGATTAAATTTCAATTTTGGACTTAAAAATGCAAAAATGGAAAGTTGGTGGACTAAATTGCAAGAAAATAAAAGTTAAAGGACCCCTCAGCAAATTTCGAATTTTGGGACTGTACTCAGGTTCAAAAATGACTTTTGGACATTTTAATAAAGTTTTAAGAGTTTTAAGTTAAATAAAATCAACCTTTAAAAGCCAAAGGACTAGATTGTAAAATTTTGAAAGTTTAAGGGCTACTTTGCAATTTTTAAAACTGTACCAGACCTAAACTTTATAAATTGAAATTTTTACTTTTAAGTTACTGGGAATGACACATTTTAAAAGTATTCCAAAAATCCAAGTGGTTAGGGCTTGGAAAACAATTTTACTAAAATTGAGGGACTAATGTAAAAATATTAAACTTGAGGACCCAAATGAAATTTTCAGGACTTATGCAGCCCATGTACCTGGAAATACTAACTTAACTATAACTTAATTATATTTTGGACCCAAGGTTCAAATTTCATAACAATTGGACCCCTAAAGGCCTTAAAGGCAATTATTTTAAAATGGGACAAAAATGATATTTTCAAAAGTTGAAGGACCTACACATATTGCTTTTAAAAACCGATTTTGTCCCAATATCCTACTAATCTTAGTGACATTTTCCAACTAGAACCACATTAAAAGCCCTTCCGGTTTGTGAGTTCCGAATTTTTAAAACTTAAGGTCCGAATTGGCAATTTTTACAAATTTGGGGCCAATGTGAGATTTTTACAAAAACTCGACCTCAAAACTTTAAAAACCTGAATCTCTGGACAATTTGGAGAATTTAGGAACTGACCTCATAATTGTTCAAGGTCGCGATATTTAATTATTCAATTTTTAACCCCAAAAGTGTTAGTTTTTACAAAACGGGGCTAAATTACAATTTTCCTTTTATAAAGGACCTCACTCAAATTATTTTCTCTTTTACAAAAATCGCCCTGGACTCTCTGACTTGGAGATTTAATTTAAGTATTTTACTTTCCCAAAAACCCCTGACTTATCGGATCAATTTGACCGATTAATACCCGATCGCGGAGCGACTTCCTCGCCTTGCGAATTGAATCTATAACGGGACTTATGTCCCACCCAATTTTTCAAGATATCGAAGGTTGCTTATCCTTCCGATAATCATCTTCATCCAAAAACTCCACCAACGCCATAATTGCCACTCGCGTTTTTTTCAAAAATTTCTCCTAAATCGCTTCCACTGAATCAATAATACTCCATTGCACAGTTGATGCTGTAATTGTAATTACTTTCTGCCGAGTCAACTTGGTGTGTCGAGCTCACGGTCGGAATGGATATGTCGGGGATGGAACCGAGCAGCTCGGTTGCTATTCCACTCTTCCGCCCCATCGCCCTAATCCCCAATGGCGAGGGACGGAGTTTGTCCGAGGAAGCGGGTCGTAGTATCTTGGTATAATCATGATTATGACAGATCCGAGCCTTGCCGGCTCTCTTGTGGATTTTGTCTTTGCCTACGGAGCGATAAGGTGCCGGTCTTGGACCATCCGACTAGGGAGTTACAAGGAAGAACGAAGGAATCATTTGTCGATCCACACGATTCAGAGTTATCGTCCCGTTTTGGTTGGCGTTACATTTCCGTACACAACCGCTACTGTTTTGCATTGGTTGACACTACAAATCCGTGACGCAACCATTATTTGCCTTGCATAGATTGGCGTTACACTTCCGTACGCAATCTACTGTCTTGATCGATTCACATAGTGCTGTGTGACCATGAATCTATTTTCTTGAATCGTATAAATATATTATTGTATTATTTTATCACGACGCTTGTGAACTGTGTGTGAAATCATGCATCATACTCACGCATTTTCATATAACTGTTTTCTTACATTAACTATATTGCACCACACTCGCACACGACCACCCCATCCATCGAGATTTTTGTCTCATCCCCACTGTTTTCTAACCTTAGATGAGGATGTCGTTGGAGATGTCGAACCGCTCTGGATTGAGACCTTGTACTACGCTTGTTGGATTTACTGCTTCTTGTTGTTGATTGGACTCTTTTCTTATGTTGTTGTCGGACTTTTGTATTTCATTCCATTCGGGTTTGTAATTGAGGGGCGTATGACCCTTTGACTTTAAGTTGCTACTTTGTTGATTTTCGGGTTGTAATTTGGATGACGGATTGTAGACTTTAAGTGGTAACTTGTATCTGTTATTTATTTTCGCTGCTATCTAGACTCTGTCTTATTGGGTTCTCATTGATATTGTCTGGACTGTTGGTTCATTTGTATTTAAGTTATGGATCGTTCGTCGCGTCCCGATTGGGGCGTGACATTTTGTGTTCGAATAGGAAAAAACTAAGGACGGTGTAAAACAAGTTCTAAAAATGTAGATAATAGACCATGTCATGGATATCATCAAAGTCAAATGTCCCTTGTTTCATAAATAGGCTTAGTTGAATGTACACTCTTTTGCTAGATCCTAAAATAATTATTACCATACATAAGATGAAATTTAGGGGTCTTGAACAACTGGAAAAAGTCGGGGCCGCTAACGAAAGTGGAAATGGAAGCAAATAAGTTTCATGTGAATTCATATTATGAGATATAGCGAGAAAATTGAATTTGATTAGTCAACTTATAAGAATTTGGAACACTTAGAAAATTACAAAAATGAAATTAGGCGATTGAGTTTGAACGACAAAGGGGCTATTAATCAAGTTCGACGGTGGGTTTTCCAACAAGCCTTACAAGGAGTCCTAGGATCTCTCAATATGAATCACAAGTTAACTTTACATACCATTGGGACTTTAACAAAATGGTTGTACGTGTGAAGTCATTTCAAGACTATAAAAATGTGTAAATAGAAGAAAAACTAGAAATGTGCGAATGCATTGTATTGATTGAAAGGAATGAAAAATCATACATTCTCAACATCTATTCCTACTATTTATATACATCAAGAAGGAATAAATGTAAAGAAAAAGGAATAAAAATTTACAAGAGAATCTATATGGTTGAAACAAATTTCTCTACAAGTGAATGCATTATCTTGTTCCATTGATCTGGTTTGTCCTCTTGATAGATACTTCATTTATTTGCATTTTGGTCCTCGGTTCTTGCCTTATTTTTCTCGAGACTCCCCCTTAAGATGAGCATATATGTTTAATATACTCATCTTGGACAATAGGAAATGAAATCTATCTGCACTCAAACCCTTAGTGAATAAATCTGCAGGCTGAAGTCTTGATGATATATGTATTGTCTTGATCTTGCCTTCCAACAACTTTTGTCTCACAAAATGGCAATCTATATCTACGTGTTTCGTTCTTTCATGAAAAACTGGATTCTTTGTGAGATATATTGCTGATTGATTGTCACAATAGAGTGTGATAGGTTGTTGCATTTCCATTTGAAGCTCTGAAAGTATATATATTATCCATGTGATTTCACAATATGTTTGTGCTAAATCTCTATATTCAGCTTCGGCTGAGGATCTTGAAATGGTGTTTTGTTTCTTCGTCCTCCAACTAATCAAGGAGTCTCCTAGGAAAATACAATATCCAGTTGTTGATCTTCTTGTTTCAGGACAAGAAGCCCAATCAGAGTCACTATAGCCTCTAATAATTGGTTCTGAATGAGAAGGATATAATAATCCTTGTCCTATAGATCCTTTTAGATATCTCAGAATTCTATTGACTGAATCTAGATGGACAAAATCCGGTTTGTACATGAATTGGCTCAGTATATTCACTGCATAAGTGATATCTGGCCTAGTGATAGATAGATAGATTCAACTAATCTTCTATAACTAGTGATATCTGTGATAAGTTTAGATGATGAATGGCACAACTTATGATTCCGTTCTATATGAGTTTTACAAGTCTTACATCCCATCATACCTGTGTCATTGAGAATATCCAAAGTATATTTTTTTCTGATTTAAATGAATTCTTTCTTTTGATCTAGCAATCTCAATACCAAGAAAGAATTTTACTTCTCCTAGGTCTCTAACTTTAAATTGTGAATGAAGGAAATTTTTGATGAATTAATAGTTTGAAGATTGCTACTTCCAATCAAAATATCATCAACATAGACAAGAAGAGCAACAAAACCACAATGATCATTTTTGTAAATAGAGAGTAATCGACATTGATTGTTTAAAACCTTAATCAAGTAAAACTTTTGTAAATTTCGAATTCCATTGCCTTGATGCTTCTTTTAAACCATAAAGGGATTTATGAAGTTTACAAACTAATGAATGCAGAGACTCCCCCTTAATGGAAAAACTAGGAGGAAAAGTACTGTAAATATCTTCATCAAGATCACCATTGAGAAAAGCATTATGGACATCTAGTTGATGAAAATGCCAGTTGTGAATGGAGGCTAAGGCAAAAAATATTCTGACTGTGGTAATTTTGACAACAGGACTAAAGGTTTCTTGATAATCACAACCTTCTTGTTGAGTGTAACCTTTGGCAACTAATCGAGCTTTATATTTGTCAATTGTGCCATCAGCTTTGAGTTTGATTTTGAAAAAATATTTGCACCCAACTGGTTTCTTATCTTTAGGGAGGGGAACAAGACTCCAAGTACCATTGGCTTCTAAAGCCTGAAAATCCTCATGGATAGCTTTTTGCCAGTGAGGAAATTTGATAGCTTCATGGTATGATGTAGGGTCAGAAATTGAGGATAAAGAAACTGAATAAGCCCTATAAGAGGGAGATAAATTATTTAAAGTGAAGTATAAGTGAAGGGGATGATGAGTTGAAGAAACAATATTATTGCAACAATAATCCTTATGATAAGATGGTGGTTTGCGAACCCTTACAGGTCTCTGTGAGACTAAGGAATTTGGAATAGGTGAAGAAGTATAATTAATAGCAGAACTATGATCATTAGAGTCAGTGTGAGAAAGTGGTGATGAGTGAATTTCTTCAGGATTTGCTGGAGGAACAGAATGATCAGGTTTTGTAGGGGACAAATTGTGATCTAGGGTAGAAGACATTGGAAAATTGTCAAAACAATCTGACATGGAAGGAGGAAGAGGGACATCAGATTGATCAAGAGTTGAGGATTGTTGAAAAGGAAAAATAGTCTCAACAAAATAAATATCTCTTGATATGAAGATGGTTTTACTATCTAAGTCAAAAACTTTATAACCTTTGGTCCCATTCGGATATCCTAAAAAAATGCATTTCTTAGCTCTAGGTTCAAATTTTGTTCTGTGTGGTTTATTGATAGAAGCATAACAAAGGCATCCGAATATTCGAAGGTGATCATATGAGGGTGGGTGCTGAAAAAAGAATTTCAAAGGAGTTTTATTCTGTAAAAGGGGTGTGGGGGTCCTATTTATCAGATAGGTGGCAGTTAGAATGGCATCTCCCAAAAAATAAGTAGGTAAACAAGCTTGAAATAATAAGGCTCTAGCAACATTGAGAAGATGTTGATGTTTTCTTTCAACCACACCATTTTGTTGAGGTGTGTAGGGACAAGATTTTTGATGTATAATGCCTTGAGAACTAAAGAAAAGAGGCATATGAAATTCAAGCCCATTATCGCTCCTGACTGTTTTGATTTTAATATTAAATGGATTGAAAATTAAATGACAAAAATTCTGGAGAATGGATTGTGTTTCTGATTTGTGTTTCATGAGAAAAGTCCAAGTTATTCTAATATAATCATCTACAATAGTAAGAAAATAATGATGTCCTTTGAGTGATGATTTAGCATATGGACCCCAAACATCACAATGAATAATAGAAAAAAGTTCAGTAGATAGTTTTGAATGAATTGGAAAAGATTTCCTTCTTTGTTTAGCCAAATGACAGATGCTACAATCATCTATTACATGAGATTGAAACTTTGAACCTAAACAGTCTATGAGCTTCATCCTTTGTTGTAGGTCCCAAGGGGTATTGTGTAAGGTTTAGAAGGAGGGAGATGAATAAACCTTACCAAATTTTCAATTTTAGTCTTTTTAAATATATTCAACAGAGTTGACTCAAATCAGCTATGTCCTTGGGGGACAGCTAAGTTGGCTATTCAGCTAAGTTACCCACTCAACAGACTCGATAGTGCTGTTGATAGTATAACTCACTGCTTAAGCCAAATACTTAACTTGACTGATTTGGTTTTTAATAGCGGAAGACTTAACACCCTTTGACTTTAAAGCTTATTTTTAACACTTGTTTTAGCACTTAGTTGTTTATCAGTTGGATAGCAAATATTAACTAACAATAGATATAAAGTAAATATGCAGGAATGTAAATGCTGTAAGTAAATTGACACAAGTATTTTTATAGTGGTTCGAAGATGGAGTAATTCTTCTAGTCCACTCTTCTCCAACTCCTGGAGGAATCCACTAAGTAACGGATCGGGTTACAAAGTAGTTAACAGTATGGAGACAATCTTGATCACACAACTGGCTTCTCTTGCGACTCAGCTTATTCATGAGGCAGCTACTTGACTACTTCAGCTCACTTCTCAAGTTCTTGGATTTGATCACGAAGCCCTCCAACAAACTTGAAACTTGGTTCGACCTTGAACCTTTCTACAATCCTTCAACTTGGAAAGTAGACCCCTTTTTGATCTTCAAATGTTTTCCTCTTCAACTGATTGAAGTTGTCTCTCCTTCACAGCTTGTGTTGGATCGAGTTTCTTCGAGTTTTAGGCTTGAGGAATATCTTGATAAGCTTTGAGAATTTGCAGGTTAATTTCTTGAATATTGCTTAAAGGATCTGTGTCATTCGTAACCTTTTCTCAAATGCTTCCTCAGCCTTTTATAGTGCACATTTGAAATTTTTCCGTTGAAGAGATAGGGTAGTTTCAAATGTCACTTTGTGTTCGTTGGCTTGTCTTTTCTTGGTCTACAGCCCTTGTGAAGTTGACCTTTCCTCGTATTAAATGGCTCTTCAGCTTTGCAGGTTCTGACACAAGGTGCAGTGTTTCCTATTGGCTCATTCCTTTTGCACAATTCTAGGCCAAACACTTTAAGACCTGGCAGCTTGACATATTACTATATCGAGTATATTCTTGACTTTATTCCAACAGATCTAAGTCAGTTGTCTTGAATTGACTGCTGCCTTTACCCCAGGTGACTTGAGTCTTCTTCAATCATAAGATTGACTCAACTATTACTTTAACTGATAGACTTGGCTTCTTGAGTTGACTTGACTGACACTTCTCACAGATGTTCCTCAGCTGACTCTTCTTTAGTCGAGTCCTTAACTTCCTTCATGGCCATACTCAGCTGACACACAACATAGTCTTTATCCCAGTCCGCAGTTGACTTCTTGTAATCTTGACTTAGCTGACTTAACTCAGCTCTTACAGTCCTATCTATTACAATACAAAATTACAAGGAAAATGCGGTGCCAACTTCCTAGTCTAAGTTTTACATGTTATCATCAAAATCTAACAAATAAATTTCTCAACAATTTCCCCCTTTTTGATGATGCCAAAACTTAAAACATACAAAATAAGTAAACAACAAAATACAAGCAGTGCAGTAACAAAGAATGTATGCTTATGAATAATTATTTTATTGATCAAAGCATTCTTGTCCTTTACAAAGCTGTTTACATCAAGTAACAAATCTATACAACTATTCAACATGTATCTCAGCTAAGTTACATAGAGAATGAATATTACAGGGAAATACACAGAGCTATTACAAAAGACTTACATTTATGTATTTACAACATAATACATGAAGGGGTTCGCAACACACTTCAACTCCGTTGCTGCTTCATTCTTCTCTCTTCATCTTTAGCTCTCTTCCTATCATCCTATGCTCTTCTCCTCTTCATCTCGCTTCTTCTTCTCATAAGCTCGCCTAGCAACAGGGTCATCCCTTTGCTGCCTCTCTTCCCATTCATGATTTACTCTTTCATTTTATTCCTCTTACCTCCTATTGGCTTCAGCTACCTTGCGTGCAACCTCAAGGTTAGCAAAGTGATCGTATCCAGCCCAGTATATGAAACCCTTATTTTCTGGATCCACATACTCAACATCCTTTGGTCTTGCCTGTGGTTGAGAACCTCTTCCACTGCCACCATGTCTTCCCCTTCCTGACTTTCCAGCTGAGTGACTGCTGGAAGTTGGCTGCTTATCATCTGATTTACACACATCCAATCCCTTCTCCCAATACAAATCCCAGGCTTGTGGCAGAGTCATATTTGGAAATAAACCTTCGGCTTCTAGAGTATGAAATTCCTCTAGAGATCTAGGCTCAAATCCAGCATCAGGCATAATACCTCTTGGGGGCTTAATCACAGCATAGTCCCTTCCGGCTGGAGGACCACCATACTATTTTCTAGTCTCTTGAACGCGAGTTGATTGCTTCTCAGCTACCTCCTTGAATGCAGCTTCAATGGACTTCCTTGATTCTTTCATGGCCAACTCAACTTTCTTTTGGTGTAGATTAAGGGTAACTTTGAGAATGGAAGTCGTGACTTCACCTTGTCTTTGCGGGGTTTCAAAGATACATCGTTTTTAAAGGAAGGTTTTTCGAACTTCCTTCCCCCTCAGCTTTGTCACCTTTCTTCGCCTCTTCCTTCAATCCCTTTAGGGCCTCATCTTCCCCCTTTTTAGCATCACCAAATGAAAGGGTTAGCCTAGGGAACAAACCACTCAAGAGGGAAATCCAGTCGGCTGATGGTAGAATTTTGCTTTGAATTTGTTGTGGAGTGGGATTTTCGGAACTCTGATCGAGTAGCCTTCGACTCAGCTGACACCAATTTCATATCGGCCATTAGAAGACTGAATTTGTTATTCATGCTATCCTCTAGGCGAGTAATTTCGGCCTGGTGGTGATGCTTGAGTAGCTCCATATCCGACTTGTGTGCGGTTTCTATCCTGACCATATACTCCTTCATTCTCTGCTGATACATTGAAGTGTCCGCACTCCATACTAGCATATTTGCAAATAGGGCCTTGAAGTAGCGGACCTGCTCTGAGCGCATGACAGTCTGCTGTGCAGCCCATTCCCTTATACGAACGATAATCCCTCTCAAATCCGCTATGAGGGTTGCATCCCGATTGTCCAATCTCAGATCCAGAGATGCCTGGTGGTGTTCCATCTTCTCAATATCTTCACAGATCTTCTTGAAGGCTTCACGGAACTTGGCTGTCGGATTTGACTTAGTTGCCGGCCACACTGCATCGAAATTAAAGTCCATTGGCACAATCAAATCTGTAGGAATGATGGGCTCTTCTTACACGGTATACTTCTCCTGATCTTTGGCAGACTCTTTCTCCATGTCAAGCAGATCAGCATTGAATGGGAACATGTCTTCAAAAACATCATTGCGGACAAACGGTATCCCCGAAGCTCCACTTTAGGGGGTTTATCCTTGTGCTTCCTGCAAAGAACCAACTCTCTGTGCCTCGGCTGCGGCAGCATCATCGGCAGATATCGCAGCTGTGGGAGCCTACGAGAGAACTATTGGAGTTATGTTACTGCTGCAGCTATGGTAGCCTGCGCAGCTGACTCTGTTTCAGCTTGAGTTGTTGAATGTGTTTGCTCAGCTGACTGAGCTTCAACTGTCTTAACAGCTTCTTCGGTCTCAGCAGGTTTGTCCATTTGAGTTACCTGGTCCTCAGCTGTCTCATCAGCGTCATCGGAATTTGATATCATGGGAGTTGTCTTATCACTGACATAACTCTGAGATTTAAGTACATCCTCAGCCTTGTCCATTGAAGAATCTTCAGGATGGGTGGACTCGGCTTCATCATCGGATCCCAAAAATGATGTGTCTATGTGCTCTTGGGAATCACAAAGGGCGCTGATCTCCTCTTCTGCAGCAACACCTTCGAGTTGAGGAATGTTCTGTTGCTCCGGCTCTTTACCTAGGGAAGTCTCAACCTCCCTTGGGCCTTCTTTACCCCCAGCAGTCTCAACCGCTGTTGGGCCTTCTACAATCCCTTCGACAGACTCAGCTATCTTAGGGTCTTCGATGTTGGCATCCTTTGGAGTTTCAACTCCTTGGATTGCACTTTCAGGGCCCAGAGTCTCAACTCCCGGGGCCTCTCCATCCTTTGCCTTAGCTGCAGCAGCAGCTTCATCGGCTGCACAACAAAGGAAATTTCAGCTAAGATAGACTCAACTGTCCGAGCTTCGTCAATTCCACTATGCTTCTCAGTGATATTCTCTCATTCGCCTCCTAACTTCAATGTTTTGTCTCCCACAACATCCTTTGACCCTGCTGTAGTGGAGAGAGTTTCCCCCTCAGCTGGCGCACCAACCGAGTGAACAATGATTGGGTCACTCTGCTCCTGAGACACGGCTGTTGTTTCCTTTAAGTGTTCAGCCGTATGGGCAGGTGTCTCAACATCTTCTTCAGGGATAGGCTTGGCTTGGGTTCCCAAATTCCTAGCTTCATAGACATGTCCCTGAGAGCCATCAGTAGAGTGCACGGGGGACGTCATCGCTGCAATAACGATTGCAATTTCCTGCTCCACTCCCAAAGGATCAGTCCGATGAGAGACTTTGGAGGACTCTCCTGGACCTTCTTGATGGTTTAGCTCGTGCATGGCTCTTGATTCCCGAGTGGCCTGCTCTAACTCGGCCTTCTCTACAGCAGCAACAAGGTCCATCTCCTCCATATCACTATCAGTTGACTCATGGAGATGCTCAAGTGTCCCTGTGTGCAAACACATCTTGAATTTCTCCAAGGCTTTGGCTCGTTCCTCAGCTTTCTCCTTCTCTTCCTCCTTGATGATTCGAAGGGTTTCCATGCAGTTTTCTTCATTAAGAGCAAATTGGACATTTGCATGTCCAAGGAAGCTGAGTAGTTCTTGCTCGTCTTCAATAAACTCAGGGAGAGCGAATTGTTGCCTTGAGTAATCCAGTTTCCATGCCCTCCATTCTCTTAGTCTGCTCAAAATGTCTGGATAGACTGGAGAGTACATTATAAGATCATTATCATCATATTCCTCTCCGATCTCTTGAATGGCAGTTAATGGAGCGTGCTACTCCTCAGACTCAACTACATCTGTCTGAGGGGGTAAGACAACCTGTTCTTCCATGGTCTTAGCTGTCTCAGCTCCTTGATCTCGCACTGTCTCTCCTCCTACTGGTCTTCAATACCTTCATTGATCAAAGATCAAGCAATCTTCTCGGGCTCTTCAATTTTTTCTTGAGACTGCTCTTCTTGAGCATCATCAGTCTCACTGGGCTTCTCCAGCTGAGTACCGGACTCGGCTGTCTTCTTAGATGCATACTTCTTATACAACCGTATTCTCTTTCAGGGCAACCAATGGAATCTCGGTTCCATTCTGTAGGCTCTTCAAGAGTGAAGACTGTGTTTCAATAGAAGCCTTCAGCCGCTTTGCCTTCCTCGTCTTGACAAAGGCGCTTCTTCTTCACGACTAGTGAGAGAATACGGGGTTCCTCCTCAGTCTCGGCTGCGGGGGCAGGGGCTTCGGCTTCTTGGGCAGGAGCTTTTGGTTTGGCTGCGGGGGCAGGTGCCTTCTTTGATTTGGCTACAGGGGCAGGGGCATGCTTGGATGTCGAAGCTCTCTTCTTAGAGACCGGCTTTGGGGAGAGAGCTGGGGAGGTCTCAGGTTTATCTTTGGTAGGGTCAACTGATTCCCCCTCACTAGTATCCGCCTTTCTTGCATGGGCCTTCTTCTGCACACCAGAGAGGTTATCATTGAACATCCTCTTGTTTGCATGGAATGGCTTTCCATGGCTCAGTGCTATTCCCTTCACTTCCATTAAGTGACCAATGACAAGGACATAACCCAGCGAACATCCAAAGGTCCCATCCTCCTTATAGGACCGGTTGATCACATTCTGGCACACTCGGCTGAAGACGAACTCAGCCCAGTTCACCTTCTTGTCTTGAATGATTGCATCCATCACAATCAACTTAGTCTTAGGCAGCTGATTGAAGCTTCCAAATTTCATCTCGATGCATTTGGACACGATGTCCATCAGCTTATGATAGTCTTCCTTCAGATAATCCTTCTTAGCTATATACAAAGCTTTAGCAGCATACTCCGTCTTTGCAACTTCCTTCCAAGCTGCAGCAAAGTTGACATCCTTCTCAACGATGTCCTTCATCCCTTTAGAGGGTAAGAAACAGTGCTCAGCAAGGTCCTTTGTGGTTATTTTAATGGCATTGCTGTGGACGGATGAACGGATTTCATCGCCGTGCACCTCTGCGTTCACATAGAACATTTCCACTTCCTCTAGATAAGTATGCGTGAACTACATCGATAGAAAGTCCTTCATACCGGACTTTTCCAACTTCTCAGCTATCTTCTTCACCAGGGCCTCATCGATGCCCTGTTTGATCATGCCCTTGAAATCCACAGACGCTCCTGTGTGGATCTTCTCAGATAGCAATGCAAAATCATGGTTTGCAGCCATTTCTAGAACTTTTAACCGATTAAAAATGCGAAAATCGAACTTAGAAGATTAGGGTTTCGAACTTGGTTTGCAGAGAGAAAATGCTTTCTTGCTGAACACGAGTAAGTTTGTGTGAGGAGAGAGAAAATGAAATTTCTCGTATATGGGACGTGAAAGGACGGTTTTTGGAATTTGAAAAATTTGATCAAAATCAACGTTCAAGATTAAGCCTTCAAAACCGCATTAATTTCCCAAATTAAATGCATCAGCATTTATATCCAATCATATGTTTTACTGTGCAGCTTTTGTACTGACATTCATAATTACGCTGACGTCATCCTTTAAAACATTCCCGCTCAATTAAAACGACTGCATTTTTGTCACTTAGCTCATAAATGATTCAGCTTTCTTCCAAAGTGACATAACTTTGCTTCTCTCTTCACATATCGTCACTCAGTTGTCAGCTAACTCGATACAACTGTCTTCTTGACTAGGCTTTTTCACTTGGCTGAAATGTGAAACTTGCTTATTTTCCATTTTCTCATCTTCTATCTCTGCTGATTGAGTCTTCTGGGTGATCTAACTCAGCTCAATTAACCCTAACTCATTCTTGAGCTCTTCAAACCTTGATTCACATAATGACTTTGTGAATATGTCATCTAACTGCTTATCAGTTGAGATGTATTCCAAAGTGATGTATTTATTTTCAACGTGATCTGTTATAAAAAGATATCTGACATCAATGTGCTTTGTTCTTCAATGCAACACTGTATTCTGAGTGATTGCAATACCACTAGTGTTATCACACATAATTGGAATCTCTCTTTCTTTGATATCATAGTCTCTCTGTTCTTTGTCTCATCCATAAGACTTGGGCACTGCTTTTGCCGACAATCGTACTCTCTTGACTATGGATGTAGCTATTGAATTTTGTTTCTGGTTGAACCAAGAAACCAACCTATTTCCAAGCATTTGACATGTACCTGAAGTACTCTTCCTGTCAACTCTACATCCAACATAGTCTGAGTCTGAGTATCCTACCAGCTTGAATCCTCCTTCCTTTGGATACCATAAGTCGACTTCCTGGCATCCCTTCAAATACCTTAAGATTCTTTTAGCTGCAGTCATGTGGCTCTCTTTTGGTGCAAATTGAAATCTTGCGCATACACCTACTGCAAAGGTGATATCTGGCCTTCTGGCTGTTAGATAGAGCAAAGATCCAATGAGAGATCTATATCTGGTTTGATCAATAGCTTTGACATCCGCATCCATGTCCATCTTGATCGATGTATTCATAGGAATCTTCACAAAAGACTTCTCTTCCATACCGAATTTCTTCATTAAATCTCTGGTATACTTGGTTTGACTTATGAAGGTTCCATCCTTCAATTGCTTGACTTGAAGTCCTAAGAGGAAAGTCAGCTCTCCCATCATGCTCATCTCAAATTTGCATTGAATGAGGTTTGAGAACTTATCACACATCTCTTTGTTTGTGGAACCAAAAATGATGTCATCCACATATATTTGAACAAGCAGTATACTCTCTCCATCTTGAATCCTGAAGAGTGTTCTATCAACCTTGCCTTTGGTGAATCCATTGTCAATTAGAAACTGAGAAAATCTATCATACCATGCTCTTGATGCTTGTTTCAATCCATACAATGCTTTCTTGAGCTTGTAGACTTTATCTCCAATAGTTTTCTGCTCAAAACCTGGAGTTTGTTCAACATAGACTTCTTCTTCTAACAATCCATTTAGAAATGCACTCTTCACATCCATTTGATATACAGTGAAGTTCTTGTGTGCAACATAAGCAAGAAACATCCTTATTGCTTCCAATCTAGCAACAAGAGCAAAGGTTTCATCAAAATCTATACATTCTTCTTGACAATACCCTTTGGCTACCAATCTGGCTTTGTTTCTTACAACAGATCCTTCCCCATTCATCTTATTTATGAAAACCTACTTAGTACCAATAACATTTTGGTGGGTTGGCCTTTGAACTAATTCCCATACTTTGTTGCTTTCAAACTGAATCCAATCTGTGTCTTCCAATACTTGAGACACATCTTTAGGCTCTATTTGGGAAATAAAACAAGTGAACATAGCTTCATGCTGTGCTCTGGATCTGGTTCTTATGCAATCTCTAACATCTCCAATGACTAACTCAGGTGGATAGTCTCTCAGCCATCTCATATCAGGTTGGAGTAAGTCTGCTGGATTCAGCCGTCTTGCAGCTAAGTTGACTTGAACAACTCTTTCATCTTCATTCAGCTGTAGACCTTCCAGTTGTCTTTGAGATTCAGCTATGTCATCATCATCAGGGTTGAATGCTCTCACTTCAGCTTCAACATAAGGACTCTTCTCGCATAGTTGGTGATTAATTTTTATCGCCTAACTCATCAATGTCTTTTCCATTCACATTAGATTCATCAAAAATCACATGGATAGACTCTTCTGTGACCATAGTCCTCTTGTTCATCACTCTATAGGCTTTACTCTCAGCTGAGTATCCCAAAAAGATACCTTCAACAGCTATAGCATCAGAATCCTTCAGATTATCCTTGCCATTATTATGAATGAAGCATTTACATCCAAATATCTTGAAATATCCAACATTTGGCTTCCTCCCTGTCCAAATCTCATAGGGGGTCTTGGTCAATTGCCTGTTAATCATGCATTTATTCTGAGTGTAGCATGTTGTATTTATGGCTTCAGCCCAAAATCTCTTAGGCAATCCAACTTCAGCTGATATGGTCCTTGCAGCTTTCTTGAGAGTTCTATTCCTTCTTTCAGCTACTCCATTCTGCTGTGGAGTTCTTGCTGCTGATAACTCATGAGAAATACCATTTTCAACACAATACTGACTTATAATTCCATTGACAAACTCAGTTCCCTTGTTAGATCTTATCTTTATAATGGTTTGACTCTTCTCATTTTGAACTCTTCTCATCAGCTGAGGTAACTTCTGCAGTGTTTCCTTCTTTTTACACATGAAAATTGTCCATGTATATCTTGAATAATCATCCACCACCACTAAAGTGTATTTCTTTCCACTCATGCTAGCTGGCTCAACTGGACCAAATAAATCCATATGCAACATAAGCAATATCCTTGTTGAAGAAGGACTTGACTTATATTTGAATGATGATTTGATTTGCTTTCCCATGTGGCATGCATCACATATACTTTCTTTCTTGTACACTTGAGTCTGGCAATCCTTCTACAAGATGACTCCTTGCAAGCTTGTTGATTGTCTTGAAATTCAGATGACTCAGCTTCTTATGCCACAAGCAACTTGATTCGGCTGTGGTCTTTGCTAGCAGACCTGTGCTTGGTGTAGCAGTAGACCAATCTACTACATACATAATCTTTTGTCTTGATCCTTGCAACACTATTTCATTGGACTCAACATCTTTGATCTAGCATATCCCCATGTTGAATCCTACATTGTAGCCTTTGTCACAGAGTTGGCTGATGCTTAACAGGTTGAAGTTGTGATCTCCAGTCCATTTTTCTTGATGGATCCTGTGCCTTTGATCTCCCCTGGAGCTTCATTTCTTCCAAATATAACTTTAGCACCTCTAATCTCCTTGAATCTTGACAGATTTTTCTTGTTTCCTGTCATATGTCTGGAACAACCACTATCCATGTACTAGGTTCCTTGGCACTCAACTGTTCCTTGAACCTGCAATCAAGGAAATCAGTTTTTAGGTACCCATACTTATCTGGGTCCTGGGGGGTTAGTGCTATAAGATGTTCCAACCAACCTATAACCAGATGATCTGACTCTAAGAGGTTGCCATCTATCAATGCCATAATCATAGTGCACATTAGCAAATTGCTTGGGGATTTTAGGATAATACATCTGTCTCTTTTGTCTGTATTCCTGTGTGTGTATTTTAGCAATTGCTTTCTTGGGATTGTTGTGGTATTTCTGAGTATAGCACTTGGGTGCATATGTGTGTTGATAATAGCTCTTTTGCCTTGAGAATGACCTTTGTTGAGGTCTTTTCCATTTAGTCTTGTATCCCATAGGTCTTTGCTGATGTTTCACATTATTCTAGTAAGCTTGGTTTAGATAGTTTCTACCATTTCCATCATATGTATTTCTTTGATGAAATTTCTGGGGTTTTTGGTAGCTCTATTTGCTTCTTCCAGAGTACTTTCTATTTGGAGTTTGCTAAGGGACCTGTCTGGATTTCTTCTCAGCTGTCTTTTCAGCATACTCAACTGGCTTCTTTCCTTTACCCTTGTAACCAAGGCCATTATGATTATGATTGTGCTTTGGAGTGAATGTGGATGCAACATTTGGTGTTTTGGGTTTTTGGATTCCTTCATTGCTTGAAGATCCCTTTTCCAAAATCACTCTTGGAGTTTGAATATGCACAAAAGAGTTGAATCATATGTCTGTCTTGTCTCCACATTCCTTTTGACTCATAATAAGTTCATCCAATGATTTGGATGCTTTTGTAAATGAGGCAATCACATTTTTAAGATCTTTTTCCTTTTTTTTCGTAGTGACTAATTTCGCTATGATCTTGGCATTTTAAGCCTTGACTTAGTGTTCTCATCGGCCTATGTGACTCAGTACTCACTCTTTAGTCAACTGTGAGTTTTGGCTCTTAAGCTGGCTGTTTTCCTCATTTAAGAATGTGTGTGAGGATTTTATGTGTTCAAAAATCTTTCATCGTTTTGCCTAATGAATCATAAAGATCGGTGGGTGATGAAGTTTGTGTATCACAATCACTATCACTTGAATCAGAATGAGATGAGTTAGAATGTACCTCATCTTCTTGATCTTGTTCTTTGGCCATGAGGCAGATCATAGCCTCTTTCTCCGAATCACTTGAGTAGTCAGCTTCACTACTATCTGAGTCTGCTGCTTATTTGCACTTAGTGGCTCGTGATCTCAGCAGACCAACATGACTTTCTTTTTTCTTGTCTTCTTTCCTCGAAGACTTTTTTTTCTTCCTCGTTCCTATACTTGTTGGTGGATGGATAGGAGCAGTCAATTGTAAAATATCCTGGTTTATCGCAATTCCAACATAGGTTCTCGGCTCTTTGATAAGCTCACTGCATTTCTTTGATTATCAGCTCTTTGATGCTCAGATCTCTTGGGCGGCCTGTCTTCCCTTGCTTTGGAAGGTGCTGAATGTCTTCTGGAGGTTTCGCCCTTGTTCTTCTTATAGTTCTTGTTAAAGAACTTGTTGAATCTCTTCACCATGAGGGCAATCTCCTCCTGGTCAGTGGTCTCCTTTGGCTCAACTCTTTTCCCATCACTGGCCAACAATGCAACTGTCTTCGGTACAACTGTTTCCTCCTGCTCTTTCCTTCTCAGCTCAAACTCATAGGCTTTGAGGTCTGAGAATAGCTCATGGTTGGATGTTTTTGAGAGGTCCATTGAATGTCTCAGAGCCATGACCTTCATTTCCCATTCAGCTGGGAGGGCTTTTAAAATCTTCATACACATCTTCTTCTGTGTATATTCTTTCCCAAGAGCTGAAAGCTCATTTGTTATCTCTGTAAATCTGGTATCTAGCTGATCCGGAGTTTCACCTGCAAACATTTTAAAATTTTCAAATTTTTGAACAACAACAGTTAATTTGTTATCCTTAATTTGTTCTGATCCTTCACAAATTAAGGTCAGCTTATCCCAATTTTTTTTTTGCAGATTTGCAAGATTTGACTTTGTTGAACATGGTTTTGTCCAATGTTTTGTAGAGTATATCCTTGGCCACAGTGTCCAGGTTATATCTCTTTCTATCTTCATTTGTCCATTCAGTTCTTGGTTTTTCAACCATGACTGGTCTTTCTTCAGCAACTTTTCCTTTAGCTGCAGGTGCAAATCTTACAACAATGTTGACTTTGTAAATTTCCAATGGCCTATCCCCTATCACTAGCCACATTTTATCGTGCAGAGCGGATAGATGAGCCTGCATACGAATTTTCCAATCATCAAACTCTTCCACAGTAAACATTGGAATACGAGTTAGATTTGCTTCCATGATGATAACTTTGCTTTAAAATGAAAGACTTTGAAAAACACAAGTGTTAAAACCTTTGAAAAAGATTGAGATCTAGTTCAGTAACCAGTGCGGAAGGCTCAATGAACCAACCGCTCTGATACCACTTGTAGGTCCCAAGGGGTGTGGTGTAAGGTTTAGAAGGGGGGTTTGAATAAACCTTACCAAATTTTTGATTTTAGTCCTTTTAAATATATTCAACAGAGCTGACTCAAATCAGCTGTGTCCTTGGGGGACAGCTAAGTTGGCTATTCAGCTAAGTTACGCACTCAACAGACTCGATAGACCTGTTGATAGTGTAACTTGGCTGCTTAAGCCAAATACTTAACTTGACTGATTTGATTTTTAACAGTGGAAGACTTAACACCCTTTGATTGATTTAAAGCTTGTTTTTAACACTTGTTTTAGCACTTAGTTATTTATCAGTTGGATAGCAAATATTAACTAACAACAGATATAAAGTATATATGCAGGAATGTAAATGCTAAAAGTAATACAAGTATTTTTATAGTGGTTCGAAGATTGGGTAATTCTTCTAGTTCACTCTTCTCCAACTTCTGGAGGAATTCACTTAGTAACGGATCGGGTTACAAAGTAGTTAACAGTCTGGAGACAACCTTGATCACACAACTGGCTTCTCTTGCCACTCAGCTTCTTCACGAGGCAGCTGCCTGGCTACTTCAACTCACTTCTCAAGTTCATGGATTTGATCACGAAGCCCTCCAACAAACTTGAAACTTGGTTCGACCTTGAACCTTTCTACAATCCTTCAACTTGAAAAGTAGACCCTTTTTGATCTTCAAATGTTTTCTCCTCTTCAAGCGATTGAAGTTGTCTATCCTTAATTTGTGTTGGATCGGGTTTCTTGAGTTTTAAGCTTGAGGAATATCTTGATAAGCTTTGAGAATTTGCGGGTTCATTGCTTGAATATTGCTTAAAAGATCTCGTGTCATTCGTAACCTTTTCTCAAATGCTTCCTCAGCCTTTTATAGTGCACATTTGCCCATCGAATAGATAGGCTAGTTTCAAATGTCACTTTGTGTTTGTTGGCTTGTCTTTTCTTGTCCGCAACCCTTGTGATGTTGACCTTTCCTCGTATTAAATGGCTCTTGACTTTGTAGGTTCGACACAAGGTGCAATGTTTCCCATTGGCTCATTCCTTTTGCACTGGTCGGGTCAAACACTTTAAGACTGGCGACTTGACATATTACTATATCGAGTAATATTCTTGACTTTATTCAATGGATCTAAGTCGGTTGTATTGACTTGACCGCTGCGCTTTACCAGGTGACTTGAGTCTGCTTCAATCATAAGATTGACTCAACTATCACTTTAACTGATAGACTTGGCTTCTTGAGTTGACTTGACTGACACTTGTCACAGCTGTTCCTCAGTTGTCTATTCTTCAATCGAGTCATTGACTTTCTTCATGGCCATACTTAGTTGACACACTACAGAGTCTTCACCAGTCTGCAGTTGACTTATTGTAATCTTGACTTAGCTGACTTAACTCAGCTCTTCCAGTCCTATCTATTACAATATAGAATTACAAGGAAAATAGTGTGCCAACTTCATAGTCTAAGTTTTACATGGTATCATCAAAATCTAACAAATGAATTTCCCAACATCCTTTGTAATGATAAATGACCAAGCCTTCGGTGCCTGTTAGAGATTTTTCTAACCGCAAGTCTACGGTGTCAAGTTTTAATATAGAGAAGTAAGGTTGTCGAATCCACAGGGAATAATTATCGAATTATTGCTAAGTACTATAACATAGTAGTCTAACTTTATTTAGAAATTCAATATTTGAAGGAGTTGATTATACTAAAAATACCAAAAATAAATCAAGAATATGAAAAATATTAATGAGTTTATCCAAATGATTAAATGAATTCTAGAGGTATGATGAATCAAGTTATCCCTTATGTTATCAATATGGTTTATCAATCATCAATTATCAATTTATAAGTTAAGATTTCTACAATAATCATTTCCTCTCTCGAGTGCCAAATGATTTTAGATGTAATTGGGAAATCAATATCTCTATAAAAATCACCAATTGAAATCTCAATAAAAGCTATGAATCTTGATAAATGACTTCAAAGGATTCACAAATTTCTCAATTCTATGAAATCCTAGGTTATGCTATTCCAAGGTCATGTATTCAATTACCTCTCTCAAGTGTCAAATCAAATACACCAAACACTCTAAATTATTGATCAAGTAATTTAGAAGCAATAGATCCAAACACTCTCTATTTGGAGTGTTTTGCCCTGTCACGGGCGCTGCAGCGCCCGTGGACGAGCGCTGCAGCGCCCACCCTCTTTTTTCGCCTACCAAATGTCCGCATTTGTTTTTGTGCCCTTCATAAAAGTTGTAGCTCTATCTCTTAGCTTCCCATAGCCACTTGAATCACCTCAATATCAATTTTGTAGAGAGAGTTATGACCAAAATACGAAACCCTGCCAGTGATGGAAATTTCAGACGCATTTGGACGTTTCTTCAAATCAATCTCTCGTTGTTTGATCGCTTACACTTCTTTTGATACACGATTCATTAATATGACTATAAACTCAATATAATTGGCTCTCAACATGGCTTGACCCCTCAAATGACTCGAAACAATGGAAATTAATGCCTAACCTATGAGATATAACAAAAACGACTCAAAATACTAAAAAACAACACAAAACTCTAGTATCGGAAGCCCAAATCAATGGTATAAAACCAAGTGAACAGTGCTGTAGGCTGGCTTCACGAGCCTTTGATTGAACTGAGAAAACGGATGAGAAAGGTGTTTGGCTATAAGCCTTCTTGATAACCTGAAGCATGTATAACCCTTGAGTAGCTTTATCATGACCAATCATCATTCTTGAAGAAGGATCCTGAATGAAACATTGTTGCTTAAAAAAAGTAAGAATCAATGAAGAATGTTGAGTTAATTTATTGACAGAAAGAAGATTAAAAGTGAACTGGGGCACACATAAGACATCCCTGAGGATAAGCTTCTCTGATAATTGAATAGTGCCTTTGTGTGTTGCATTAACTTGAGTACCATTTGGTAAATATACTAGAGTATTGAAAACCATAGGTAGTGAAGTAAATAGAGAAGGGCAACAAATCATGTGATCTGATGCACATGTATCAATGATCCAGGCTGATTTTGATTTTTTTAAGATGATTTAAAGAAGGTAGAGAGTGATTGTTACCTGCCATATTTGAGAAATGAGGTTGGTTGGAGGTATGATCTGCAGAAGATGGCTGAGAAAACTCCATAGGGTCCCCATTGAGAAGAGTCATGAGCTTTTGTACTTGCTCTGGAGTGAAGGAAAACAACTTTGGTTGATCAGAAGTGGTAGCTGGAGCATCTGGAGCCTGAACACTATTAGCTGAATGAGTTGGACCATTGGTTATTCCATTAGCATTTTTCCCTTTGGTAAATTTAAAGTTAAGTGGAAAACTAATAATTCTAAAGCACTTTTCGATAGTGTGTCCAGGTTTTCCATAGTGTTGACATACAACATCCATTTTGAACTTTCTTTTGGATTGAAGAGAGCCCACATCAAGGGTTGAACTGTCATTAGAAGGCATCAAGGAAAGTCTAGCTTTCCTTTGCCTTCCTTCTTGTAGCAGCATAGCATAGACAGTGTCCAAGGAAGGAATATGGTTCATGAGAAGAATTTGACCTCTTGTGCTCTCATAGGAATCATTAAGGCCCATTAAAAATTTGAAAGTGTAATCAGAGATTGTGTTTCACAGACAGATTTCAGGGCATAACAAGTGCAATGACCACATGTGCTATAAGGAAAGGGTCTGTAATTTCTAAGTTCATCCCAGATAGTATTAAGGGTAGTGAAATAATCTGAGATAGAAACAGAACCCTGAGCATCAGAACTAAGCTAATATTGCAGCTGATATATCCTCACACTATCAGGTTGGGAATACCAAAGCTTAAGAGTATCCCAGACCTCTTTAGCAGAGTTCATATAGATGATTGAGGAAGCAATTTCCTTTGTGACAGAGTTAATAAGCCAGGTGAGGATGAGATTGTTGCACCTAAGCTAAGGGATGTAAAGAGCATCACCGAAATCAGGTACATGAATGGATCCATCAAGGAATCCTTGTTTATTTTTGACAAAGATGCTGAGGGAGAATTCCCTGCTCCAGGCTATATAACTGGTACCATCCAGTGGAGGCTTGATTTCAATAGTATGGGAGTTATCAGAGGGAGGTAGGAAAAATGGTTTGTTGGGATCTTTAGTAGGGAAGGGAGTAGGAAAACGGGCTGCCATGTTTTGAATGGTGTTATCTTGAGCATCTTCACTTTCATTGATAGCAGACATGATGAATGAGTTTAAGAGATAATTCTCAGAGGTAAAAGATCAAACAGATTGAATGTATTGAAGAAATAGTGAGAAAGAAGATGATAAATGAATGAGAAGAAATTCCCAGATATGCAGAAAAAAAAAACTGAAGAAAGAGCAGGATTAACCTGTGCTCTTGATACCATATGAAAATTGTAAATAGAAGAAAAACTAGAAATGTGCGAATGCATTGTATTGATTGAAAGGAATGAAAAATCTGTACATTCTCAACATCTATTCCTACTATTTATATACATCAGCAAGAGGAATAAAATCTAAAGAAAAAGGAATAAAAATTTACAAGAGAATCTATATGGTTGAAACAAATTTCTCTGCAGTGAATGCATTATACTGTTTCATTCAGTCTGGTTTGTCCTCTTCAGTAGATACTTCATTTATTGCATTCTGGTCCTCAGTTATTGCCTTATTTTCTGAGAAAGACCTCATTGGAATCACACAACGAGAAGCTAATACCAAAATTTGCTCTATTTCTATGTAGTTGATTTCTCTCAATTTTATCTATCACCAGATTTGATGTTACAAAAATAGAGATTGTTAAAACAACATAGAAACAAAAGTCTCGAAAGGTCATTGATTCTAACAAGTAGTCTATTTATTGAACATAACCATAAGGGTAAATTACAAAAGTAGTTCATGGAGTTTAGCCTAATTATAAAAATATCCAATTATCTTGCAAAATTGTCAGTCCCTCTTAAAGTATTACAAACACCCCATTAAGGTGCAATTTTGTAAATAGAAATAAATGTCAATTATGTATTTGTAATTTTTAAAGATAATTGGATCTTTTATTTAATTAACTGAACCTCAAGGGCATTTTTCTTTGTAATTAACTCTAACCTAAATGACAAAACATCTAGATCCCAACACTCTAATTCAAGGAGATACATTTTAAGTCTCACGAAATATATGTTAGTCCAAGTGGATACGAAAATATAGGGGGGATGAATAGATTTTCCCAATTTTTCGATTTTTTGCACTATTTTTCAAATAATATGATGATAAGTAGAAGTTTCCAGAAAAATAAATCTTTGCCACTTGGGTTTGTATCCCTTAGAACTTGGCTGATGTCTCATTTGATTGTTCCAATCAGCTTGGCTAGGATAATTTCTACCATTCCCATCATAAGGCTTTCTCTACTGAAATCTCTAAGGCTTTTGGCAGTTTTATTTTGATTTCATAGAATATTTTCTGTTTGGAGTCTGCTGGTGGACTCTTCTGAATTTTGTTTCAGCTGTCCTTTCAGCATACTCTGCTGGCTTTTTGCCTTTGCATTTATATCCTAGGCCAGCATGGTTGTGATTGTATTTGTGAGTGGGTATGGGTGCAACATATGGTGCTTCGGATTTTTGGACTCACTCATTACTTGAGGATCCTATTTCCATTACCACTCTTGGAGTTTGGGCATGCACAATTGAATTAAATCCTATGCCTGTTTATCCCCACTTTCTTTTCTTATCATTATTAGTTCATCCAATGATTTAGATGCCTTGGTAAATGATGGAATCACATTTTTCAAATCCTTTTCCCTCTTTTCTTTTTCAGCTAACTCAACTTAGATCTTAGCTCTTTCAGCCTTCAGCTCAGTCTTCTCAGTAGCTATGTGACATAGTACTCAGCTCCTTAGTTAGCCGTGAGTTTTGGCTTTTGAGCTGGCTATTTTCCTCATTAAGAGTATGTGTGGTTTTTACATGCTCAAAATCTTTCATTATTTTCCCTAATGAATCATAAAGATCAGTGGTGATGAAGTGTTTGTGTCACTATCACTATCATCAGAATTAGAATTAGATGAGTTAGAATGTACCTCATCTTCCTGTTCTTTGGCCATGAGGAATATTAAAGCCTGTTCTTCTATGTCTGAGGAGCAATCAGCCTCACTCCTATTTGACTCAGCTGGTTCTTTGCATTTGGATATGTCAGCAGCTTCAATAGCCAACATGGCTTTCATCTTTTGTTGTCTCATTTCTCTGAAGACTTTTCTTTTTTCCTCATTTCTGTATTTGTTGGCTGGTGGATAGGGACAACCAATAGCAAAATGTCCTGGTTGTCATGAGTTCAAAGACGGGTTTTCGACTTTCTCGGAAGTCGGCTCTTTCGACTCTACGATTATCATCTATCGATATTTGATCCTCACGATGGTCAACTCTCTTGGGTGGTCTATCTTACCTTGCTTTGGAAGGTGCTGAGTGTCTCCTGGATAATTCACCCTTGTTTATTTTATAGTTTTTATTGAAGACTTGTTAAATTTCTTTACAATTAAGGCAAACTCCTCTTAGTTAATGGATTCCTGGGATTCAGCTCTTTTGGATTCACTAGCCACGAGTGCAACTGTCTTTGGTACAACTGTATCTTCTTATTCTTTTCTTCGAGTTCAAATTCATATGCTTTCAAGTATGAGAATGACCCATGGTCGGAAGTTCTTGTAAGGTCCATTGAATGTCTCAAAGCCATCACCTTCATTTCCCACTCAGATGGGAGCGACCTGAGTATTTTCATACATATTTCCTTTTGTGTATATTATTTGCATAGAGCTGATAGCTCATTGGTTATCAGTGTGAATCTGGCATCCAGCTAATCCAGACTTTCACCTGCAAGCATTTTGAAATTTTCAAACTTTTGTACATCAACAGTTAATTTATTTCCTTTAATTTGATCTGATCCTTCACAAATTAAAGTAAGTTTCTCCCATATTTCTTTAGTCGTTCTACAATATTTCATTTTTTTGAACATGGCTTTATCGAGGGTTTTATACAGAATGTCCTTGGCAACATTGTCCAAGTTGTATCTTTTTCTATCCTCGTTCATCCACTCGCATCAAGGTTTTTCGACCAGGGTTGGTCTTGGTGCAGCAGGTACAACATCTTCTCCTTCAACATGAGCAACACCTCTTACAGCTGTATTGACTTTCAATATTTGTAGTGGCCCATCCTCAATGATGAATCGCATCTCATCATGTAAGGCCAAAAGATGTGCTTGCATGCGTATTTTCCAATCATCAAATTCCTCAACATTAAACATAAGAATGCTAGTTAGATTTACTTCAATGATAATAACTTGTTTTGCAAGAAAAGCTTTAAAACATAAATTGTTGTATCCTTTGAAAAAGAATGAGATCTAATTCAGTAACCAGTATGAAAGACTCAATGAACCAACCGCTCTATTACCACTAGTAGTCCCAAGGGTGATAAAGTAAAGTCTAGAAGGGGAGTTGAATAGACTTGACCAAATTTTCAATTTAGTCCTTTTTAAATTGAGTTGTCTCAAGTCGCTAGGTCCCCTGGTGGACAACTTAGTTTACTTGCACAAAAGAGTTAGCCATTCAATAGACTCAACTAAGTTGTTAGATAGTATAACTCATTTGATTGATAAACTCGTTAAATATTACGTAGACTTGGTTTTACCGCGGAATACTTTCACCCTTGTTATTGAAATATATTTTTCAACACTTGTTTTAAACTTAGTTATTTCAGTTGCCTTAGCAAATTTAAACAAACAAGAAAGTATAAGTGTAGGTCCCAAGGGTTGATGTGTAAAGTTTAGAAGGGGAAGGGGTTGAATAAACATTACCGACTTTTCGATTTTAGTCCTTTTAAACAATTTCGAGTTAACTCAAGTCGGCTAAGTCCTTGAGGACAACTAGTTTGGCTTCCACGGTAAAGTTACCCACTCAACGGACTTGGTCGAGTTTGTTGATAGTATAACTTAGTTGTTTTTTACTAACACTTAGAAATGCGAGTTGACTTGGTTTACGACGGAAGACTTTCACCCTTAGAATTTTTAGACGTTTTTCAATACTTGTTTTAGCAATGTTATTATCAAGCAAACTTAAGCAACTTAACTTATCAGTAGATATGAAAATAATACGAGAAATAAAGTGCGTTGAAAAGTAAATAGACACAATCAATTTTTATAGTGGTTCGAGGATGGAGTAATACATCTAGTCCACTCTTCTGCAACTCCTGAAGGAATCAACTAGGTAACTTGACTTGGTTACAATGTAGTTAACAGTCTGAGTCAGCTTTGATCACACAACCTGCTTATGGGACTCAACTTCTTCATAGGACGGCGGTTCTGCTACTTTAGCTTCCTTCAAATCTTTGGACTTGATCACGTAGCCCTCCAACTGATTCAAAGCTCTGTTTCGATGGAACCTAACTATTTCTCCTTCAACCTTGGAGAGTAGACCCCTTTGTTCTTGAAAACAATGTTTTCTCTCCAACTGATGAAGTTTTCTTTCCTTCACTGAGTGTGTTGGATCGATTTTCTTCGAGTTTAAGCTTGAGGATTTCTTTGTAAGCTAGAGAGATGTTTGCAGGTTATTACTTGAGTGCTTGTATGCTTGATAGTCTGTTAAGTTCATTCCCTTCTCTCGAATGAGTCATCAGCCTTTTATAGTGCACAATTGAAAATATGTTTGTTGAAGAGATAAACATATTTTTCAAATCACACTTCATAGGTTGTTGGCTCGTCTTGTGTTGCAGCATTGATGGAGACCATACGTTGAATTTAATGTTCTGCAACCTTTCCTTAAACTCTGCAGAATTTCAGGTGCTTTCCATTGGTCCCTTGCTTTTTGCACTCTTTCAACAAAACAACTTTATTGCTGGCAGCTTGACACATGCATATTTCCAGTATAACATTGACTTGTCTTGAAAATGAATCTCTTCCAGCTTTCTCGAGTCCTGTCTATTTCATACCCCTTTGACATTCGATTCCAATTGTTTTGGAATGAATTTGCTATTAGTCGGTGAGATGACTTTTTTTTCGTCTTGACAGATTATTCTTTACTTCACTTCACTCAGCTGCCATACAGTTGGGTCTTCACTTCAATCTTCAGTGGCATCTTGTAATCTTCAACTTGGCTATCTTCATCTCAGATCATACATCCATCTCTATTATAATTTGATTTACATTTGAAATCAGGAGCCAACTTCGTAATCTAAGTTTTACATGGTATTATCAAAGATGTGCTTGCATGCGTATTTTCCAATCATCAAATTCCTCAACATTAAACATAAGAATGCTAGTTAGATTTACTTCAATGATAATAACTTGTTTTGCAAGAAAAGCTTTAAAACATAAATTGTTGTATCCTTTGAAAAAGAATGAGATCTAATTCAGTAACCAGTATGAAAGACTCAATGAACCAACCGCTCTATTACCACTAGTAGTCCCAAGGGGTGATAAAGTAAAGTCTAGAAGGGGGAGTTGAATAGACTTGACCAAATTTTCAATTTAGTCCTTTTTAAATTCAGAGTTGTCTCAAGTCAGCTAGGTCCCTGGTGGACAACTTAGTTTACTTGCACAAAAGAGTTAGCCATTCAATAGACTCAACTAAGTTGTTAGATAGTATAACTCAGCTGATTCAGTAAACTCGTTAAATATTCTGTAGACTTGGTTTTTACCGCGGAATACTTTCACCCTTGTTATTGAAATATATTTTTCAACACTTGTTTTAAACTTAGTTATTTCAGTTGCCTTAGCAAATTTAAACAAACAACAGTATAAGTGTAGGTCCCAAGGGTTGATGTGTAAAGTTTAGAAGGGGGAAGGGGTTGAATAAACATTACCAGCTTTTCGATTTTAGTCCTTTTAAACAATTTCAGAGTTAACTCAAGTCAGCTAAGTCCTTGAGGGACAACTAGTTTGGCTTCCACAGTAAAGTTACCCACTCAACAGACTTGACTGAGCTGTTGATAGTATAACTTAGTTGTTTTCAGCTAACACTTAGAAATGCAGTTGACTTGGTTTTACGAGCGGAAGACTTTCACCCTTAGAATTTTTAGAACGTTTTTCAATACTTGTTTTAGCAATGTTATTATCAGCAAACTTAAGCAACTTAACTTATCAGTAGATATGAAAATAATACGAGAAATAAAGTGCGTTGAAAAGTAAATAGACACAATCAATTTTTATAGTGGTTCGAGGATGGAGTAATACATCTAGTCCACTCTTCTGCAACTCCTGAAGGAATCAACTAGGTAACTTGACTTGGTTACAATGTAGTTAACAGTCTGAGTCAGCTTTGATCACACAACCTGCTTATGGGACTCAACTTCTTCATAGGACGGCGGTTCTGCTACTTTAGCTTCCTTCAAATCTTTGGACTTGATCACGTAGCCCTCCAACAGATTCAAAGCTCTGTTTCGATGGAACCTAACTATTTCTCCTTCAACCTTGGAGAGTAGACCCCTTTGTTCTTGAAAACAATGTTTTCTCTCCAAGCGATGAAGTTTTCTTTCCTTCTTTGAGTGTGTTGGATCGATTTTCTTGAGTTTAGGCTTGAGGATTTCTTTGTAAGCTAGAGAGATGTTTGCAGGTTATTACTTGAGTGCTTGTATGCTTGATAGTCTGTTAAGTTCATTTCCTTCTCTCAAATGAGTCATCAGCCTTTTATAGTGCACAATTGAAAATATGTTTGTTGAAGAGATAAACATATTTTTCAAATCACACTTCATCATAGGTTGTTGGCTCGTCTTGTGTTGCAGCATTGATGGAGACCATACGTTGAATTTAATGTTCGCAACCTTTCCTTAAACTCGAGAATTTGGTGCTTTCCATTGGTCCCTTGCTTTTTGCACTCTTTCAACAAAACAACTTTATTCTTTGGCGGACTTGACACATGCATATTTCAAAGATAACATTGACTTGTCTTGAAAATGAATCTCTTCCGACTTTCTCGAGTCTGTCTATTTCATACCCCTTTGACATTCGATTCCAATTGTTTTGGAATGAATTTGCTATTAGTCACCGGTCGAGACGACTTTTTCTCATCACTTGATGATTCTTTACTTCACTTCACTCAGCTGCCATACAGTTGGGTCTTCACTTCAATCTTAGTGGCATCTTGTAATCTTCAACTTGGCTATCTTCATCTCAGATCATACATCCATGTCTATTATAATTTGATTTACATTTGAAATCAGGAGCCAACTTCGTAATCTAAGTTTTACATGGTATTATCAAAATCTATAGATAAGTTTTCCGAACAATAAGTATACCAGAATAAAACTGTGCTGAATGTAAACGACATAAGCCATTTTATAGTGGTTTGAGGATGGGGTAATTCCTCTAATCCACTATTCTCCAACCCTTTGAGGAATCCATTAATGTAACTATGACTTCGTTAAAAAATGGTGACAGTCCAAGCTTGGCCATGATCACACAACTGGCTCAGCTTTCGAGACTCAACTTCTTCACGAAACAACTTTCTTGTTACTTGAGCTCCTTCAGACTCTTGGATTTGTTTGCACAGCCCTCCAACGAGTCTAAAGACTCTGGTTCGAACGGGAACCTTACTACACCTCCTTCAACCTTGGAGTGTAGACCCCTTGTTCTATGAAACAAGATTTTGCTCTTCAACATGTTTGAAGTTGTCTTTCCTTCAATGAGTGTGTTGGATTGATTTTCTTTGAATTTAGGCTTGAGGATATGAATAGAGTGCTTGAGAGATTTATGCTCTTGCTTTACAGGTTAATGTCTATTTGCTTGCTTGCATTCATAACCTTCTCTCTGTGTATTCCTCAGCCTTTTATAGTGCTTGTTTGAAAAATATATCCATTGAAGAGATAGATGTATTTCTCAAACTACACTTTGAGGTCATTGGCTTGTCTTGTCTTGATCTGTAGCAGGTGATGGTAACATATCCTAGTTTAATTGAACTCTGTGACTTTTCGATTCTCGACACATGCTCGATCTTCCCATTAATTTATTCTGTTTGCACATACGGGATGAGCACTTTAGGCACTATAGTATGGAGGTATTACTATAATAAATAACATCATTGACTTGTGTGCAACGGATCCATCACGATCAACTTTGACTTTGTCTCTTTGCTTTACCCTTTTTGTCTTGAGTCAGCTCTAATCATTAAGGAACAACATAACTATCTGTCAGCTGACATAAACAACCTTTGAAGCACTTAATTGAGACTTGTCTTCACTTAACTTAGTTGCCACACACTTTATCTTGGCCTTTAGTTGATTCCTGCATTCTTCAACTTGGATGTCTTCGACTCAGCTTATAGAACCCTAAATATTACAAGTTAATTTACAGTAGAATCGGGGTGCCAACTTCCTAATCTATGTTTTACATGGTATCATCAAAATCTAATACATAAATTTCCCAACAAGTTGTGTCCCTCAATACCCCTTCAATAATTAGGGTGGGGGATGATGGTTCCCCAGCCCCAGACAGTTGTGCTTGCTCAACTATCTCACGAGATTCTTTTAGTGCATGTCTTAGCTGTACAACCTCCATTGCATCACCTCATTCAACTTCTTTGTCATCACTGCTATAACTGATTGGAATGTTTACATCAGTGAAGGGACACTTATCAGTTTAGCACTCTTACCCATCTCAAGTACTTTTTCCCTCTCTTCATGTTTCTTTTCAAGAAGCATATTGCTGGCGTATTCCTCATCCAATGCCTGAGAAATGCATGCGTTCTTTAGAAATTCAAGAAGCCACTTTTCTCCTTCGATCATTTCGGGTTTCAATTTTAGGCTTATGAAATTGAAAACGACTCTTGCTCAATTTCCACATCCTCCATAAGTACAACGTAGCCTCTATATCAAGATAGATAGGGGATCCAGGTTCTTCTGATGCAACTTCATCCCTTACAACTATCTCTTCAACTTGTCGCCTTACTTTCACAACAATTCATGAGTGGTGTCAACAACTGCCTTTTCAATTACCATTGCAGTTGTGTCCTCGACCCTATCTTCTTCTGGTTCAACTGAAACTATGTCCATAGCAGTTGATTTGACTGCAACTCTTTCAACAACTGGAGAAACGACATCTATTTGGTTGTCCTGATTCCTTTTGGAGCACCTCTCCAAAGGAATCTCCACTGATTCAGTTTCTTCAGAATCCTCACCACCAACCCTGATAGATGATTTTTCAAGTTCATCTCTCAGCCCTCTCTTCGACTAAGTCTTCTCGCCTTTCTGGTGGCTTATGGAGTGCATCTGTTCTTCTATTCTTTGGGCTGCTAGAGACGTAACAATTTTTCTATTTCAAAAAATTAAATTAAAGTTTATACAAGTAAACAACTAAGTATCTTGGGAGATAACTGTGTCTAACCTCAACAGAATAGTTAACCACTCAACATACTCGAGAGAGCTGTTGATAGAGTGACTCAATTGAGCGAAGTGAGCTTTTTAGAAAACCAATTTGCTTGGTTTTTACAGCAAAAGTCTTACACCCTTTTTAGAATATGGTTTTCAACACATGTTTTAGATTAAGTTATTATCACATAAGTAAGCAAATATATATCATCAGTAATAAATAAGTAGAAAATAAAATGCTGAAAGTAAATGACACAAGCAATTTTATAATGGTTTGGGGATGGGGTAATTCCTCTACTCCACTCTTATGCAACGCCTCGAGGTAATCTACTAATGCAAAAATAGTTACAAAAAGGATAATACAATCTGAGTAAGTCTTTATCACACATGTAGCTTCACTCATGGGACTCAATTTCTTCGTAAGGTTACTGCCTCACTACTTCAGCTCTTAAAACCCTTCGGACTTGATCACAGATCCCTCCTTAGGATTCGAATCAGGATCTAACTTAAACCTTACTGCACCTCCTTCACCACGTGAAAGTGCAGACACCGTGTTCTTTATAAACAAGTTTTCCTCTTCAACATGTTGAAGTTTTCTTCCTTGTTGTGTTGGTTAAAATCACTTCGAGTATTTAGACTTGAGGATTTGGAATGTTTTGCTTAGAGAGAAAGTTGCAGATTTGCTTGATTGCTCAGATTTCTCTTGTATGTGTCTCTTACGTCTCTCAGAATTTTCCTCAGTCTTTTATAGTAAGAGTTTGAAAAAGTGTCCGTTGAAAAGATAGACAATTTTCAAACTTCACTTCTTGTTCGTTGGCTTGTCTTGTTGTGCAGCTTTTGATCTTAACCCATCCTTAACGTTAATTCTCTACAGGTTCCTGAATCGTACCAGGTTTCTGCAAACTTCCCATTGGTTCTAGCTACTTGCACTGTTTCAGCAAGACAACTTTTAAGATTGCGGGTCTAAGTCTTAACATTCCTTTGCAACAAACTTCTTCAGCTTTCTTTGAGTTCTCCAACTGCTTTACCTATTTATTGAGTATTCTCCTTGATTCTTGGATGACTGAGCTGAGTCTACTGAAAGACATAGCTTCTTTACATGATTGATTCCACAAAATATTTTCTATTTGGAGTCTGCTAGTGGATTCTTCTGAGTTTTGTTTCAGCTGTCTTTTCAACATACTCTGCTGGCTTTTTGCCTTTAGATCCTAGGACAACATGGTTGTGGTTGTGTTTTTGAGTGGGTATGGGTGCAACATATGGTGCTTCGGATTTTTGGACTCCTTCATTACTTGAGGATCCTATTTCCATTACCACTCTTGGAGTTTGGGCATGCACAAGGGAATTAAATCCTATGCCTGTTTTATCTCCACTTTTTGTATCATTATCTGTTCATCCAATGATTTAGATGTCTTGGTAAATGATGCAATCACATTCTTCAAATTCTAGTCCCTCTTTTCCGTTTCAGCTAAGTCAACTTGGATCTTAGCTCTTTCAGCCTTCAGCTCAGTGTTCCCAGTAGCTATGTGACAGAGTACTCAACTCCTTAGTTAGCTGTGAGTTTTGGCTTTTGAGATGGCTATTTTACTCATTTAAAAGTATGTGTGAGATTTTTACATGCACAAAATCTTTCATTATAGGTCCCAAGAGGTGAGTAGTAAGGTTTAGAAAGGGGGGGTTGAATAAACCATACCAAATTTTCAATTTAGTCCTTTTAAAAATATTCAGCGTTTTTACCACAAATTAGCTTAGTCCTTGAGGGACATATAGGTTGGCTAACTCAGCAAAGTTACCCACTCAACAGACTCGACTGAGCTATTGATAGTATAACTCAGCTGGTATCCGGTAACACTTAAAATAATAGTTGATTTGGTTTTGTTCAGTGGAAGACTTTTCACCTTTGTTGTTTTAAACTTGTTGTGCAACACTTATTTTAACAATAGTTATTATCAATTGAGTTCAACAATTATAAATTAACAGCGGATATGAAAGATAAGTAAGAAATGAAAGTGCTGTAAGTAAATAAGACACAAGTAATTTTTATAGTGGTCCGAGAATGGCGTAATTCCTCTAATCCACTCATCTCCAACTCTTGCAAGAATCCACTAGGTAACAAGATCTTAGTTACGAAGCGGTCATTAGTCCGAGTCAGCTTCGATCACACAACCAGCTGCTTGGGACTCAGTTTCTTCACAAAACAGTTGTCTTGCTACTTCAACTCCTTCGAACTCTTGAATTTGATCACATAGCCTTCCAACGAGTCCAAAGACTTTGGTTCGAACTTGAACCTTACTACTTCTCCTTCAACCATGGAGAGTAGACCCCTTTTGTTCTTTAAACAAATTTCTTCTTCAACTGATGAAGTAATCTTTCCCTCACTGAATGTGTTAGATTGAGTTCCTTTGAATTTTCGCTTTAGGACATCTTTGAAAGCTTGAGAGTGTTTGCAAGTTATTGATTGCTTGAATGCTTGTTAGTCTTATGAATTCGTAATTGGGTCTGCTTCTCTCAGTTGCTTCCTCAGCCTTTTATAGAGTAGATTCAAAATTAAGCCATACATTTCAAATCTCACTCATAGGTTGTTGTTTTTGCTTGTCCTTTCAGCATTAATAAGGATCGTACCATGAATTCAATGCTCTGTAGCCTTTCCTTAGTCTCTGCAGGTTTTCAAGTACATCCCATTGGTTTCTTGCTTTTTGCACTCTTTTAGCAGAACGACTTTATTGTTGGCAGCCTGACACACACGCCTACTTCCAGCAAAACCTTGGATTGTGTTGACAATAGATCTCATTCAAATTTCTTCAAGTCTTGTCTGCTGCATACCCCGTTGACATTCGATTCCAATCATTTTGGAATGACTTAGCTGTCAGTCAGCTGACTGAGACAACTTTTCTATCACTTGACTAATCCTTCTCTTGACTTCACACATCTGACACACAGTTGGGTCTTCTGTTCAATCTTCAGTCGACTCTAGTAATCTTCAACTTAGTTGACTCCAACTCAGCTTTTTCAGCCCTATCTATTACAAGTGGAATTACATAGAAAATAGGGTACCAACTTCCAAATCTAAGTTTTACATGGTATCATCAAAATCTAAACATAAATTTTCCTAACATTCATCATTTTTCCTAATGAATCATAAAGATCAGTGGGTGATGAAATGTTTGTATCACTATCACTATAATCAGAATAAGAATGAGATGAGTTAAAATGTAACTAAACTTCCTGTTCTTTGGCCATGAGGCATATCAAAGCCTGTTCTTTTGTGTCTGCGGAGTAATCGGCCTCGCTTATCGACTCGATTGGTTCTTTGCATTTGATTTGTGTCGGCAACTTGGCAGACCAACATGGCTTTCTTCTTTTCTTGTCTCCTTTCTCTAAACACTTTTCTTTCTTCCTCATTTCTGTATTTGTTGACTGGTGGATAGGGACAATCAACAGTAAAATGTCTGGTATCATGCGGTTCAGACAAGTTTTGACTTTACGGAAGTCAGCTCTTTCAGCTTTCTTACTATCATCTCTATGATATTTAGTCCTTTGATGGTCAGCTCTCTTGGGTGGTCTATATTCCCTTGCTTTGGAAGGTGTTGAGTGTCTCCTAGATGATTCACCCTTGTTTTTTATAGTTTTTATTGAAGAACTTGTTGAATCTCTTTACCATTAGGGCAATCTCCTCCTGGTCAATGGCGTACTTGGATTCAACTCTTTTGGATTCACCGGCCTTGAGAGCAACTGTCTTTGGTACAACTCTATCTTCGTGTTCTTTTCTTCTGAGCATGAATTCATAAGCTTTAAGGTCCGAGAACAACTCATGGTTGGATGTTCTTATAAGGCCCATTGAATGTCTCAAAGCCATCGCCTGCATTTCCCACTCAGCTGGGAATGACTCGAGTATTTTTACACATATTTCCTTTTGTGTATATTCTTTTCCTAGAGTTGATAGATCGTTGGGTATCTCTGTGAATCTGGTATCCACCTAATCCAGACTTTCACCTGCAAGCATTTTGAAAATTTCAAACTTTTGTACATCAACCGTTAATTCATTTTCTTTAACTTGATATGATCCTTCACAAATTAAAGTACGTTTCACCCATATTTCTTTAGCGGTTCTACAAGATTTCACTTTTTGAAACAAGGTTTTATCGAGGGGTTTATACACAATGTCCTTGGCAACATTGTCCAAGTTGTATCTTTTTCTATCCTCGTTCATCCACTCGCATCAACGTTTTTCGACCATGGCTGGTCTTGGTGCAGCAAGTACAACATCTTCTACTTCAATAGGAGCAACACATCTTATAGCTGTATTGACTTTCAATATTTTTAGTGGCCTATCCTCAATGATGAACCACATTCCATCGTGTAAGGCCGAAAGATGTTCCTGCATGCGTATTTTCTAATCATCAAATTCCTCAACAGTAAACATAGGAATGCGATTTTGATTTTCTTCCATGATAATAACCTGTTTTGCAAGAAAAGCTTTAAAACAGAAAGTGTTGTATCCTTTGAAAAAGAATGAGATCTAGTTCAGTAACCAGTGTGGAAGGCTCAATGAACCAACCGCTCTAATACCACTAGTAGGTCCCAAGGGGTGATAAAGTAAAGTCTAGAAGGGGGGTTGAATAACTTGACCAAATTTTCGATTTAGTCTTTTTAAATTCAGAGTTGTCTCAAGTTAGTTGGGTCCTTGGTCGACAACTTAGTTTACTTGCACAGAAGAGTTAGCCACTCAATAGACTCAACAGAGCTGTTGATAGTATAACTCAACTGATTCAGTTAACTCTTTAAATATTCAGTAGACCTGGTTTTTACAGCGGAAGACTTTCACCTATATTTTTGAAATATATTTTTCAAAATTTGTTTTAAACTTAGTTATTATCAGTTGTCTTAGCAAATTTAAACAAACAACAATATAAGTGTAGGTCCCAAGGGGTGAATAAATATTACCAACTTTTCGATATTTAGTCCTTTTAAATAATTTATGAGTTAACTCAAGTCAGCTAAGTCCTTGAGGGACAACTAGGTTGGCTAAAACAACAAAGTTACGCACTCAGTAGACTCGATTGAACTGTTGATAGTATAACTTAGCTGTTTTCAGATAACACATAGAAATGCAGTTGACTTGGTTTTACCAGCGGAAGACTTTCACCCTTAGAGTTTTAGTACATTTTTCAACACTTGTTTTAGCAATGTCATTATCAGTAGACTTAAGCAATTTAACTTATCGGTAGATATGAAAATAATGCGAGAAGTAAAGTGCGCTGAAAAGTAAATAGACACAAGCAATTCTTATAGTGGTTCGAGGATGGGGTAGTTCCTATAGTCCATTCTTCTGCAACTCCTGAAGGAATCCACTAGGTAACTTGACTTGGTTACAAAGTAGTTAACAGTTCGAGTCAACTTTGATCACACAACTGCTTTGCTCCTAAGACTCAGCTTCTTCATAGGGCCGGTTGTCCCGCTCTTGACTTCCTTCAAACCTTTGGACTTGATCACGTAGCCCTCAAACAGGTTCAAAGATCTGGTTCGATTGAACCTCACTACGTCTCCTTCAACCTTGGAGGTAGACCCTTTTGCTCTTTAAAACAATTTTTCCTCTTCAACTCATGAAGTTGTCTTTCCTTCACTGAGTGTATTGGATCGATCTCCTTCGAGTTTAGGCTTGAGGATTTCTCTGTAAGCTTGAGAGATGTTTGTAGGTTATTGCTTGAATGCTTGTATGATTGATAATCTGTTAAGTTTGTTACCTTCTCTCAAATGACTCCTCAGCTTTTTATAGTGCACATTTGAAATTATGTCCGTTGAAGAGATAGACACATTTTTGAAAACACACTTCGTAGGTTGTTTGCTTGTCTTGTCTTGAAGCATTGATGGAGACCGTACCTTGAATTTAATGCTCTGCAGCCTTTCCTAAACTCTGCAAAATTTCAGGTGCTTCGCATTGGTCCCTTGCTTTTTGCACTCTTTCAGCAAATAAACTTTATGGCTGGCAGCTTGACACATGCCTAATTCCAGCAAAACCTTGACTTTCTTGACAACAGATCTCTTCCAGCTGTCTTGAGTCCTGTCTCCCTTTGACATTCGATTCCAATCATTTTGAAATGACTTTGCAGCCAGTCAGTTGACTGAGATAGCTTTTCCATCGCTTGACTGATTCTTCACTTCACTTCACTCAGCTGCCATACAGTTGGGTCTTCAGTTCAATTTTCAGTTGAGTCTTGTAATCTTCAACTTGGCTATCTTCAACTTAGCTCATACAACCATTTCTATTACAAGATGAATTACATTTGAAATGTGGTGCCAACTTCCTAATCTAAGTTTTACATGGTATCATCAAATTCTATACATAAGTTTTCCCAAACATTTCCCCCTTTTTGATGATGCCAAAACTTAAATAAACATAGCAAAGCTAATAGTGCAGAAAATAAAAAATGACTGTATAATATGTCATTATATTGAGCATATCATTCCTTGCACTTTACAACGCTTTTACAATGTATAAACTTATACAAGGTATCAGAGGTATACAAATGTATCAGAGCATCAACAACTATGTATCAGAGCATTCACGTATAACAGGGCATATACAATGTACATACAAGTTTGCGGATATACATTTAAGTATAATAAGACATGAAGGGGTTCAGCCATATTCAACACCTTGTCTACTTCCTTCTTCTCTTAGCATCTTCTTCTGCTCTTTTGTGATCCTCCTCTGCTTTTCTTCTTTTTCTATATGCCTCTTCTCTCTTTTTCTTTTCATAAGCTCTCTTGGTAGCTGGGTCATCCCTTCTCTGCCTTTCTTCCCATTCTCTGTTGAGCCTTATATTTTCTTCTTCTTGCTTTCTCATTGCTTCTTCATTCTTTATTTCCACCTCTATTTTAGAAGGCTTATACAACCCAACCCAGTAGATTAGCCCTTTCTTCTGGGGATCCACACTATGAACATCTTTAGGCCTTAGCTGATAGAGTCCCACTGCCTCTTCCACTACTGCCATGCCTTGCCCTTCCTCTTCTCCTACCAGACTTTGTTCCTCCTCTTGGAGTGTACTGTATGGGCACTTTAGTAGTCTACTGACTATTTTAAGTCTGCTGCCTCTCAGCTCATTGGCATAATTCTAATCCCTTCTCCCAATACAAGTCCCACCCCTGAGGTAGGGTTATATTCCTGAAAAATCCTTCTAATGTTAGAGTTTGAAATTTCTCTATGGATCTTGGCCCAGATTCTCCATCAGGGACAACTAACTCTCCACGGGGTCTCACAACATGATAATCCTTCAATAGTCTAGCTGGGGGGCCTTCGAACTTTGCTTTCAAGTTTTCGATCATGTCTTGCTGCCTTTCACTTATATTTTCAAAGTCAGCTTCAATGGCTTCTCTAGATTTCTTGAAGGCCAAAACAACTTTCTCTTCAATAGACAATTCTTGTGTCACCTGGCTCAGGATAGATGCGGTGATATTTCATTGCTGAGGGGTTTGGGCAAGCATAATTTTCAAGGGTGGCTTCTTCATCTCACTTCTTTCCCCCTTGCTCCTTGCTTCCCCCTTACTTCCTTCAATTTTACTTCCTCCTTCCCCCTTTTCGGCATCATCACCAAGAGATAGAGTCGACTGAGAGGATACTCTGCCCAGGATTAGATCAAGCTTCTTATTAGTAATGTCCATTTATCATGACTTGCAGAGTGTGCTGCTCTAAATTCTGATTGCAATGCATTTGATTCAGCTGCCATCAATTTCATTTCTATCTGCAACACCATTATCTCTGTGCGCATGGTGGCCTCTGTTTTTAGAAGGTCTGCCTTATGCAGTGCCTTCAGCAACTCCATGTCTATCTTGTGCGATTGATCTATCCTGAAAATGTGATCCCTCTGTCTCTGCTGGAATTTGGCGTTCTCTGCACCATATTTTTAGCCTATATTTTTAGCTCCACCGCAAGTGTACGGTGTAGTTTATAGAATAGGGTAAGCAAGGTCGTATCCACAGAGACTAATAAATTAATGTGCTAAGTATTGAACTAAGATAGTCTTATTTTTATTTAGACGGTCGAAATTTGATGATTGTTGTTTTGAGATTATGACAATTTAAATCACTAAAACACAGGAATAAGATAACACAAATGAAAGAAGTATCAAGATGATAAAATGGATTTCCGAGTTAAGGTTTCGATTAATAATCCTCTTGTTGTCCGGTTTAATCAAGCCACGTTATTATCAATATTCCTATAAGACGATCACAAAGCTCTTTTATCCTCCCTCTCGAGATGCATATAAAATGTAGATTGAAATATCTATGCTAGCATCTCTACTCAACATAAGATACACAACTCCCAAATGCACAAAAGATCAAATGTCCTCACAAATATTCACAAACCTCTCGATTCATGCAAATATTCGTGTCAAGTACTCAAGATCTAATATTAAAACTCATCTCTCGAATTATGAATCAATATATCAAACATGTTAAATCATTGGCCAAGTGATAAAACAAGAATAAGCTCAAAGTACTCAAATAGGCTTCAAGATAATAACTTCAACCAAGATTAAAACATCCAACAAGAGTTCATTAATCTACTTCCAAAACCGGAAATCACAAGAGTTTAGCTACACATGATTAAACAACTTACACACAAAGTGTTCAAAGTCATTACAAATGAAACTAAAAGATTGAAACTAAAAAGAAGCAAAGAAAACTTAGGAACGTCGACAATCTCTCGATATATCTCCGTTCTTCAAGCTCCGATGCAACCCGATTGTCTCCTTGATGTCTCCTTCCAAGAGTTGACTCTTGTCTTGTGTTGTAGATCCCAAAAATGCGAGAATGTCCTTGTGTGCGCCCCCAAAAGCCTTTTTATACTTCCCATCATGTTTAGGGCTTAATCTTTGCAGAGTTATGGGATTCAGTAGCAGACGCACGGGTGGCGCGCCACCCACGACGGGTTACCTTTGCGCCACCTTTGGAATACCCCAACTCTCTGTAGGGCGCACGGGTGGTGCGTCGAGCACGGCCTACCCGTGCGCCACTCCGTGAGATAATTCGATTCTCTGTATGGACGACGGGTGGTGCGCCCATGCATGGGCTACCCATGCGCCATGTTGCCGATTCAATAATCCTTATACGACGGGTGCACGGGTGGTGTCTTGAGGCACGCCCAACCCGTGTGCCCCTGTCTTTTCCGTGAACGCTCAACTTTCGCTCTTTTAGTCTTCACTTTTCGTATATCCACTCAATTCTCCGTGTTTCCACTTTGCTTTCCTCATATTCTTATTCAATTAGCTTCAAATATCATGAAATTACTACAAAATAAGCAAAGTGTAATATCTTTTCCACAAGGAGTGAATATGTAACATTTAACGCGAGTATATGCATGTTTACTTATCATTATAGCTCGAAATACGCCTCAAAATACATGCAAAACTCACGCCTATCAAAATCCCCCAAACTTAAACTGTTGACCATCCCGATCAACAATATTTAGAACACGATAAAGCACAACAGGGAGATAAAGATAACAACGCACAACGAGAATCCACAAGAAAATCCAAATTGTTCGTCATGAATGCTGAGTACAACTCAATCAAACCTCAAATATCTAATTGTAGGTCCCAAGGGGTGTAAGTGTAAGGTTTAGAAGGGGGGGTTGAATAAACCTTACCCAATTTTCGATTTAGTCCTTTTAAAATCTACAGAGTTAATTCTACACATTTGTGTCCTTGATGGACGGTCGAATTAGTCACTCAAGAGTTAATCTTTCAACAGACTCGGTGAGTTGTTGATGGAGTAACTCATTTTGTTGGCTACAATTTAACTCATTTGTGGTTTTATTTTTATTGGAAGACTTAACACCCTTAAGTTTGATTAAGCAATATTTTAGAGCTTGATTTAGTCCTTATAAATTATCAAATGGATAGCAAATTTATCAAACAGATATAAGCAATTAAAAGTGCGGGAATTTAATATTTGAAATGTAAATGACACATAAAGAAAGTTTTTATAGAGGTTCGAAGATGGGGTAATTCTTCTACTCCTCTCTTCTCCAACTCCCGGAGGAATCCACTAAGTAATGATCAGTTTACAAAGTGGTAACAGTCCGAGATACAAGTCTTGATCACAACAACCGACTTGATCCTTTGGGACTCGATCGAGACGCCTTGATCACTCGGTGGCTTCTCGTTCGACTCGCCTTCTTCACAGGCATTTGCCTTGCTACTACTGACTCACTTGCTCAAGCTCTTTGGATTTGATCACGAAGCCCTCCAAATGCTTAAGACTTAGTTCAACTTTGAACTTTTCTACAATCCTTCCTGGAAAGTAGACCCCTTGTTTTCAAAGGTTTCCTCTTCAACTGGTTGAAGCTCTCTTTCCTTCACAGGTAAGTGTTGGATTGATGTACTTGAATATAGGCTTGAGGATTGAGATTGTTTTGATTTTTCTAATGTGCTTGTATATCTCACGTATGTGTCATTCATGCATCACTTTCTCAAACAAACTCCTCAGCCTTTTATAGTGAACTTTCAAAAATTTGCCCGTTGAAGAGATAGGCTTATTTTTGAAAGTCACTTTGCAGTCGTTGGCTTGCAGTTCTTGGAATTGTTGTTTCCTCGTATGAATTGTTGTTTCACCTTTTCAGAGTTCTGACACGGTGTAGTGCTTCCCATTGGTTCATTCCAATTGCACGCTTCTAGGATCGAGCACTCGAGAAAGGTGGTATGGAGATATTACTTGTTTAAGTAAATCTCTTGATTTCTCGCGGCAACGGTTCTTTTTACGATTATCTTGACTTGATCGCTTTTCCTTGCTTTCCCAGGTGACTTAGAGTCAGCTTCCAATCATTGGATGACTCTTTGTCACTTGACTTGAGACTTGGCTTCTCTTGAGTTGACTTGTGATGTTCCACTCAGTATCTCATCTCGCTTCTTCATCGAGTTCCCGTGCTTTTCTTCTTTGACTCATTTGTCTCTCACAGAGTTTTCCTTCAAGCCTTGAGTTGTCTTCTTGCATGTTAGAGCGTAGGCCGACTTAACTCGGCTTGGCCACTCTAATTGTTACAATACATTTTGACAAGAATTGGGGTGCCAACTTTCTATTCTAAGTTTTACATGGCATTCATCAAAATCTAAACAATAAAATTCCTAACAATTTCCCCTTTTTGATGATGCCAAAACTTAAATCATACAAGGATGCAAATAACAAAGATACATACTGAGATAGTGTATTGACATAGAATGTATATGTGAGAATCAATCTTTTTATTGATCATATCATTCTTGTACTTAACACAATGTTTACAAGGTGTATCGAGTATGTAATTGTCTTCACAAAAATAGAAAATTTATAGCTTTATTACGGAAGACTTACATTGTATGTATTTACATATAAAATACAAGAAGGGTTGGTTGGACAAAGAACACTTCATCTCCTTTGTCTCCTTCTTTCATCTTGATCAAGATCTTCTTCTCTTCTTCTCTTCTTCTCGTCATGTTTGCTTCTTTTTTCTTCTCATATGCCTTCCTGGCGCCTTCATCTTTCCTTGTTCTTTCTGTCTCTCCCGCCATAGCCTGAGTTTGTCTTTTGTTTTCTTCTTCTATTCTCTTTACATACTCGGCGTTAGTTTTAGCCGCCGCAAATTTGCCACTTGGTCAAGCCCACCAAGAGATCCCTCCTTTCTTTCCTCGGATCTACGATTCAATATTCTTGGGCGAGGCCTAGGTCCAAGCTTCTTCCTCCAGCCGCTTCTTCCTCTACCTGCGGGCGTATCTTGTCTTTGGGGCTTCTTCTTTCCGGTGAGTGCCCCCGGAGTGACCTGAGTGAGTATTTGCAGAGGTTGTTGTGGTCTGTCATCTTCTTCACATAATGTGAGACCCTTTTCCCAAGACGGTCCAAGCTTGAGCCATGGACATATTTGCAAAATATCCTCAGTTCGAGCGTTTTGAATTCGTCAATCGATCTTGGCTCTGCCCCGACATCCGAAATGGCATACGTGTCTGTCAATGGAATGCCTCCGTGTTCTTTCAAGATGTTCATCACCCTGGCATCCATTCTTCCTTCCACCTCCTTCATCCCTCGCTTCAATTGCTTTTCTCTTCTCGGCCATAGATACAAAGAGAGTGTTGGAGTGGCAGAGTCACGGGGAGTTTCCGCTTATAATGTCATTTGTGTGAGGACCTGTTGGGGGTTTGTGCAATCATCAAGGTCATATCTTTTGATCCTTCCCCTCAAAGAGATTTTCCTTTCTTTAGTTTCAAAATTTCCTCGGTGATTTTCCTTCTCACCGCTTCTTTCTTTTTAAACTTCGGTTTTTTTGCTTTAAGGTATTCCTCTTCCCCTTTTTGGCATCATCAAAGGATAGAGGAACCTGTGGAACATCTTGGCAAGCATGAAGTCGAAGTCTCCCGATGGTTGGTCGCTTCAAGTCTGCTGCGTTGTATGCAAGACGGAATTGAGGCCGAGTAGCGTTGGATTTATATGAAATCGCTTCATCTCAGCCATGAGAAGGCTGAATTTTCTTGTCATGTGTTCTTCCAAACGCCGTATATCATTTGCATTTCGCTCGCTTCACGCAATGTGCCTTGATCTCGAAAGTGTGAGCTTCATGCATATGCTCAATGTGTTCCTCACTTCGTTTCGCATCAACATTCTCGGCTCTCCACACACGCCAGCTTGTTGAACAAGGTTAAAGTATCTCACCTGTTCCACACGCATTGATTCTTCTTTGTTGCCACCATTTCCTTATTCGAATCGTTATGCCTCTTAAGTCATTTGTAAAGGGTGGCATCTGTTGTCCAATCGCATGTCCAAAAAGGCTCGATGCCTCTCCATCTTTTCAACTTCAAGAGCAAAGAGTGCCTTGAACACTTTCGTATTTGGTGATTCTTCATTGCGGTGATGGCCATACAAACTGTCGAAATCAAAATCATTTGGAACAATGGTGCCGAGTGAAAAATAGGAGCTGGTGCGTGATAACGTGCTTGCTCGTTTTCGACTCTTCGTGGAGTTCGTATCTCGGAGAAAGGGAAAGATTCTACAAAAGATTCATTACCGCCGATCGGGATTTGTTCGATGATGAGCGGTGCGCGTGAAGTTCTTTTGGGAATCGATCCACCGTAGCTTGAGGAGCCGGAGCGGTGGTTTTCGGTTGGTTGGTTTGGTTGTGAAGTAGACCCGCTTTGAACCTCGGTATGCCTTAACGACTTCGTTGGTCTCGGTGATTTTCCTTTTGATTGACTTATCCTCGGCCTTATCGGCGGCGTCATCGGACGATGATGAGATTTCTAGAGGTGGCTCATCATCAAAGTTAAAAGTTTGTGAGTAGTCTTGGGATCGATTTGCTCGTGCCTGGAACATCCGTGAGTCTTTTGGATTTGTCATGGGGTTGACTCGGCTTCTTCATCGCCTTCCGATCCGGGAAAAGTGACATCGGGTTGTCCTGGGAATCATGAAGTGCGCCGATTTCCTTCTCGGGATGGGTCGATGATTGCGGGAGGGATGTTCTCTACTTGACCTCTTTTCCCGGGAAGTCTCAACCTCCCGTGGGCCTTCATTTCCTCCGGCGGTCTCTCTTTGCTGCGAGGCCTTGGTCCTCCCTTTCGACAAGTGTCGGCCTGTCTCGTGGTCTTCTACAAGTGGCATCCATTGGAGTCTCAACCCCATGGATTGCACTTTCATCGCCCCAGTGTTAACTCCCGGGGTTGTTCCTTCCACGTGCCTCGACCGCATCGCTAGCCGTCATTAGCCATCGAGCGGTGGCACCTCACCGAGACAGTCTCAAGCAATCGTCGAGCCGTTGATGGCACCTTTTTGTTCTTCTTGTGATTGTAATTTATCTTCTTCGCCTCCTTGCTTCTTTGTGGAGTTATCTGCAGCATCCTCCGACCTTGCCGCTGCGGTGGAGGGAGTTTCCCCCTCGGGGCGCACCACCGAGTGACTTGGAGTGGGGTCACTCGTCTCCGGACTCACTGCTGTTTCAATTGATGGTTCGGCCGTTGGGGCGGTGGTAGCACATCTTCAACGGGGTTGGCTCGATTGGGGTCCCCACAAGCCCGGTTTCATCGCCATTTCCTTATTGCCTTCTTCCGAGTGAGTTTGGGGAAGTGGTAAGCGGCAACATCGTGGCTATTTGTGAACCACTCCCATTGGATCGATTTCATTTTGTGTTTTGGAGGACTCTCCTGGTCCCTCCATCGGTCTTTGCTCGTGAAGGATTCTTGATTCATGCGAGTGGCTTGCGATCCGCAACTCTTCCGTGGGCAAAGAAGATTCATTCCAGTTCCTCATCACTTTGGAGAAGACATCAAGAAGAGGATGGAAGTGTTCGTAGTGGAGATAGGGCGGATGCTTGCCTTCTCACGTGCGTCTTCGGCTTCTTGACTTGCTTTGCTCTCTCCCCGTCCTTGTAGATTTGCGGGATGTCTAAGCGCTTGTCTCATCAAGTCTTTGGGAGCACATAGTCGATCCCAAGGAAATTTAGCAGTTCCTCTTCTTCTTCTATGAATTTAGGCGTTGGAACTGTTCCTTGACTTGCTCAACTTCCATTTTCTCCACTCACGCAGACGATTTTGGATGTCCGGGTAAGGTGGAGATAGGATCATTACATCACTATTCGCGAAATTTGGTTCTTCTTGTGCTTCATTTGTGTGAGCTATATTTGTGTCTTCGGGTTGCCTCTCACGACGCCTTGACGAGACTTGGCGGTTTCATCTATTACATCCGGAGACTCTACTTCTCCAACAGTCTCTGTATTTGTGTTAGCCGAGTAATCGACTCATTTGGTTTTTCTCTGTTCGACTGTTTGACGAGTCTCCTTCGTCTCCTGGTTTGTACCGGGGAATTTCTCGGGTTCGAGAGGCGGCGTCCTCGAGTCTTGGGCGCAGGGGGTGCTTGTGTTTGTTTCGAGGAGCCGGCCGTCTAGGCTTGTCGCTTCTCCTCCTTTTGACGATCGGTGAAGGCATTAGTGAGTCCTTCTCTCGATCACTGCGCAGGGCGGGTGACACGGCTGGCTGGGGCGGTGACTCTGCTGCGCAGGGCATGAGCATGTTTGGTTCTCTTTCTTTGCGAGGGGATCTTCTTTTTTTGCGAGGGCACTTTCTTCTTGGTCGAGAGAGGAAACGGTTGTATCTTGGTGGTGATTCCTCACCGTTGGTGTTAGCTCTCTTGGCATAAGCTCGCCACGAGCACCGGAGAGGTTAGCTCAACATCCTCTTGTTGACATGGAAAGCCTTCCCATGTCTAAGAGGTACTCCTTTCACCTCCGATGGCCAATCACTAGGCCATATCCTAGGGATCCTCCAAATGTGCCATCTTCTTTGAAGGACTTGTTCCCCACGTTTTTGACAGAGTCGGTCGTAGATAAACTCCCGTTTATCTTCTTTTCTTCCATGATTGCGGCCATCACAACCACTTTGCCTTTGATAGTTGGTCAAAGTCGCCCAAATTTGATGTCGATACATTTGGCAACTATGTCCAACAATTTATGATAATCCTCCTTCGATCTCTTGTTTTCTTTGTGTATATAATTTTATCGGCAAAAGGTCGGACTTGGCTATCTCTTTCCATGCGTCGCCCAAGTTTACATCGCTTCCTTAATTTCGATTTGCTCCTTCGGCGGGTAGTGAGCAATATTCAGCCAAATCTTGGCGGTGATAGTCACCGCTTCCCGTGAACAGATGACTTGATTCCTTCATCGTGAATCTCAAAGATTCACGTAGAATTGTGCGACCTCCTCCACATAGGTCATAGGATATTCGGCGTAGAAACGGTTTCGGTCTTTGACGTTTCCAACTTCTCCGCGATTTTCTTTACCAGGGTGTCGTCGGACCCGCTTCACCATTCCGTCGAAATCCACGGTCGAAGGGTGTGGATTTGTTTTCCCAACTTGGTAAAGTCATACGTTGGTGCCATTTCTCGAGAATAATTTCAAGGAAAAGTTCGAAATTTGATTTGAAGGTTGATAGGGTTTCGAGAGTATTTGCCTTTGCCTTTTGAGAGAAAAAGATGAAGAGTTTTTTGGAAGTGAGAGAGAAACTGGGCGAAAATGGTTTAAATATGGTTTATGAAAGGGCGTCGCAGGACGGTTTTGAATTGTGATCGAAATCAACGGCTTGGATTTCGTGACGCCTATTGAGCATTTCACGTCTCGTATTTAATGCGGCAAAGATTTATATCCAATCATAAGCTTAGTGTGCGACTTTTATGTCTCGTACACATCATCATTATCTTCGACGTGTTCCTTAAAACATTCCCGCTTAAGTTAAACGATTGCGTTTTTGTCACTTTGCTTATAAGTTATTGACTTATCTCTTAGCCGATTTAACTCTACTCCTCGCAGATTCTCTTGTTGACTCGAATTATCACCGACTCGGTGTATAGTCTTTTCCGTCTGGTGATTTGCATCGAGTTGATTTTTGTTTTCAGCTCTTTTTCACTTCTTTTCTGTTCTAATTCTCTTCTTTGATTCGTCCCGAGTGTCACTTTCACTCAATTAACCCTAACTCATGCTTGAGTTCTTCAAATCTTGACTCACATAATGGTTTTGTGAAGATGTCGGCTAGTTGTTTATCGGTTGAGATGTATTCCAAGATAATGTCCTTCTTTTCAACATGATCTCTTATGAAATGATATCGACATCTATATGTTTTGTTCTTGAGTGCAACACAGGATTTTGAGTGATTGCAATGGCACTTGTGTTATCACACATGATTGGAATTTCTTTTTCTTCAACTTCATAGTCTCTCTTTGTTGTCTCATCCATAGGACTTGGGCACAACTTGTTTGCCCGCAGCCTATGTATTCGCTTTTGTAGAGGTGGCTATTGAGTTTTGCTTCTTGCTAAACCAGGAAATTAGTCTGTTTCCCAAAGATTTGTGGTGCACGAGGTGCTCTTCCTATCCACTCGCATCCAAAGATAGTCGAGAATCAATAGCCAATTAGCTTGAATCCACCTTCCTTTGGATACCATAGGCCTACTTCTTCTTGGCTTCCTTTCAAGTATCTCAAGATTCTTTTAGTCTTTGCTGTCATATGGCTCTCTTTTGGAGCAGATTGAAATCTTGCACATACACCTACAAAGCAAAGGTGATGTCCGCCCTTCTTTGTGAGATAGAGTTGATCCAATAAGTGCTCAGATCTTGTTTGATCTCTGTGCTTGCCGTCCGCATCCATGTCCATTTTGGTCGATGTGTTCATTGGTATTTTTACGAAGACTTCTCTTCCATACCAAACTTCTTCATTACATCCCTGGTATATTTTGTTTGACTTATGAAGATTCCATCTTTCATTTGTTTCACTTGAAGTCCAAGGAAAATGTCACTCTCCCATCATGCTCATTTCAAATTTGCTTTGCATGAGGTTTGAGAATTTTTCTGACTCTTTGTCGGTGGATCCAAAAATGATATCATCCACATATATTTGAACAAGCAAGATACTCTTCTTGTCTTGAATTAAAAAAGTGTTCTATCTAATTTTCCTTTTGTGAATCCATTTTCAATCGGGGAATTGTGACAGGTATCATACCATGCTCGGGTGCCTGTTTCAACTCCGCAGGGCTTTCTTGAGTTTGTATACCTTGTCTCCAAGAGTCTTCTCGCTCAAATCCTGGTGGTTGTTCAACATACACTTCTTCTTCCAATAACCCATTCAGAATGCACTTTTTACATCCATTTGATATACAAAGTGAAATTCTTGTGAGCAAAGATAGGCAAGAAACATCCTTATAGCTTCCAATCTTGCTACAGGGCAAATGTTTCATCAAAATCTATCCCTTCTTCTTGACAATATCCTTTGGCTACCAGTCTTGCTTTGTTTCTTACCACGTAACCTTCCTCGTTCATCTTATTTCGAATACCCATTTGGTTCCAATAACATTTTGATGTATGGGTCTTTGCACTAGTTCCCATACTTTATTTCTCTCAAACGATTGACTCTTCTTGCATAGCTTGAATCCAATGTGTGTCATCCAATGCTTGTGACACATCTTTTGGCTCTATTTGCGAGATGAAGCATGTGAACATAGCTTCTTGTTGAGTTCTAGATCTTGTTTTGACACCTTCTCTTATATCTCCAATGACAAGTTCGGTGGATGGTCTCTCACCATCTTACATCGGGTTGGAGTGAGTTAGTGGATTGATCGACTTGCGACTTGTGTTGTTGTTGGGTCGCCTCTCTCGTAATCACTTAGTCAGTAAATTTTCATTGCTTTTGAGATTCAAACTATCTCATCTTCTTCTCGAATTGATAATCCCCGCCTTTCAAAGATAGGGACTCTTCAGAAGGTTGGGACGATTGACTTGTGACTCTTCAATGTCTTCCCCATTTATGTTTGGCTCATCGAATACTACATGAATGGATTCTTTCAGAACCATAGTTCTTTTGTTGAGTATCTCAGTAGGCTTTGCTTTGGTGAGTATCCTAAGAAGATACCTCATCGCCTTTAGCATCAAAAGCCTTTAGGTTGTCTTTGCCATTGTTGTGGATGAAGCATTTACATCCAAATATCCGAAATATGCAACATTTGGTTTTCTTCCGATCCGGATCTCATAGGGAGTCTTTGTCACCGCTATTTATCATACATCATGTTTTGGGTGTAGCAGTCGTGTTGATTGCTTCACCCAAAATCTTTTTGGTAACCCCGCTTGACTAACATGGTCCTTGCCGCTTCTTTGAGGGTTCTCGCTTCCTTCTTTTCGCAACTCCATTCTCTTTGTGGAGTCCTTGCGGCCGATAGTTCATGACCAATGCCATTCTCACTACAAGATCGAGTTATTATTCCATTGACAAACTCAGTTCCTCTATCCGATCTTATTTTGATAATGGTTTGACTCTTCTCATTTTGTATCCTCTTCATCATTTGTGGTAGCTTTTGTAGAGTTTCTTTCTTCTTGCACATGAATATTGTCCATGTATATCTTGAGTAGTCATCTACTACCACCAAGGTGTATTTCTTTCCACTTATCTTTGGTTGGTTCCACTGGGCCAAATAGATCCATATGAAGTAGATGCAATATTCTTGTTGAGGATGGGCATGTCTTTTCTTTGAAAGACGACTTGATTTGTTTTCCTTCGACATGCATCACATATACTCTCCTTCAGTATATCGAGTCCGGAAGTCCTTCTACCGAGATGACTTCTTGCTAGCTTGTTAATTGTTTTGAAATTCGGGTGACTCGGCTTTTTGTGCCACATACCCAACTTGATTCATTTTGTGCTCTTTTTTGCTAGTAGACAGTCTTTGGGTGTTGCGGTTGACCAATCCACTACATACATATTCTTGTCTATTTCTTGCAAGACAACTTCATTTGATTCAATATCCTTGATTTGGCATACACCCATGTTGAATCCAACATTGTAGCCCTTGTCACGAGTTGATCGATGCTTAGTAAATTGAAGTTTAGTCCTTCAACATATGCAACATCGTGATTTCTAAACCATTCCTTTTGATGGATCCAATGCCTCTTATTTCACCAGGAGCTTCATTTCCTCCAAATATGACTTTTGCTCCTTTGACTTCCTTGAATTTTGACAGATTTCTCTTATTTCTGTCATATGTCCGGAATGTACCACTATCCATGTACCAGGTTCCTTGGCACTCACTGTTCCTTGAACCCGCAATCAAGGAAATTAAGTTTTAGGTACCCATTCTTGTCCGGGTCCTGAGGGGTTAGAGTTATAAGATGATCCAACCAACCTATAGCCAAATGATTTGACTCTAAGAGGTTGCCATCTATCGCTGCCATAATCATAATTAATCCTGGCAAATTGCTTGGGGATTCTAGGTTCATACAAATTGTCTCTTTTGTCCGTATGCCCGCATATGTGTTTTAGCAATTGCCTTTCTTGGGTAATTGTGGTGTTTTTGAGTGTAGTGCCTAGGTGCATATGTGTCCGATGAAAGCTCTTGTGCTTTTGGAATGGCCTTTCGAGTTCTAGGCCTTTGCCATCCAGGCTTATATTCCATAAGTCCGTGGCCGATAGTTCACATTGTTCCAATCGGCTTGGCTTGGATATCTTCTACCATTCCCATCATATGTATTTCTTTTATGGATTTTTCTGGGATTTTTGGTAGCTCGCTTCTTCTTTACTGAGTATTTTTGCTTGGAGTCTGTTTGAGGAACTCGGTGAATCTCTTCTTGCCCTTTCAAAGACACTCAATTTGTTTTCCTTTCCCTTTGTAACCAAGGCCGCTTTGCTTAGTATTGTGCTTTGGAGTGAAAGTGTGTGCAATATTTAGAGTTTTGGATTTTTCGGACTCTTCATGACTTGAAGATCCTTTTTCCAAAATTACTCTTGAGGTTTGACATGGCACAAAGGAATTAAATCCTAAGCTGTCTTGTCTCCACATTCTCTTTGACTCATAATAAGATCATCCAATGATTTAGATGCCTTAGTGAATGAGGCAATAACATTCTTGAGGTCATTCTCCTCTTTTCTATAGCAAAAGCAATTTCGCTTTACTAATTTAGCATTTCAAATTTTTAAACTTTCATTTTCAATGACTATTTGACTTAGAGTACTCGGCTCCTTAGTCGCCTTTGAGTTTTGACTTTTAAGTAGGTTGTTTTCCTCATTCAATAGTGTGTGTGAGGATTTAATGTGCTCAAAATCTTTCATCATTTTGCCTAATGAATCATAAAGATCAAGAGGTGATGAAGTGTGTGTGTCACATCCACTATCACTAAGTTCCGAGCTTGTTGAATTAGATTGTACCTCATCTTCTTGATCTTGTTCTTTGGCCATTAAAAGCGGATCGCTTCTTCTTCAGTCACTCGAGTAGTCACTTCATCGCTCTCAATCAATTTTGTCTCTTTTTGACTTGGTTGTTTTGATCTCTGCCGACCATCATTGCCTTTTTCTTTTCTTGTCTTCTTTCTCTCAAGACCTTTCTTTCTTCTTCATTCCTGCATTTGTTGACTACAGGATATGAGCGATCAATGGCATATTGACCTGGTTGTCTACAATTCCAACATAGATATTCAGCCTTTTGATCACTCTTTCTACTTGAGTTGTCACCCTTTGATACTCAACTTGTTGATGATCATTCTCTTGGTTGGCCTATCATCCCTTGATTTGGAGGGAGCCGAGTGTCTTCTCGGAAGATTCACCCTTTTCTCTTGTAGTTCTTGTTAAAGAACTTGTTAAATCTTTTGACCATCGGGCTATTTCTTCCGGGTCAATTGCCTCTTTGACCTCGGCCTCTCTTCCCATCTTTGACAATTAGAGCATTTGTTTTGGGTACGATTGTCTCTTCCTGGTCTTTTCTTCTCACTCAAACTCATAGGCTTTGAGGTCCGAGAATAGTTCATGGTTGGATGTCTTTGATAGGTCCATGGAATGTCTCAAAGTGCCATGACCTTCATTTCCCATTCAATTTAAAGACTTTTAGGATCTTCATACACATTTCTTCGTGTATATTCCTTTCCAAGTGTAGACTCATTTGTGATTTCGTAAACCGAGCGTCTAGTTGATCCGATTCTCTCCCGAGATCATTTTGAAATTTTCAAACTTCAGATGACCACCGATAATTTGTTTTCTTTGATTTGCTCGAGCCTTCACGGATCAATGTCACTTGTCCTGCATTTCTTTAGCCGTTTTGCATGATTGGACTTTGTTGAACATGGCTTTGTCCAAGGTTTTGTAGAGGATGTCCTTGGCTACATTATCCAGGTTGTATCTTTTTCTGTCATCATTTGTCCACTCAGATCTTGGTTTTTTAACCATGACGGGTCTAGAGCAACATCTTCTTCTCCTTCACCGCAACTCGCGTCTGGTGTGTTCACCTTTAATATTTGTAGAGGCCCATCTTCTATTACTATCCACATCTCATCATGTAATGCTGATAGATGAGCCTGCATACAAATTTTCCAATCATCAAATTCTTCAATAGTGAACATAGGGATGCGTGTCAAATTTGCTTCCATGATAATGACTTTTAATAAAAAGAATTTTGAAAGTTTAAGTACTAAAGCGGAGACTTTGAAAAGTTTGGAGATCTAGTTCATAACTCTGCGGAGGGTTCAATGAACCAACCGCTCTCCGATACCACTTGTAGGTCCCAAGGGGTGTAAGTGTAAGGTTTAGAAGGGGGTTGAATAAACCTTACCCAATTTTCGATTTAGTCCTTTTAAAATCTCTGAGTTAATTCTACACAATTTGTGTCCTTGATGGACAATCGAATTAGTCACTCAAGAGAGTTAATCTTTCAGACTCATTTCGGTGAGTTGTTGATGGAGTAACTCATTTGTTGGCTACAATTTAACTGTTTGTGGTTTTATTTTTAAAGGAAGACTTAACACCCTTAAGTTTGATTAAGCAATATTTTAGAGCTTGATTTAGTCCTTATAAATTATCAAATGGATAGCAAATTTATCGTGAGATATAAGCAATTAAAAGTGCAGAATTTAAATCTTTGAAATGTAAATGACACGATAAAGTTTTTATAGAGGTTCAAGATGGGGTAATTCTTCTACTCCTCTCTTCTCCAACTCCCGGAGGAATCCACTAAGTAATGATCGGTTTACAAAGTGGTAATCCGGATACAAGTCTTGATCACACAACGGCCGACTTGATCCTTTGGGATCGAGCCGAGACGCCTTGATCACTCGGTGGCTTCTCGTTCGACTCAACTTCTTCACAGGCAATTTGCGCTTTGCTACTCTGACTCACTTGCTCAAGCTCTTTGGATTTGATCACAAAGCCCTCCAAATGCTTAAGACTTAGTTCAACTTTGAACTTTTCTACAATCCTTCCCGGAAAGTAGACCCCTTGTTTTCAAAGGTTTCCTCTTCAATTGGTTGAAGCTCTCTTTCCTTCACGAGGTAAGTGTTGGATTGATGTACTTGAATATAGGCTTGAGGATTGAGATTGTTTCGATTTTTCTAATGTGCTTGTATATCTCACGTATGTGTCATTCATGCATCACTTTCTCAAACAAACTCCTCGGCCTTTTTATAGTGAACTTTCAAAAATTTGCCCGTTGAAGAGATAAGCTTATTTTTGAAAGTCACTTTGCGATCGTTGGCTTGCGTTCTTGGAATTGTTGTTTCCTCGTATGAATTGTTGTTTCACCTTTTCGGAGTTCGACACGGTGTAGTGCTTCCCATTGGTTCATTCCAATTGCACGCCGACTCGACCGAGCACTCCGAGAAAGGTGGTATGGAGATATTACTTGTTTAAGTAAATCTCTTGATTTCGCGTGCAACGGTTCTTTTTGATTATCTTGACTTGATGCTTTTCCTTGCTTTCCCAGGTGACTTAGAGTCACTTCCAATCATTGGATGACTCTTGTCGCCGACTTGAGACTTGGCTTCTCTTGAGTTGACTTGGTGATGTTCCACTCACCAGGTGTATCTCACCGCTTCTTGATCGAGTTCTGTCTGCTTTTCTTTTTGTCAGACGTCACTGTCTCTCAAACAGAGTTTTCCTTCAAGCCTTGATTGTCTTCTTGCATGTTAGGCGTAGCCGACTTAACTCGGCTTGGCGGCTCTCTAATTGTTACAATACATTTTCTGACAAGAATTGGGGTGCCAACTTTCTATTCTAAGTTTTACATGGCATTCATCAAAATCTAAACAATAAAATTCCTAACACTAATCAAAGAACACGCCTCAAATAAAACAAAGTGAAATGCTCTGAATCCAACTCTCAAAGTTAAGTGTATACTCTCATCTCACGAGGTTATAGGACGTGTTTACGCTCAAATCAATTCGATGTCGCAAAATTACCATAGGCTTGCAATTTGTCTCATATCTCCGCCACGAGAGTGTATGCAATTTGTGAATCATAAAGGACTTTCTCATTTGGTTGTAATGAAGGCTCTTTGGTTTAGGTAGGAAATTTTTGGATAAAGTGACTCAAACTAGAGTGTATAGACCGATGAGCATATCGATCATTTTTATTACAACCCCATATGCTACTCCAATCATCCCTCATTTTTATCAACTTCATTTATCTCCATTTCCTTCCTTTCTTTTGAGAATCACCTCCATTCACAATCCTTCGCCCCCCAAGTTTATCAACTTTTCAATCTTTTTCATTTGTGCATTTTCAACATCTTTCCTTCCTCTTTTTATTCCATTTAACCAAGTATGCCCAATTATCCTATTTTTCAATTCCCACCCATTCAACCCCGTTCATTCCCCTTTTACTCAACGTTATACATTCGAGTTTAAGGTGATGGAAATATATTAAGATCAAGGGTTAAATTTTGTGGTTATCAAAGAAATAGGTTATAGGCTCAACTTGGCTAACTAGGAGTTTTCACATTTTTAGGTAGGCAAAAGGCATGAAAGGCTAGCAAAGATGGCCTTTAATCACATTCACAATTCACATACACATGTGGCCTTGACAGAGATACCCAAGCAAGTTCTAGAATTTTAATCAACATGAATGATACACTCAAATTACAACAAGACTGTACAAGATATAAGCAGTAAAGGCTCAAAGCTCACAGGCTTGTCAAAATGTAATTCAAAGCATCACACCAAGTTTTTCATATCAACATGCTCAAAGTTATCTATTCAAGGCTCAATCAATCCATAACCAAAGATCCAATCCCAACAATATGAATTTTCAATCAACACACAAACAACAAGTTGCAACATGCTCGGTCAACACACTCTCTAACCACTACTAAAGCAATAGACGTGCTAAAGCTATAAACGTGCTCTAATGCAAATGCAACCTAGAATGCTCTAATGCAACTATATGAAAACAAAAAATGCATGAAATTGTTTTTTTTTTTTGTATCCACACTTTTCATGTATTAAAATGCTATCTCTCCCCAAACTTGAATGAAATTATAGTGTCCTAAGGGAAAAATAGAATTTCAATAACAAAAAGTGGGGATATACTCTGAATCATCGGCGGCGGCGGTGGGAAGTGGCCTTGAGAAATATGCCACATTTGTAGTTTGTTGGAGCACTTGCCACGTCTCTCGTAACGCCGCTCAGATTGCTCGCATTTGAAGCGAGAAAATCAGCCCTATGTTGAAACACACAAAAATACAACAAAACACACAAATCACACTCATTAATAAAAACACGCAATAGCGTTGGGTTGCTTCCCAACAAGTGCTATATTTAACGTCTTTAGCTTGACGCCTGTTTTGTTAAATTACGGGTCGCGCAAGGTGGTGGATGTCACTTCCTCTTGATTCCTCGGTGGAAATAGTGCTTAATCCGTTGGCCATTTACCATGAAAGTCTCGCCTTCTTTTGTTAACAATTCTACAATCCCAGGTGGATTCAACACTTTCTTTATCATGAATGGCCCCGACCACTTAGACTTGAGTTTTCAGGGAAAAATTTAAGGCATGAATTGTATAGAGCACCGGTTCCGTAAAAACTCTCTTTTCTTGATCATCTTATCATGCCACCTCTTGGTTCTCTCCTTGTAAATTCGGGAATTTTCGTAAGCTTCATCCCGGAATTCTTCCATCCGATTCAAATGAAGTAACCTTTCCTCAGAAGCTTTTCGAAAATCCAGTTCGTTTCTTAACCGCCCAAAATGCTTTGTGCTCTAATTCTAAAAAGCAAATGGCACGACTTACCAAAAACAAGTTGATATGGAGATGTGCCCAACGGTGTTTTATATGCGATCCGATATGCCCACAGAGCATCATCAATTTTAACGCCCAATCCTTTAGGTTGATGTTCACCGTCTTTTCAAGGATTTGTTTGATCTCCCTGTTAGCCATTTCTGCTTGTCCATTGGCTTGTGGATGATATGCCAATGCAACTTTATGTTTGACTCCATATTTTGCCAACAAGTTGCTCATCAATTTGTTTACAAAATGCGACCCTCCATCACTAATTAAAGCTCGTGGAGTGCCAAATCTAGTAAAGATGTTTTTCTTAAGGAAGCGCATGACAACTTGAGCATCATTTGTTTTGGAAGGAGTCGCCTCTACCCAACGGGATACATACTCACCGCAAGTAGAATATATTGATATCCCGAAGATGATGGAAATGGGCCCATAAAATCAATCCCCCACACATCGAACAACTCCACTTCAATTATGTTGGTCATTGGCATCTCGTGCTTCCGTGAAATGTTTCCCATTCGCTGACACCTGTCACATTGTTGCACAAACAAATAACAGTCATTAAATAAAGTGGGCCAATATAGCCCACTTTGCAATACCTTCGTTGTGGTGCGCGTGGGACCAAAATGTCCGCCAGATGGTGAAGAGTGACACTGTTGTAGGACCCCCTCCCATTCTTCTTGAGGTATGCATCTCCTTATGATTTTATCCGCGCACCTCTTAAAAAGTAGGGGGTCATGCCACATGTAGAACTTTACATCATGTAATAATTTCTTCTTTTGATACGGTGATAGATTTGGAGGTAAAACTCCGGCAGCCAAATAGTTTACAAAGTCCGCATACCATGGGAACTTTGCCTCAAGCATGAGTAATCTTTCATCAGGAAACTCCTCTATGATCAATCCCGTACCTCCTTTTGCTCCCTCTTGATTTTCTAATCGAGACAGATGGTCCGCTACCACGTTCTCTCATCCCTTCCGGTCCTTGATTTCCACATCAAACTCTTGCAATAATAAGATCCATCGAATCAACCTCGGTTTCGCATCCTTCTTGTCAAAAAGGTATTTGATAGCCGCATGGTTGGTGTGCACAATCGTCTTTGTCCCGATCAAGTAAGATCGGAATTTATCGAATGCGAAAACAATCGCCAACATTTCTTTTTCGGTTGTGGTATAATTCTGTTGGGCACTGTCCAACGTTCGACTTGCATAGTAGATGGATCGGAACAATTTTTCTCTCTTTTGACCGAGAACAGCCCCAACCGCATAGTCGCTTGCATCACACATTAGCTCAAATGGTTGACTCCAATCTGGGGCGACGAGTATAGGTGCGGTTACCAATGTTGTCTTCAACGTTTCGAACGCCTGCAAACATTCATTGGAAAAAATGAAAACAGCATATTTTTCTAGCAATTGGCTCAAGAGCTTAGAAATTTTAGAAAAGTCACGGATAAACCTTCAGTAAAATCGGGCATGGCCTAAGAAGCTCGAATGGCTTTTCGTTTGTAGGAGGTGGTAACTTCTCAATTGCTACAATTTTTGCCCGATCAACTTCCAAACTGCGAAGAGACTCGATGACCAAGTACAATGCCATCGCGTACCATAAAATGACACTTTTCCCAATTTAGTACTAGATTGGTCTCTTCACATCATTTGCAAAACTAGGAAAGATTGTGTAGACAATTATCAAAAGAATCACCAACACAGAGAAATCGCCCATAAACACCTCCATAACGTTTTCAATAAGATCGTGAAATATAGCCATCATACAACGTTGGAAAGTAGCGGTGCATTACATAAACCAAATGGCATGCGGCATTTAAATGCAAATGTGCCATACGGACATGTAAATGTTGTTTTTCTCTTGGTCTTCGGGCGCAATCATGATTTGATTGTACCGGAATAACCATCTAAAAAGGAATAATAATCATAACCTGCAAGACGATCCAACATCATATTGATAAAGGGGAGGGGAAGTGATCTTTTCGAGTGGCATCATTAAGTTTTCTATAATCAATACATATTCGCCACCCCAGTAACAATTCTAGTAGCAATTTGTTACTCATTTTCATTTTTCACCATCTATTACCCCCCCTTTTTTCGGTACCACTTGTACTAGGACTCACCAAGAGCGAGATCAGGATATCGCATAAATGATACAGGCATCCAACCATTTTAACACTTCCTTCCTAACCACATCTTGCATAATAGGGTTTAGTCGTCTTTGGTTTTGCACTGATGGTTTATAAATATCTTCCATCCGAATTTTATGCATCACAATGGATGGACTTATGCCTTTTAAATCAGTTATAGACCATCCTAGTGCCGACTTATGTTTTTGTAAAACCCTTAATGAGTTTATCAAGTTGAGTAGGAGTGAGAAGAGTCAAACGACACGGATTTGCGTTATTTGCTCCAAGGAATGTATATTTGAGGTGTTCAGGTAATTGCTTGAGTTCCGGAGTCGGTGTTGATATTTCAGCATCACGCACGGGCTGACCATGCGCCTGCGCAAGGGTCGTGCGCTCTTCAGAGAGCTCAGCCCATCTCTCTGCATCACGCACGGGCTGACCATGCGCCTGCGCACGGGTCGTGCGCTCTTCAGAGAGCTCAGCCCTTATTTCAGTCCTTGCGTTCTCGCCTCGTGCACTATTAGGTAGTTCCTGCATATGATCTAAGGCACAAACATAGTCGTACAAATCTTGGTTATCAAAATCAAGTACAACACTCGACATTGAGCACGAGTGGGTTAGACCAAATTCCAAATCATCTGTAGACAATGTATGATCAACATAATCCTCAATGCATGAACTAACTATATCCAAAAATTTACAACTCTCTACCGAATCATGGAATTTCATTGCCTTATATATAGAAAATAAAACATGCTCATCATTAACACGTAATGTGAGCTCACCTTTTTGCACGTCTATTAAGGGCCTTACTCTGCTAAGAAAGAAAGGGCGCCCAAGTATCGGTGGAACGCGTCTCGATCTTCTTCCATATCTAATACCAAGAAATCCACGGGAATATAAATTTATCAACTTTTACCAGTACGTCTTCAATAATTCCTCTTGGATACGTAAGTGATCGGTCTGCAAGTTGCAATGTCACCGTAGTTGGTTTCACGTCGCCTAATCCAAGTTTCCTGAAAATGGACAAAGGCATCAAATTAATACTTGCCCCTAAATCACATAACGCTTTATTAAAGAAATTACCACCAATAGCACAAGGGATAGTGAAACTCCCCGGATCTTTAAGTTTTTGTGGTAGCTTCCTTTGGATAATTGCACTACATTCTTTCGTCAAATTCACTGTTTCAAAGCTTGTCATCTTCCGCTTTTTTGAAATAACATCCTTAAGAAATTTCGCATAGTTCGGCATATGTTCTAGTGCGTCTGCAAAAGGAATGTTAATGTGCAATTTCTTAAATATATCAAGGAATTTGGCAAATTGATCATCAAGCTTTTTCTTTTGAAATCTTTGAGGAAAGGGAAGAGATATAGGCAACTTAGATATGTTTGAGCTAGATGATGATTTTTGCTTTTCAGCCCCTGTTTGTTCTGCCTCTTTGTTCTCTTCTATCCTATTTTCTTCAATATCATCCTTCATCACGGATTCTCCTGCTTCCGGCCTAGATGCTTCATCCAACAGTTTCGGACTCCTAGATTTTTCTTTAGGCCCCTCATATGCCGTACCGCTTCGTAAACGAATTGCTTTGCATTGTTCCTTAGGATTCATTTCCGTATTACTCGGAAATTGACCCTTTTCATGTTGACCACCCACAATTGTAGCCAATTGACCCATTTGATTCTCCAGATTCTTTATCGAGCTTGTCACTTGTTGTTCTAACTTATCCATCCGAAGATCTTTCTTAGCGAGGCGGCTCCTCGTGTCATTCATGAAAGCATTAGATTGATTTATGAAAGAGGTGAGTGCATCTTCCAACGACGATTTGCCTTCTCCATTACCGCCTCTACTTGGCGCATTAAATCCCGGCAGAGGTTGTAACACATTCTTTGTATTTGCATAGGAGAAATTTTCATGATTTCTCAACCCTGGATGGTAGTGCGTTGGGTTTGAATTATTCCGGAAAATGTTGAAATTCCGGTTGTTCACATAATTTACCTCTTCCATCGGATATAGAAGAGCTTCACTACCCGTGCTCGTGCACTGTTTCCGGCCCCTTCAGTAAATACACTCAATTGAGTTGTCAAAGCCGCTACTTGTGCCGACAATGTGTTGATAGGTCTGAATCGAGATTTCGGCTACTCGTTGTACATTGGATCTTTCGGATGGCCATTGGTAATCGTTCTTGGCCATTTCCTCAAGAAGATTTAAGCGCATCTTGTGGAAACCTTGCCAACAATGCTCCTCCCATTGCGGCATCAACAAAGGCCCTCGTTTGCCCCATTAAACCATTGTAAAAGAAACATAATCGTTGATCCTCCAGGAAAGCCGTGTTGTGGACATTTTCTTAACAAATCCCTAAATCTTTCCCAAGCCTCGTACAAAGGCTCGGAATCAAATTGTCGAATTGAGTGATCTCACTTTTGAGCTGCAAAGTTTTGCTTGGTGGAAAGAATTTAAACAAAAACTTTTGGCTCAAATCGTCCCATGTGCTCACACTTCCTTGCGTCAAAGTACCCAACCAATTTCTCGCCTTATCCCGTAAAGAGAATGGGAATAGGCGATCTTATCTTATGGCGTCATCCGAGACTCCGTTCATTTTGATCGTATTGCATATTTGGATAAAATGCGCAAGGTGCGAGTTAGGATCTTCAGTTGCAAATCCCCCAAACTGATTTTGTTGCACCATATTGATTAGTGCCGGTTTGAGCTCGAAGTTGTTGGCATTGATAGGAATATGGGCAATACCACCGTAATTACGATTCGTTTGGGGTTGAAAGTAATCACGAATGGCTTGTTGTTGAACCGGTATCGGTAACTCGTTTCCACCATTGTTTGGTGGTATTGGTAACTCATTCAAATCCCCCATTATCGGATTGTGTTGTCTTTCATCCCGTCTAGTGGTAGCACTGATTCTCCTCGCGAAAGCCTCAACTTCCGGTATGAGCGATATTAAGTCCCCCAGCCTAGAGCGCGTGTTCATGCACTACCTGGACCAAACTAAAAGAAACAAGTCAAATAATGTGGAATTAAAGTCACACCAAAACGAAATAAATAAAAAAAAATAAAAAAAATGTCTAAATTAAGAATAATTCTATCTATCGCAATATTAGCACCAAAAATTGTATTAGTCCCCGGCAACGGTGCCAAAAACTTGTTCGCCTATATTTTTAGCTCCATCGCAAGTGTACGGTGTAGTTTATAGAATAGGGTAAGCAAGGTCGTATCCACAGAGACTAATAAATTAATGTGCTAAGTATTGAACTAAGATAGTCTTATTTTTATTTAGACGATCGAAATTTGATGATTGTTGTTTTGAGATTATGACAATTTAAATCACTAAAACACAAGAATAATATAACACAAATGAAAGAAGTATCAAGATGATATAATGGATTTCCGAGTTAAGGTTTCGATTAATAATCCTCTTGTTGTCCGGTTTAATCAAGCCACATTATTATCAATATTCCTATAAGACGATCACAAAGCTATTTTATCCTCCCTCTCGAGATGCATATAAAATGTAGATTGAAATATCTATGCTAGCATCTCTACTCAACATAAGATACACAACTCCCAAATGCACAAAAGATCAAATGTCCTCACAAATATTCACAAACCTCTCGATTCATGCAAATATTCGTGTCAAGTACTCAAGATCTAATATTGAAACTCATCTCTCGAATTATGAATCAATATATCAAACATGTTAAATCATTGGCCAAGTGATAAAACAAGAATAAGCTCAAAGTACTCAAATAGGCTTCAAGATAATAACTTCAACCAAGATTAAAACATCCAACAAGAGTTCATTAATCTACTTCCAAAACCCGGAAATCACAAGAGTTTAGCTACACATGATTAAACAACTTACACACAAAGTGTTCAAAGTCATTACAAATGAAACTAAAAGATTGAAACTAAAAGAGAAGCAAGAAAACTTAGGAACGTCGACAATCTCTCGATATATCTCCGTTCTTCAAGCTCCGATGCAACCCGATTGTCTCCTTGATGTCTCCTTCCAAGAGTTGACTGTTGTCTTGTGTTGTAGATCCCAAAAATGCCAGAATGTCCTTGTGTGCGCCCCCCAAAAAGCCTTTTTATACTTCCCATCATGTTTAGGGCTTAATCTGCAGTTATGGGATTCGGTCGGACGCACGGGTGGTGCGCCCACGCACGGGTTACCCGTGCGCCACCCCTTTGGAATACCCCAACTCTCGTAGGGCGCACGGGTGGTGCGTCGGAGCACCGCTACCCGTGCGCCACTCCGGTGAGATAATTCGATTCTCAGGACGCACGGGTGGTGCGCCCATGCATGGGCTACCCTTGCGCCATGCTGCAGTTCCAATAATCCTTATACAGGGGTGCACGGGTGGTGTCTTGAGGCACGCCCAACCCGTGTGCCCCCTGTCTTTTCCGTGAACGTTAAACTTTCGCTCTTTTAGGCTTCACTTTTCGTATATCCACTCAATTCTCCGTGTTTCCACTTTGCTTTCCTCATATTCTTATTCAATTAGCTTCAAATATCATGAAATTCCTACAAAATAAGCAAAGTGTAATATCTTTTCCACAAGGAGTGAATATGTAACATTTAACGCGAGTATATGCATGTTTACTTATCATTATAGCTCGAAATACGCCTCAAAATACATGCAAAACTCACGCCTATAAAAATCCCCCAAACTTAAACTGTTGACCGTCCCGATCAACAATATTTAGAACACGATAAAGCACAACAGGGAGATAAAGATAACAGCGCACACCGAGAATCCACAAGAAAATCCAAATTGTTCGTCATGAATGCTGAGTACAACTCAATCAAACCTCAAATATCTAATCAAAGAACACGCCTCAAATAAAACAAAGTGAAATGCTCAATCCAACTCTCAAAGTTAAGTGTATACTCTCATCTCACGAGGTTATAGGACGTGTTTATGCTCAAATCAATTCGATGTCGCAAAATTACCATAGGCTTGCAATTTATCTCATATCTCCGCCACGAGAGTGTATGCAATTTGTGAATCATAAAGGACTTTCTCATTTGGTTGTAATGAAGGCTCTTTGGTTTAGGTAGGAAATTTTTGGATAAAGTGACTCAAACTCGAGTGTATAGACCGATGAGCATATCGATCATTTTCAGTACAATCCCATATGCTACTCCAATCATCCCTCATTTTTATCAACTTCATTTATCTCCATTTTCTTCCTTTCTTTTGAGAATCACCTCCATTCACAATCCTTCGCCCCCCAAGTTTATCAACTTTTCAATCTTTTTCATTTGTGCATTTTCAACATCTTTCCTTCCTCTTTTTATTCCATTTAACCAAGTATGCCCAATTATCCTATTTTTCAATTCCCACCCATTCAACCTCGTTCATTCCCCTTTTACTCAACGTTATACATTCTAGTTTAAGGTGATGGAAATATATTAAGATCAAGGGTTAAATTTTGTGGTTATCAAAGAAATAGGCTATAGGCTCAACTTGGCTAACTAGGAGTTTTCACATTTTTAGGTAGGCAAAAGGCATGAAAGGCTAGCAAAGATGGCCTTTAATCACATTCACAATTCACATACACATGTGGCCTTGTGAGAGATACCCAAGCAAGTTCTAGAATTTTAATCAACATGAATGATACACTCAAATTACAACAAGACTGTACAAGATATAAGCAGTAAAGGCTCAAAGCTCACAGGCTTGTCAAAATGTATTTCAAAGCATCACACCAAGTTTTTCATATCAACATGCTCAAAGTTATCTATCCAAGGCTCAATCAATCCATAACCAGCATCCAATCCCAACAATATGAATTTTCAATCAACACACAAACAACAAGTTGCAACATGCTCGGTCAACACACTCTCTAACCACTACTAAAGCAATAGACGTGCTAAAGCTATAAACGTGCTCTAATGCAAATGCAACCTAGAATGCTCTAATGCAACTATATGAAAACAAAAAAATGCATGAAATTGTTTTTTTTTTTTTGTATCCACACTTTTCATGTATTAAAATGCTATCTCTCTCCCCCAAACTTGAATGAAATTCTAGTGTCCTAAGGGGAAAAATAGAATTTCAATAACAAAAAGTGGGGATATACCTGAATCACTGCGGCGGCTGCGGTGGGAAGTGGCCTTGAGAAATATGCCACATTTGTAGCTGTTGGAGCACTTGCCACGTCTCCTCAGAACGCCGCTCAGATTGCTCGCTGAACGCGAGAAAATCAGCCCTATGTTGAAACACACAAAAATACAACAAAACACACAAATCACACTCATTAATAAAAACACGCAAACGCGTTGGGTTGCCTCCCAACAAGCGCTATATTTAACGTCTTTAGCTTGACGCCTGTTTTGTTAAATTACGGGTCGCGCAAGGTGGTGGATGTCACTTCCTCTTGATTCCCTCGGTGGAAATAGTGCTTAATCCGTTGGCCATTTACAATGAAAGTCTCGCCTTCTTTTGTTAACAATTCTACAATCCCAGGTGGATTCAACACTTTCATTATCATGAATGGGCCCGACCACTTAGACTTGAGTTTTCCCGGGAAAAATTTAAGGCGTGAATTGTATAGGAGCACCGGTTCTCCCGGTAAAAACTCTCTTTTCTTGATCATCTTATCATGCCACCTCTTGGTTCTCTCCTTGTAAATTCGGGAATTTTCGTAAGCTTCATCCCGGAATTCTTCCATCTGATTCAAATGAAGTAACCTTTCCTCACCGGCTTTCTGAAAATCCAGATTCAGTTTCTTAACCGCCCAAAATGCTTTGTGCTCTAATTCTACCGGCAAATGGCACGACTTACCAAAAACAAGTTGATATGGAGATGTGCCCAACGGTGTTTTATATGCAGTCCGGTATGCCCACAGAGCATCATCCAATTTTAACGCCCAATCCTTTCGGTTGATGTTTTGTCTTTTCAAGGATTTGTTTGATCTCCTGTTAGCCATACGCTTGTCCATTGGCTTGTGTATGATATGCCAATGCAACTTTATGTTTGACTCCATATTTTGCCAACAAGTTGCTCATCAATTTGTTTACAAAATGCGACCCTCCATCACTAATTAAAGCTCGTGGAGTCTTGAATCTAGTAAAGATGTTTTTCTTAAGGAAGCGCATGACAACTTGAGCATCATTTGTTTTGGAAGGAGTCGCCTCTACCCAACGGGATACATACTCCACTGCAAGTAGAATATATTGATATCCCGGAGATGATGGAAACGGGCCCATAAAATCAATCCCCACACATCGAACAACTCCACTTCAATTATGTTGGTCATTGGCATCTCGTGCTTCCGTGAAATGTTTCCCATTCACTGACACCTGTCACATTGTTGCACAAACAAATAACAGTCATTAAATAAAGTGGGCCAATATAGCCCACTTTGCAATACCTTCGCTGCGGTGCGCGTGGGACCAAAATGTCCGCTAGATGGTGAAGAGTGACACTGTTGTAGGACCCCCTCCCATTCTTCTTGAGGTATGCATCTCCTTATGATTTTATCCGCGCACCTCTTAAAAAGTAGGGGGTCATCCCACATGTAGAACTTTACATCATGTAAGAATTTCTTCTTTTGATACGGTGATAGATCTGGAGGTAAAACTCCGGCAGCCAAATAGTTTACAAAGTCCGCATACCATGGGAACTTTGCCTCAAGCATGAGTAATCTTTCATCAGGAAACTCCTCTTTGATCAATCCCGTACCTCCTTTTGCTCCCTCTTGATTTTCTAATCGAGACAGATGGTCCGCTACCACGTTCTCGCATCCCTTCCGGTCCTTGATTTCCACATCAAACTCTTGCAATAATAAGATCCATCGAATCAACCTCAGTTTCGCATCCTTCTTGTCAAAAAGGTATTTGATAGCCGCATGGTCGGTGTGCACAATCGTCTTTGTCCCGATCAAGTAAGATCGGAATTTATCGAATGCGAAAACAATCGCCAACGTTTCTTTTCGGTTGTGGTATAATTCATTTGGCAATCGTCCAACGCTCGACTTGCATAGTAGATGGATCGGAACAATTTTTCTCTCTTTTGACGAGAACAGCCCCAACCGCATAGTCGCTTGCATCACACATTAGCTCAAATGGTTGACTCCAATGCGGGCGACGAGTATAGGTGCGGTTACCAATGTTGTCTTCAACGTTTGAACGCCGCAAACATTCATTGGAAAAAATGAAAGCAGCATATGTTTCTACCAATTGGCTCAAGAGCTTAGAAATTTTAGAAAAGTCACGGATAAACCTTCTGTAAAATCCGGCATGGCCTAAGAAGCTCCGAATGGCTTTCTCGTTTGTAGGAGGTGGTAACTTCTCAATTGCTACAATTTTTGCCCGATCAACTTCCAAACCTCGCGGAAGAGACTCGATGACCAAGTACAATGCCATCGCGTACCATAAAATGACACTTTTCCCAATTTAGTACTAGATTGGTCTCTTCACATCATTTGCAAAACTAGGGAAAGATTGTGTAGACAATTATCAAAAGAATCACCGAACACAGAGAAATCGTCCATAAACACCTCCATAACTTTTTCAATAAGATCGTGAAATATAGCCATCATACAACGTTGGAAAGTAGCAGTGCATTACATAAACCAAATGGCATGCGATTTAAATGCAAATGTGCCATACGGACATGTAAATGTTGTTTTCTCTTGGTCTTCGCGCAATCATGATTTGATTGTACCGGAATAACCATCTAAAAAGCAATAATAATCATAACTGCAAGACGATCCAACATCATATCGATAAAGGGGAGGGAGAAGTGATCTTTTCGAGTGGCATCATTAAGTTTTCTATAATCAATACATATTCGCCACCCTGCAGTAACAATTCTAGTAGCAATTTGTTCCTCATTTTCATTTTTCATTTTTCACCCCCCTTTTTTCGGTACCACTTGTACCGGACTCACCCAAGAGTCATCGGATATCGCATAAATGATACCGGCATCCAACCATTTTAACACTTCCTTCCTAACCACATCTTGCATAATAGGGTTTAGTCGTCTTTGGTTTTGCACTGATGGTTTATAAACATCTTCCATCTGAATTTTATGCATAACAATGGATGGACTTATGCCTTTTAAATCAGTTATAGACCATCCTAGTGCCGACTTATGTTTTTGTAAAACCCTTAACAGTTTATCAAGTTGAGTAGGAGTGAGAAGAGCTGAAATGACTACCGGATTTGCGTTATTTGCTCCAAGGAATGCATATTTGAGGTGTTCAGGTAATTGCTTGAGTTCCGGAGTCGGTGTTGATATTTCAGCATCACGCACGGGCTGACCATGCGCCTGCGCAAGGGTCGTGCGCTCTTGAGCTCAGCCCATCTCTCGCATCACGCAGACGGCTGACCACCATGCGCTGCGCAAGACGGTCGCGGCGCTCTTGAGAGCTCACTTATTTTGATCCTTGCGTTCTCGCCTCGTGCACTATTAGGTAGTTCCTGCATATGATCTAAGGCACAAACATAGTCGTACAAATCTTGGTTATCAAAATCAAGTACAACACTCGACATTGAGCACGAGTGGGTTAGACCAAATTCCAAATCATCTGTAGACAATTTATGATCAACATAATCCTCAATGCATGAACTAACTATATCCAAAAATTTACAACTCTCTACCGAATCATGGAATTTCATTGCCTTATATATAGAAAATAAAACATGCTCATCATTAACACATAATGTGAGCTCACCTTTTTGCACGTCTATTAAGGCCTTACCTGTTGCTAAGAAAGGACGTCCAAGTATCAGTGGAACGTCTCGATCTTCTTCCATATCTAATACCAAGAAATCCACGGGGAATATAAATTTATCAACTTTTACCAGTACGTCTTCAATAATTCCTCTTGGATACGTAAGTGATCGGTCTGCAAGTTGCAATGTCACCGTAGTTGGTTTCACGTCGCCTAATCCAAGTTTCCTGAAAATGGACAAAGGCATCAAATTAATACTTGCCCCTAAATCACATAACGCTTTATTAAAGAAATTACCACCAATAGCACAAGGGATAGTGAAACTCCCCGGATCTTTAAGTTTTTGTGGTAGCTTCCTTTGGATAATTGCACTACATTCTTTCGTCAAATTCACCGTTTCAAAGCTTGTCATCTTCCGCTTTTTTGACATAACATCCTTAAGAAATTTCGCATAGTTCAAAGATCTGTTCTAGTGCGTCTCAGAAAAGGAATGTTAATGTGCAATTTCTTAAATATATCAAGGAATTTGGCAAATTGATCATCAAGCTTTTTCTTTTGAAATCTTTGAGGAAAGGGAAGAGATATAGGCAACTTAGATATGTTTGAGCTAGATGATGATTTTTACTTTTCAGCCCCTGTTTGTTCTGGCCTCTTTGTTCTCTTCTTTCCTATTTTCTTCAATATCATCCTTCATCACGGATTCTCCTGCTTCGGCCTAGATGCTTCATCCGACAGTTTCGGACTCCCAGATTTTTCTTTAGGCCCCTCATATGCCGTACCGCTTCGTAAACGAATTGCTTTGCATTGTTCCTTAGGATTCATTTCCGTATTACTCGGAAATTGACCCTTTTGATGTTGACCACCCACAATTGTAGCCAATTGACCCATTTGATTCTCCAGATTCTTTATCGAGCTTGTCACTTGTTGTTCTAACTTATCCATCCGAAGATCTTGCTTAGCGAGGCGGCTCCTCGTGTCATTCATGAAAGCATTAGATTGATTTATGAAAGAGGTGAGTGCATCTTCCAACGACGATTTGCCTTCTCCATTACCGCCTCCACTTGACGCATTAAATCCCGGCGGAGGTTGTAACACATTCTTTGTATTTGCATAGGAGAAATTTTCATGATTTCTCAACCCTGGATGGTAGTGCGTTGGGTTTGAATTATTCTGGAAATTGTTGAAATTCCGGTTGTTCACATAATTTACCTCTTCCATCGGATATAGAAGAGCTTCACTACCCGTGCTCATACCTGGTATCAACAAAGGCCCTCGTTTGCCCCATTAAACCATTGTAAAAGAAACAAAACTGTTGATCCTCCGGAAAGCCGTGTTGTGGACATCTTCTTAACAAATCCCTAAATCTTTCCCAAGTCTCGTACAAAGGCTCGGAATCAAATTGTCGGAATTGAGTGATCTCACTTTTGAGCTGCAAAGTTTTGCTTGGTGGAAAGAATTTAAACAAAAACTTTTGGCTCAAATCGTCCCATGTGCTCACACTTCCTTGCGTCAAAGTACCCAACCAATTTCTCGCCTTATCCCGTAAAGAGAATGGGAATAGGCGCAGTCTTATGGCGTCATCTGAGACTCCGTTCATTTTGATCGTATTGCATATTTGGATAAAATGCGCAAGGTGCGAGTTAGGATCTTCAGTTGCAAATCCCCCAAACTGATTATGTTGCACCATATTGATTAGTGCCGGTTTGAGCTCGAAGTTGTTGGCATTGAAAGGAATATGGGCAATACCACCGTAATTACGATTCGTTTGTGGTCGAAAGTAATCACGAATGGCTTGTTGTTGAACCGGTATCGGTAACTCGTTTCCACCATTGTTTGGTGGTATTGGTAACTCATTCAAATCCCCCAATATCGGATTGTGTTGTCTTTCAGCCCGTCTAGTGGTAGCACTGATTCTCCTCACGAAAGCCTCAACTTCCGGTATGAGCGGTATTAAGTCCCCCCGCCTAGAGCGCGTGTTCATGCACTACCTGGACCAAACTAAAAGAAACAATTGAATTAAAGTCACACCAAAACGAAATAAATAAAAATAAAAATAAAAAAAATGTCTAAATTAAGAATAATTCTATCTATCGCAATATTAGCACCAAAAATTGTATTAGTCCCCGGCAACGGCGCCAAAAACTTGTTCGCCTATATTTTTAGCTCCACCGCAAGTGTACGGTGTAGTTTATAGAATAGGGTAAGCAAGGTCGTATCCACAGAGACTAATAAATTAATGTGCTAAGTATTGAACTAAGATAGTCTTATTTTTATTTAGACGATCGAAATTTGATGATTGTTGTTTTGAGATTATGACAATTTAAATCACTAAAACACAAGAATAAGATAACACAAATGAAAGAAGTATCAAGATGATATAATGGATTTCCGAGTTAAGGTTTCGATTAATAATCCTCTTGTTGTCCGGTTTAATCAAGCCACGTTATTATCAATATTCATATAAGACGATCACAAAGCTATTTTATCCTCCCTCTCGAGATGCATATAAAATGTAGATTGAAATATCTATGCTAGCATCTCTACTCAACATAAGATACACAACTCCCAAATGCACAAAAGATCAAATGTCCTCACAAATATTCACAAACCTCTCGATTCATGCAAATATTCGTGTCAAGTACTCAAGATCTAATATTGAAACTCATCTCTCGAATTATGAATCAATATATCAAACATGTTAAATCATTGGCCAAGTGATAAAACAAGAATAAGCTCAAAGTACTCAAATAGGCTTCAAGATAATAACATCAACCAAGATTAAAACATCCAACAAGAGTTCATTAATCTACTTCCAAAACCCGGAAATCACAAGAGTTTAGCTACACATGATTAAACAACTTACACACAAAGTGATCAAAGTCATTACAAATGAAACTAAAAGATTGAAACTAAAAGAGAAGCAAGAAAACTTAGGAACGTCGACAATCTCTCGATATATCTCCGTTCTTCAAGCTCCAATGCAACCCGATTGTCTCCTTGTTGTCTCCTTCCAAGAGTTGACTCATGTCTTGTGTTGTAGATCCCAAAAATGCCAGAATGTCCTTGTGTGCGCCCCCCAAAAAGCCTTTTTATACTTCCCATCATGTTTAGGGCTTAATGCTGCAGATTATGGGATTCCATCGCAGACGCACGGGTGGTGCGCCCACGCACGGGTTACCCGTGCGCCACCCTGCTGGAATACCCCAACTCTCTGTAGGGCGCACGGGTGGTGCGTCGGAGCACGGCCTACCCGTGCGCCACTCCGGTGAGATAATTCGATTCTCTGTAGGACGCACGGGTGGTGCGCCCATGCATGGGCTACTCGTGCGCCATGCTGCAGTTCCAATAATCCTTATACAGGGGTGCACGGGTGGTGTCTTGAGGCACGCCCAACCCGTGTGCCCCCTGTATTTTCCGTGAACGCTCAACTTTCGCTCTTTTAGGCTTCACTTTTCGTATATCCACTCAATTCTCCGTGTTTCCACTTTGCTTTCCTCATATTCTTATTCAATTAGCTTCAAATATCATGAAATTCCTACAAAATAAGCAAAGTGTAATATCTTTTCCACAAAGAGTGAATATGTAACATTTAACGCGAGTATATGCATGTTTACTTATCATTATAGCTCGAAATACGCCTCAAAATACATGCAAAACTCACGCCTATCAACTCCATATTACCATCTTTGCAAATAGAGATTTGAAGTATGTGAATTGTTCATGCCTCAGTGCCTTTGTTTGTGTTGTTTGTTCCCTTATTCTCAAAATGGTGCCTCAAATGTCTCCTATGATTGTAACATCTATGTTGTCTAACCGTTAGTTAAATGGTGTGAATCCTTTTTCCATATTCTCAATTTCATTGCAAATGGACTTGAAGATTTTTCTAAAGTCGGATGCATCAGCATACTACTCTTCAGGCCACACAACATCGAAGTTAAAACCAAAAGGTACCATTATGTAGTCATCAGGAGTTCCAATTTCTTCAGCTGGAACTTGACAGTGTATCTAGCACTTTCAGTAGCTGACTCTACTTCCAAAGGGACTTCCACCTCAAACGGGAAGTATTCTGCAAATAGGTCCACAGGGAAAATAGGAATTTCTCCCCCTCTTGCTTCGGGAGACTTACCCTTTCCCTTCAAATGTTCTTTAGCTCTATGTGCCTCCGCTATCTCAGCATCATTTGCAGTTTTTGCAGCTGTCTAAGCCTCAACTGTCTTAACAGCTTCATTGGCAACAGTTGGTTTGTCCATTTGAGTAGTCTGTTCTTCAGCTAATTTATCAACGTCGTGGGAAGGTGATGTCACCATAGGTGGTGGACCATCAACTAGTGTATAAAGTTTATAGGGGTAGCTTTGTCACTAGCTTTACCCTTTTTTTGTGCCAAGGCCTCATCAGCAGCTGGGTCCTCTTCAGATATGTCTTTAGGACTGGACTCAACCTCGTCATCCATCTCCAAAAATTTGACGTCGACGTGTTCCTGTGAGTCATGAAGGGCACATATTTCTTCCTTCTCCACTAACTCTTCTTAAGGGACATACACTTCTTCTACTTCTTTTATACCCATGGAAGTCTCAACCTCTACTTAGCCTTTTCTACCCTCAGCAGTCTTAACCATTGATGGGCCTTCATCACTCCCTTTTGCGGTCTCGACTGGAACAGAGTCTTCAGTAATACCTTCAGCAGACGGAGCTGCTTTAGGGTCTTCTGTGGCATCCTTTGAGGTCTCAACCTCGTGGATTGCACTTTTAGAGCCATGAGTCTCAACTCCCATGGCTTCACTTCCATCCTTTGGCCTTGGATGCATCAACAGCTTCATCGGCCTGCATGGCAGCTGGGATTTCAGCTACGACAATCAAAACCATCTGAGCCTTGTCAACTCCTATCTGTTTTACATTTGAGTTCTCACCTTCGACTCCAATCTCCTTTTGAGTTGTGTCTCCCACAGCCTCCTCCAACTATGGTGGTTTAAGTTTCCCCCTCAGCTGGCACACAGTAGAGTTTTGAACAATGGGGTCACTCAAAACCTGAGACTTGGCTTCTTGTCCAGCTGAGTGAGCAGCTGATAGGGCAGGTGTCACAACACCTTCTTCAGGGTTAGGCTTGGCTAAGGTGCCCTCTTCTACTCCTTCCTTAGCTTCATCACCAGTTCTCCTTGTATCTTATTCCTCTTAGTGCACTGGTGAAGTGGTGGCATCAATCACCTTCACCATTCCCATAATATCTGGGCTAGAAGAGATCATAAATGACGAAGACTCTCTTGGGCCCGTTTGCAATCTCTTCTCATGCAACTCTTTGGATTCTTGAATTGCTTGCCTCATTTCGCCCTTCTCTACCGATCGTGAGGTCCATTTCATCATCATCATCACTGCTTTGTTTGGCCGATGAAAAGGCACTTTCAGGCACACCATCAAATGTGCAGGGTTGATGTTGTTTTGATTCCTCTATTGTCTTTTCCGTTGCCTTACGTTTCTCCTCCTCTTTTTATGGTAGAGGATGGTTGGGCAGAAATCTGGGTCCAACGCTGAACGGACCTGGATGTTTCCTAGAAAACTCAGGATTTCTTCTTCCTCATCTATGAACTCCAAAACTCTTGAATAAAGCTCTAGAATAACTCAACTTCTAGTTTCTCCATATATAGAGCCTCTCTTGTACATCCGCGTACGGTGGGGACAACACAAAAAGATCATCATCCTCGGCATCTGTTGTTCTAGCACCTATCTGAAGGGAGCAGACAACTAACTCCTCGCCTTGGTCAGCTGTCTCAGCTTCAGATTCCTCAGCTATCTCCTTGACAGCTATCTCATTTAAACTCTATTTATCTTCACCAGCAGTCTCTTCTACCTTATGTTGTTCGCCAATAACAGTCTCATTTTCTTTAGTTTTGGTCTCCTCACCACCTTTCTCTTTAGAACTTTGCTGCTCATCAGTAGTAACTTCCTTTTCAACAGCCGTTCCAGACTCATCTGGCTTGGCTAAGGTAGATTATCTCACCAAACGACGTCTCTTGGTCTTAACCAGTGGAACTTCGGGTTCCACAACCTCTAGTTCTTCAGCTGTGAAAGCTGATCCTCCCATCTTCAGCTTCTTCGCTAAAGCTGGCTTCCTGTATAGGCGAGGGTTTTTCTTCATGACTAGAGAAGGTACAGGGGTTTCCTTCTCAGTCTTGGCTGCTGGGGCGGGTGCAGGGTCTTCCACGGCTGCAGGGGCAGGTGTCGACTTCACTGCAATGACTTTCTTTTTATTATGCACAGGCTTAGGAGATGGAGCCTTAGCAGTTGTAGATGTGTCCTCAGGGACAGAGTCAGCTGACTCCCCTTCATTTGTTTCAGCTTTTCTTGTATGGGCTTGTCTCTGGGCAGCTGATAGGTTTGCCCTTAACATCTTCTAGTTGACGTAGAATGGTTTCCCATTCTTGAGAGGAATGCCCTTTACCTCCATCTGGTAGCCTATCACCAGGCCATATCCCAGCGAGCCCTCGAACAATCCATCATCATTAATGCTCTTATTCATGATGTTCTGGCATATCTTGGCAAAGATGAACTCAGCCCAGTTCACCTTTTTCTCTTCCATAATAGCAGCCATCACTATCAGCTTAGTCCTTGATAGTTGGTAAACTGCAAACTTTATGTCAACGCATTTGGCTACCACGTCCATGAGTTTGTGGTAGTCCTCCTTGATGAGAGACTTCTTAGCTGTATAGACAACCTTCGTTGTAGACTCTAGCTTAGCAATCTCCTTCCATGATGCAACCAGATTAATATCTTTCTCTGTAATCTCCTTCAACCCAGATGAACGCAGATGACAAGTTTCATCTAAGTCCGCAGCAGTTATCGTGATGTCCTTGTTGTGGACGGACGGGCGGATTTCACCATATGAACCTCAGCGTTCACATAAAACATCGCCACCTCTTCCAAGTAGGTGTGCGAGAACTCCACATCGAGAAACTCATTCAGACCGGATTTCTCTGGTTTATCAGCAATCTTTTTGACTAAAGTCTTGTCAATCCCTTGCTTGATCATTCCATTAAAATCCACTATAGCACCGGAGTGGATCTTCTCAGCCATCTTCAAAAAGTCGAACTTAGGTGCCATTTCTGAGTCTTGAACTTGAACTTTGAACAACAAAAGAAACTAAGGTTTTTCTTTGGTTTGCAGAGAAAGCTTCTTCTTTTGCTTGAGAGAGATGAATGTAGTGTGAGGAAAGAGAAAATGAATTTGGATTATACATGGGATAAGAAAGGATAGTTTTTGGAATTCAAAATGTTTTAAAATGATCAACAATTGAGATTAAGTCTTGAAATCACATTAATTTTCCCACATTAAATGAAACAAAACATTTATATCCAATCATAGGTAAAATGGGTACATGTTTTTTACTGACACCATAATTACTGCTGATGTCATGCCCAAAACATTCCCGCTCACAGAAAACGACTGTGTTTTGTCACTTAGCTCTTAAATAACTCAGCTATCTTCTATAAATGACTTAACTCTACTTCTCTCTTCACATAATAAGCACTCGGTTGTCCAGCTAACTCGATACAACTGACTAGCCGTCTTGACTGTTTCACTTGGCTGAAAATTAAAACTTTGTTGATTTCCAAAAGTCTCTTCTTTGACTATGCTGATTGGGTCTCCTGAGCCTCCTAACTCAACTCAATCAACCAAAACTCATTTTTAAGCTCTTCAAATCTTGATTCACATAATGGCTTAGTGAATATATCAGCTAATTGCTTATCAGTTGATATGTATTCCAAAGTGATGTCTTTTTTTTCAACATGATCACTTATGAAATGATATCTGACATCAAAGTGTTTGGTTCTAGAATGCAGTACTGGGTTCTGAGTTATGGCAATAGCACTTTTGTTATCACACATAATTGGAATTTCTTTTTCTTTTATATCATAGTCTCTCATCTGTTGCCTCCTCCATAACACTTTAGCACAACATTTGCCTACAACTATGTATTCTGGTTCAACTGTGGATGTTACTATTGAATTTTGTTTCTTGCTGAACCAAGAAACTAATCTATTTCCAACCATTTGACAGGTACCTGATGTACTTTTTCTATCTACTCTATATCCAACATAGTCTGATTCGGAGTAGCCAACTACCTTGAATTCTCCATCCTTTAGATACCATTAGCCAACTTCTTGGCATCCCTTCAGATACCTTTGGATTCTCTTGGCTGCAGTCATGTGACTCTCTTTTCGTACATATTGAAATCTAGCACATACACCTACAAAAAGGTGATATCTGGCATGCTTGCTGTTAATAGAGCAAAGATCCAATGATGGCTCTATATCTGGTTTGATCAACAACTTTGCCATCTGCATCCATATCCATCATCACTGATGTATTCATGAGAATATTCATAGATGACTTCTCTTCCATACCAAATTTCTTCATTAAATCTTTGGTATATTTGGTTTGACTTATGAAAGTTCCATCCTTCATTTGCTTGACTTGAAGACCTAAGAAGATAGTCATCTCTCCAATCATATTCATTTCAGATTTCGCATGCATGAGTTTTGAAAATTTATCACACAACTCTTTATTTGTGGATCCAAAGATAATGTCATCCACATAAATTTGAACAAGCAATATACTCTCGCCATCTTGAATTCTGAAGTGTATTCTATAAACCTTGCCTTTGGTGAATCCATTGTAAATAAGAAACTGGGACAATATATCATATCAAGCTCTTGGTGCTGGTTTCAATCCATACAATGTCTTCTTGAGCTTGTAGACTTTATCTCCAGTAGTTTTCTGCTCAAAACCTGGAGGTTGTTCTACATAGACTTTTTCTTCCCAAAAGTCCATTAAAAAATGCATTCTTCACATCCATTTAATAAATAGTGAAGTTTTTGTGTGCAGCATAAGCAAGAAACATCCTAATTGCTTCCAATTTAGCAACATGTACAAAGATTGCATCAAAATCTATACCTTACTCTTGGCAATACCCTTTGGCTCCCAATCTTGCTTTGTTTCTTACAACAGATCCCTATTCATTCATCTTGTTTCTAAATACCCATTTAGTACCAATAACATTTTGGTGGTAGGCCTTTGAACTAATTCCCAAACTTTATTTCTTTCAAACTGATTCATCTCTTCCTTCATAGCTAGAATCCAATATGTGTTATCCAATGCTTGTGACACATATTTAGGCTCTATATTGGAAATGAAATAAGTGAACATAGCTTCATGCTGAGTTTTGGATCTGGTTCTCACTACATCTCTAACATTTCAATGATTAAATTAGGTGGATGATCTCTCAGCCATCTCACATCTGGTTGGAGTAGGTCTGATGGGTTCAGTCGTCTCGCAGCAAAGTTGTCTTAAACAACTTTCTCATAATCATTCAGCTATCTCATCTTCATTGGGGTTGAGTCCTCTTATGTCTGCTTCAACATAAGGACTATTCTAAACACAACTAACTCATCTATGTCTTCTCTTGTTCATCAAAAACCACATGGATAGACTCTTCTGTGACCATAGTCCTCTTGTTCCGCACTCTATAAGCTTTACTCTCATCTGAGTATCCCAGAAATATACCTTCATCAGCTTTAGTATCAAAATCTTTTAGATTGTCCTTGTCATTGTTGTGAATGAAACACTTACATCCAAAGATATGAAAATATTCAACATTTGGCTTTCTCCCTGTCCAAATTTCATAGGGGGTTTTGGACGACTGCCTATTAATCATACACCTATTCTGAGTGTAGCAAGCAGTATTAATGGCTTCCACCCAAAATCTCTTAGGCAAACCAATTTTAGCTAACATGGTCCTCGCAGCTTCCATGAGACTTTTGTTCCTTCTTTCAGCTATTCCATTCTGTTGTAGAGTTCTTGCAGCTGACAACTCATGAGTAATACCATTTTCAATGCAATACTGAGTTATAATTCCATTGACAAACTTAGTTCCTCTATCAGACCTTATCTTTATAACGGTTTGACTCTTCTCATTTTGAACTCTTCTCATCAGCTGAGGGAGATTCTACAAGGTTTCCTTCTTTTTACACATAAAGATTGTCCATGTGTATCTTGAACAATTATCCACTACCACTGAGGTGTATTTCTTTCCACTGATGTTAGCTGGTTCAACAGGACCAAACGAATTCATATGCAATAAGTGCAATATCCTGGTTGAAGAAGGACTTGTCATGTCCTTGGAAGAAGACTCAATTTGGTTTCCCATCTGGCATGCTTTACAAATGCTTTCTTTCTTGTACACTAAGTTAGGCAATCCTTCTACAATATCACTCCTTGAAAGCTTGTTGATTGTCTTGAAATTCAGTTGACTCAGCTTCTTGTGCCACAACCAACTTGATTCAGCCGTGCTCTTTTCTAGCAGACATGTGCTTGGTGTAGCATTTGACCAATCCACTACATACATGTTTTCCTGCCTTGATCCTTGTAGCACAATCTCATTTAATTCAGCATCCTTGATTTGGCATACATCCATGTTGAATCCCACATTGTAGCATTTGTCACAGAGTTGGTTGATGCCCAACAGATTGAAGTTGAGACCTTAAACATATGCTACGCCTGTGATCTCTAGTCCATTCTTCCTGATTGATCCAGTGCCTTTAATCTCCCCTTTAGCTTCATTTCCTCCAAAAATGAATTTTCTACCCCTAATCACTCTTGCATTTTATAAACCCCCCCAACACCTTCACTTCTCCCTCACACTCCCATACTTAGCCAAATATGTTCATCATATTCAAGACTTCAAAGAGGTAATTTTTTTTTCATCTTTTACTTTAATTTTTGTCTTTTCAATTAAGTATGATAGGGTTCGAGACGATGTTTATTTTTGAATAAGTCTAGAGTTTAAACTCAATTTATGATTTTATAAATTAAGGGTTCGATTAATCAGAAATTTTATCTAAAACGAGTTGTAACTCGATTAATTATTTTTAGGTGATTAATTAAGGATTAATTGAATTTAATTAATCAATACTTTGATTTTAATGTTGACTTTGACTTTGACCATTGACTTTGACTTTGGTCAATTATCATTTTTTCAAGTTTTTAAAAGGGTACCGAACACCCAATTTTTAGGATATTTAACTTTAAGGAACGTATTAGACTTTACTTAGCCCAAGAGACTAAATTACTCAATGATTATATACTTTGTCCTATGTCATTAAGTCTAAGAATTTAACTGTGTTAGGTGCGGCGTAATCGGATACGGTCTCATACAATCAATTTCATTACTAGCATTCTATTAAACTTCAAAGGTGGGTAAACTTTTGATTTTGTAAGCATGTCGTACTGTTATACTATATCTATCAACTCTCTATAATTGCTAAAATATGCCGACGGGCTATATAAGCTGTCAACGGGTGGGGGATGACCCCTCAGTGTCAAAAAGAGCTGATGGGCTATGCAAGCTGCCAACGGGTTGGGGATGACCCTTTGGTGTCAGAAAGGGCCAACGGGCTATATATTTGCTGCTAACGGGTGGGGAATGACCCCTCGGTGTTAGCAAATGTTTTTATTGCATTATGGTTGATCGATATAGTGTTACTGTTTACCTTTCACACCGAATTTCACAACTCACGCCTTCAAATATTTTTATATTTCAGATAATAATGATAAACCGGGAGCCAAGACGTAGGGGTCTGGCAGCGTGGGCGTTGTTCTATATTTTTCCACTATTTAAAATTACCTGTGGTTTGAGTAAACAATTTATGGTTGATGTAATATGAATACTGATACATAACTCTTACCAAACTTTTATCACCATTGCTACTCTTAAGTTTATTGAAGGAATTTTTAAGCCCACATTTTAGTAATTAAATTATTTTACTTATGCCTCCGCAAAATATTTATAAATACTCAAGTGTACCACAGTGATGTTCATAACCAAAATGGGTTCGGGGCGTTACATGAATGGTCTACTACTAAAGAATAATCAGCAAATTCGAATTCCATGGCACTCAATGCCATTTTTAGCGTGTTGATGAGAATTAGCTGAAATTGATCTCAATGTGTGAGACTGCGAAAAGGGCATAGGAAACTCTGCAGGTTGCCTGTGAAGGAACTGAAGTAGTAAGAATGTCTAAACTTCAAATGCTTACTTCTAAATTTGAACATCTCCGTATGAGTGAAAACAAAACTATTAGTGACTTGAACTCCAAACTATGTGATATTGCTAATGAATCTTTTGCTATAGGGAAAATACTCTAACTTTAAACTTCTTAAGAAGTTTTAAGGTCTCTTCCAGAAAGGTTTACTTACAAAGCAACAGTTATTGAGGAATCAAAAGTTCTTACAGAGTTCAAACTGGATGAACTCGTAGGGTCACTTTAGACATTTGAAATGAATCTCTAGGAGATCAAGAAAGAGAAAAATAAAGAGATAATTTACAAAAAGGAGAAAAGTAAGGATATTACATTTCAGGCTGAAACTTCGGATGAACTTGCATTCAAATCAAGAAAATACATTAATGAATCACTCGCATTGCTTACCAAGAGCTTTGGAAAGTGAACAAGAAAAACAATTTTCCTAAGTCAGGAAGAACCATATGTCCTCAAAGAAAACAACTTGATACTACGGAACCTAAGAAAAGTAAGGGGATTTAGTGCAGGGACTGCGGTGGCTTTGGGCATATTGAAGCCGAATGTGCAAACAATCTAAAGAAAAATGGGAAATCATCCACCACCTCATGGATTGATGAAGAACCAAATGATGAAGATGAAGAAAATGGGAGCAATCATGTAGCCTCCACATCCGTTGATATTAATAAATGGTTGGTTGTAATGAAATGCACCCCTGTGCTATTCCTGGTGTTACAACACCAAGAATCTGTCTTTCTATTTATTGAAACTTGCTAAACTCTGTAACTTGTGCAGAGGGGAAACGCTCAAATGATGACGATCCCGATGATGATTCTGGAGAGGAAGAAGAATCAAGTAATGCTGAACCCAGGAGGATCTATAAAAAGATGTTTGAAAAAATGTGTTATAACTAGGGAAGAAATTTGTCTGCAAAATAATTGACAACTTATAGAAGAAATTTGTCAGTCTCATTGCAAAAATTGAGTCACTCAAAAGTGAAGTAATCAAATTCAAAAGACTAGCAACAGAGAAGAAGGAAGAACTAACCAAGGTGAAACATGAACTGAGCAACACTATGTCATCAGTTAAGAAACCGAACACTAGTAAGGGGAGATTGGATGAAATCCTATCAAAAAGGAAGTTTCACAAAGATCGTGCATGTATTGGATTTGCCTCCTCTAGCAAAAACACAAATCAAAAAAGATAAACGTTCTAAAATTATTTTTATTAAAGAAGGAACTCACTCTAACTCTGTTGGAAAGAGAAATGGTCGGTTTGTTCTTGTGTGTCATTACTGTAACCGTTTTAGTCACATAAGACCTAGGTGTTTTCTTCTTCACAAACATTGTGGGTAAGGCAAAGTGCTCCGTTATGTGTTACAACATCGTCAAAGAAACACCGCCAAAACTAAAATTGATCTTTTTGATAAACCTTAGAAAATCTGGGTTAGAAAAAATAATTTTTCTTGCTATGTTGTTCACACCGCTCTTAAGGCTAATGTCACTGAATCATGGTATTTTGACAATGGGTGTTCTCGTCCATGATAGGTGACCTAGTAAAACTCATTGATTTTAAAAAATGTGAAAATAGTTTGGTGACGGTGCCAGAGGGAAAGTGTTGGGAAAAGGAACTCTAAAGGTTTCAGGACTTCCACCTCTTAAAAATGTGTTGCATACGGAGGAATTAAAAGCTAATCTTATAAGCATCAGTCAATTGTGTGGTGCTGATCCTTTTGTCAAGTTTGATAAAAATATATGTATTGTTTTAGATAAAACTGACAAATGCATTTTGAAGGGTAACATGTCCTCTTATAATTGTTGTCTACTGCAGGAAGAACTTCAGTGTTACAACACTTTTGTTATGTGTTATAACATCTCGTTGATTGAGTATGACTTGTGGCACCAAAAATTGGGTCACCTGAAATTTCGTGGTATGCAGAATCTTATGAAAATAAGAGTTGGGGTTGGGGTTCCAAAACTTAACAAAGATCACAATAATGTTTGTGGTACGTGTCAGTTGGGAAAACAAAAGAGAGAATCCCACAAAGTGTTTCAACACATCAGTTCAACACATTACTTTGAAATTCTTCATATGGACCTTATGGGACCTATGCAAGTTGAGAGCATAGGAGATAAGAAGTATGTCTTTGTGTGTGTAGATGATTTTTCCTGGTTCACCTAGATAGACTTGATTAAAGAGAAATCCGAGACATTCTCTATGTTTAAAAAGTTATGTCTTAGACAAATAAATGAAAAATAGTGTACATGGGAAGGATTAGGAGTGATCATGGTAGAGAATTTCACAATATAAATTTCTCCAAGTTCTGTGAAAATCTTGGAATTTTTCATGAGTACTCTGTACCTATTACACCCCAACAAAATGGTGCAGTGGAAAGAAAAAGTAAGTTTATTCAAGAGATGGCTCGTGTGAAGATAAATTCCAAGAAAATCACTCCTACGTTATGGGCTGAAGCTATTACTACTGCTTGTTGTACCATAGATAGGGTTCATTTGCGTCCAGGTGCCAAAATGACACCTTATGAGATATGGAAGGGCAAAAATCCTAATGTCATCTATTTCCACATTTTTGGATGTGTTGATACATTCTCAATGACGGGTAACATCTTGGTAAGTTTGATTCCGAAATTGATGTATGAATCTTTCTTGACTATTCGTTGAATAGTAGAGCTTACAGAGTCTACAACATGAGAACTCATTCTGTTATTGACTCTAGAAATGTGGTTGGGATGATACTAACGATTTTGCAGATATCTCCAGAGATAAGGATATTGAGATTGCAGGTGATCCTGAATCAACATGTAGGTCCCAAGGGGTGTTTGTGTTATGTCTAGCAGTGGAGATTGAATAGAATTAACCAATTTTCAATTTTTAATCTTAAATCAGAGTTTTCACAAGTAGCAGCTAAGTCTTTGAGAGACGGCTTAGTTCAACCTCAATAGGAGAGTTAACCACTCAACAGACTCGACTGAGCTGTTGATAGAGTAACTTGGCTCAGTGGAATGAGCTCTTTAAATTTTAAGCTAACTTGGTTTTAACAGTGGAAGTCTTACACCCTTTAGTTAAAATGTGTTTTGCAACACCTGTTTCGGTTAAGTTATTATCACTTGAGTTTGGAAAGTTTATCAATCAACTGAATTAAAATATGCAAAAAATAAATGTTGAAAGTAACTAGACACAAATAAATTTTATAGTGGTTTGAGGATGGGGTAATTCCTCTACTCACTCTTCTCCAACTCCTAGAGGTAATCCACTAATGCAACAGTCGTGTTACAAAAATGATAAACAGTTCGAGCAAGCCATGATCACACAGCTGGCTTCACTCTTGGAACTCAGCTCTTCACAAGACAACTGTCTCGCTACTTCAGCTCCTTTGAATTATGGGATTTGATCATGAAACCCTCCAATGAATCCAATGTTGGTTCTAACTTTAACCTCACTCCACTTCATTTAATCCTTGGATGTGAAGACCCATTTGTCTATAGACAAATTTTCTCTTCAACAGGTTAAAGATTTTCTCTCCTTCACTGAGAGTGTTGGTTAGATAGACTTCGAATGTAGGCTTAAGGAGTAGAGTGCATTGCTTGAGAATATTTTTGCTTTAATGCTCTTTGCTCAGATTGCTTGAATGCTCTATTGTGTCTCGTTTGTGCAAAACATAAACTTCCTAGCCTTTCATAGGGGCAGTTCAAAAATATGTCTACTGAAGAGATATACATACTTTCAAACTCCATTTCATGGTCGTTGTCTTGTCTTGTTATACATCAATTGATGTTAACCCAACCTTGTTTGATGCTCTGCAGGTTTACCTGAATCACAACAGGTGTCCTGCAAACATCTCATTGGTTCCCAGCCTTTTGCACTCTTTCAGCAAAACAACTTTAAGGTTGCAGTCTGTCTTCTTTCCACTTTGAGTAATTATTTAACTTTGCATATCAACGGACTTCTTCACCTTTATTTAAGTCCTTTTATTGTTGAACCCCTTCATATCTTCTCCAAACATCTGGGAGTGACTCAGCTGTCAGTCTACTGAAAAAGACACCCTTTTGATGCTTGACCGAATATTCTTCTCGACACTCAACTGCAACATAATTGAATCTTCACTTTGTCCTTCAGTCAACTTATGCAATCTTCAACTTGGCTGCTTCGACTCAGCTTATAGATCCTATATATTACATAGTTGAATTTACGAGCAAAAATGGGGTGCCAACTTTCTAATCTAAGTTTTACATAGTATCATCAAAATATATACAATAAATTTTCCCAACATAACAACACTGTGAGCAGTAATGAAAGTGCTTCTGACGATGTTACATTACCTGATCTAACACTAGAACCAGAAATGGATGGAGAAGTGGACCCAGAACCAGAAGCTGAAGAAACTGAGGAATTTGACGTTTTTAATCAAGTCAGAAAAGTACACCCAACAGAATAAAGAGAAACCATCTTGATGATTCATCCAGTGTTCCAACATAAGTTCTATCTCCACACAACTTAGTGTTTGAAGGACATTCATTTGCTGAAATATCTGAGGCTGATAAGCAAATCCAATTGTGGACCTCGATGAAGATGCCTTTGCCTTTTTTCAGCAGTTGCGTTCCTCAACAACTTCACCCTTGTCACATGCTGGCCGAAAATGGGGAGTACATGATGTTGCTACTACCACTGAGGGTCTAAACGAATTGGCTGATGCGGCTCTTGTAGATGAGGATATGGAGGAGGATGCAACACTTGAGGGAGAGTTTGTTTAATTATAATAGTCTATTGGACTATGTAGTGTGTTGATATTTTTGTTGAACTCTGTTTAACTAGACATATGTATGGTTATGCTTTGAATTTGTTGATGGATGCACTATTTGGTTTTGTTGCTAACTTGCAGGATATTACTTTAATTAGGTGTTGCATCACTAATTTTAACTTGTGATATTATTCTGCAGTTTGTGTTTTAACAAAAAGTGTCAAAGATAGAGATTGTTAGTGTTAGTAAGTTGGCGAATTTGGTCTAGTTGTTTTGTATGTGCATGGTACAGATTTGTAGTATTGTAAACTAGTGATGCAACACTGCCTGAATGATATCTCAATAGATTTCGTCCAGATTTGGTGTATGTTTATTTGGCAACTTTTCTATGTATTGCAGGTTGCTAGAAATCTTGACTTAAGACAATTGATTCAGTATTAGAAATTGTAATTTTTTTATTGATTGCTTTCAATATTTGAAAGATACCTTACCTATATGGAAAAAATCTTGCTTGGTTGACTTTCCTTTTTGTAGTCTACTCGGTTCCTAAATTGCAGGAATGCAATTCGGGCTATGAGTACTACTTAAGGAGAGTTATCCTTTGAATAAAATAACACAAGAGTTTTGAGCTTTGTGGTTTTGTTCTACATACTGTCACATATATTCATTCTTTAGGAGAAGAAGGTGAAAATCTACGGCGTGGATCGATTTAACCATTCGAAGGCTTTTGAAGTTGGAAGAATTCCAATAGTGTTGAGTTCTTTTGGAAGAAATACTCGGAATTAATTTAATACATGTATTGGTAGTAGTTTAAAGAGGAAGTCTTTGAATTATGTAAGACCAATTATATTTGTAATAACTATCTATTTTCTGATAGTGGATTGTTTCATCTCTAGGTGTGGCCTCGTGCATTAAAATTGAAGAATCTAAGCAGGTTAAAAATACTCGTGTTATTTTTATCCCATTGTGTGAGTAAATTTGTTGTTCCAATGTTTCAACATCAACATCCAACACAAAATTAAACTGTTCTAATTGACAAGAACTAAGGCAACAAATTATATCACTTTTGATGGAAAATGCATCAAACTTGCGGCATTGGCTATAACATTGGTAGGTGTGGTTTCATATGGATCATTTTCAGAATATTATAAGGTAATATGAAATGTATTATGCGATTTCGTGGATATTTTTAATCATGATAATTAGTCATAACCTTTTACTTATAAGTTAACAAACTAATGAAGAATATGATTCTTATATTTTAGATACAATATTTCAAGTTTTGAGGGTCAATATGTTCTAAAATTCAAGAAATGATACCAAGACACAATACGGAATCAGGTTTCCTAGCTATATGGTTTTTGTTGCCCACCAAATGAATATGGATATAGTTAGGGTAACTAATGCTTGTGTGTAATAGGCAGCGCCGATCATATCAACTTTTCGGCATGAGTCGAAATTGAAAATTGGGCTCATTTTTTGCTATACAAACTTAAAGGCAACATAAAACAACAAAAGAAAAAATAATTTGTACATATAAAGTAATTTATTATAATTATGAAATATATGATATCCATGTTCAAAAATCAAAGTAATTATTTAAACTCAAAAGAAAATTAAATAAAACTCTCCTTACAGTTAGTGCCTTAAAAGAATTAAGTGTAATAATTTTGTTCGCAAAATTGGGGAATCAATCAGGGTAGTAAAAAATCTTGTGGGCACCAAGATTAAAACCTGGGCCCTGCCTTTCACAATTTTAAAAGTGGCAAGCATTAAATCTTTATGCTAGACTTACATTTCGTGTAAGGATATGGATCAAATAGGTCCTCCTACTTGGGGTGAGTCCATGGGGACACATCCTAACCATAGATCAACAATTTTGGGTGGTCCAGATTTTTAGGGCTTTTTTATGTTTATTTTTTTGTTTCAGCAATTAAAAAGGGTAGGGTGGTAATTTGGCACTTTAGAATCAGTTATTAAGATTTCATTCCCTCTTTCACGTGATTTCACCCACTTTTTCACGCACACTCTCTCTCTAGCGTTTCAGTTTCAAAAACAATTCTCTGTTGCTTATGTAGTATAAGATTGTTGCTTATGACTTGCTTATGCAGTTAATGTATCTGTGATGCATGTGTAGTGTATATTCGTTGCTTATGTAGTATAGGCTTATTGCTTATGTAGTATGAGTTTGTTGCTTATTACTTGCTTATGTAGTTAATGTATTTGTGGTGCATACGTAGTGTATATTCGTTGCTTATGTAGTATAGACTTGTTGCTTATGTATTATGAGTTTGTTGTTTATGACTTGCTTATGTAGTTAATGCAATTATGGTGCATACATAGTGTATATTCGTTGCTTGTGTAGTATAGGCTTGTTGCTTATGTAATATGGGGTTGTTGCTTATGACTTGCTTATGTAGTTAATGTATTTGTGGTGCATACGTAGTGTATATTCGTTGCTTATGTAGTATAGACTTGTTGCCTATGTATTATGAGTTTGTTGTTTATGACTTGCTTATGTAGTTAATGCAATTATGGTGCATACATAGTGTATATTCGTTGCTTGTGTAGTATAGGCTTGTTGCTTATGTAATATGGGGTTGTTGCTTATGACTTCTTATGTAGTTAATGCAATTGTGGTGCATACATAGTGTATATTCGTTGATTGTGTAGTATAAGCTTGTTGCTTATGTAATATGGGGTTGTTGCTTATGACTTGCTTATGTAGTTAATGTATTCGTGGTGCATACGTAGTATATATTCGTTGCTTATGTAGTATAGACTTATTGCTTATGTAGTATGAATTTCTTGCTCATGACTTGCTTATGTAGTTAATATATCTAAAAGCACCATGACACATCTATACAAGCAACAAATTACATCTTCATAAGCAACATTCGAACTGTAGCCAAGTTTTAGCAACTATGGCGAATTGTTTGCAACTTTTTTCAGCCCCTGGTAATGCGTTGAAGAAGAAAGATGAAGAATTTCTCACAGTAGTGCATTGAAGAAGGAGGAAGAAGAAGAAGGAGGAAGATTGTTACGTGATTTTGTTTTGAGATTTGGAAGGATTGCGTGAATCCCATGAATATTGCTTTGAGAGGATGACTAATTTACCCCTGTGTTTAATTAACTAGCTTGTAATTTGTAATTTTGTCTCTTAAATCGCAGCCCTTGAAAAAATTAGATATATGGCTAGGATTGGTCCCTATGGACTTACCTTATGAAGTGGTCTCATATAACCCTCTCCCTATATATATATATATATATAAGGTATACAAAATTTTGGGCCCCAATGTTTTTTAAATTTTTCGGGCTTAAGTCGACCGACTTCTCTATCTAATGGAAAGACCAACCCTGGTAATAACCTAGTTGTACAATTCACATATTGTTCACATTGCTTTTGGAAAAAAAATTTGAATATGCATGATTCACATACTCTCCAATCTAAGTTAATGTGGTCTATATTCATATTTCTCATCTTCAATCTGATACTACGATGAGTAATTAATCATCAAAGTACATTGAGTTATATGAACCAGTCTAGCCTTTAGATTTATTGTGTGTGGGACTTTCCCATGAAGTTATAAAACAGTAGGAAATTTAATTGATTATTATCTTCACAATCAAGACATCATTATGTTGTATGTCAATCGATTTACTGCTTGCAAATAGTGGTAAATTTAATTAATGAATTTTGTAAGGGAGACTGAAAATACTCCAAACACAACCATTATTATGAAACCTTTCATTCAGATTTTATTATAAATATACATTATCTCATACTATTCTTTCTAATTATGTTTCGATTTTCACGAGACTATTTGGCAACCTTATTCTCATATTTACTAATGGTGTAATTCAATGGGTTGTAAATAAATAAGACTCTTACCATCAACACATCTCTCTCTCTCTCTCTCTCTCTCTCTCTCTCTCTCTCTCTCTCTCTCTCGGCATGTATAGTAATAATGCAAGGAGATAATAGATCTATAGATTTGCAAAAGATGTGCAAGGATATGTAGGGATCCTTGCACGAGGTTGAGAAGGCCGACGACCTCGACTTGATTCTTCGAGCCTTGGACACCCAAGGACGAGTGTTAATAGGCGTTGCCCGAGTGATTGTTGTGTCCTTCCACGTCGGGCCATTTCAATCTTTTATAATCGTGATTGGAAAAATGAAGTAGATCTATGTGAGGATGCTTGGAAGAGATGGAGGAGAATGGGAAACCATTAGAATGGGATGTGTGTTGAATGTGACAAAAGTGTTTAAAAGATGGAGAATAAGAAACTTCATTTGAAATTCCCACACAAAAACCTTTGTCCCAGTTAACATTCGTCTCATTCACAATAACTTCTTATTCTCCTTCATTTCATTAAGGCCTTTGCCCTTTTCAAGACTCATCTCATTCTAATAGTTTCTTATTCTCCCACATCTCCTTCAAGCTTCTCACATACTACAATGTTTTCACGATATAGAAGATTGAAATGACCCACGTGGGAAGATCCATCAAATTAATTAAGCATTAATATATTTTTTTTATTATTGTAGTTTTTCCATATCTTGATCTATTTCGATAAAAGGTCATTTTACTATCCATGTGTATTTGGTCTATATCTCTAGCTCCCACTTCGTCTATTAATGGTTTGTACAACTATACTCTGTTTCATGACATGTTTTCCTATGCATAAATGTTAGGGTCGAATTTGATTTTTCCTAATTTATAGTTTTACGCATTTATTTAATTATAAATTATTTAATTAATTATTCAATATTATTGATTATTATTGGTCACGTATATTATTTGCGGATCAATGAGGCTCGTATAGACCAGCACGCCCTGCTCCATTATACAAAGCGCATGAGATCGGTCCAAGTATAAAAGACCCCTCCTTGTTCATTTGTAAGTATTCTATATTATCCACTCTTAATTACTTTTATCTGCTCTAGAATCATTCTCTTACACGTGTTCACTCATGAGTGCTGAAGGGGCCTCCCTCGGACAATCGTGGGCTCATCTAACATTTGTTAGGTATTGCAGTCAAGTTACCATTCGAATATTTACCTACCCCTAGAGTGGAATTTGGACCGATTACTTAATTACATTGACTTGGATTGATTTGCACTTTTGAGCAGTATTAATAAATAATGTCAGTTTTTTGCTTATTTGTGCGTACAGATATGTATTTTAAATATTTAATAGTGAACCTGGTTATTTTTATTTTGTTTGTATGTTCACAAATTTTTATTACTTGTTTAGGTTTGTTGACATATGTGTATTTTGTATGTGTTTGCACAATATAATCTTTTTCTGTAATTGGAGGAAGCCTCGTTTTGATTTTATTTGAATTCAAACTTGCATATGTTTTCTAGCTTTTATAGTAAGTGATAAAACTGGACCCATTTTGAATACGGCTGAATTTATTTGAGTGTATGATGGCTTGAATGGAATTTTTTTTAATGGTTATTGATTTTTAGTATCTGAACTGATGACACTTTGATGATTTGGTACCTCACATTTGTGATTCACCAATTTAGTACTAATAATTCATATTTTTGTTATAAACTGGTACATACTCACTTAAAAACATGAAAATTCCCCTAAGGAATTTTTTTAAAAAATTAATTCAATTTAAATTAATTAAATATTTTTATTAATATTTAACTTTTAGTGATAATTATTCAATTTTAAAAAAAAATTAATTAAGAAACACATTATTAATAAATTAATTAAGAAACACATTATTTTTTTTGGGGGTTTTCGTCCTTTTAAGTGGATAGATACTAATTTTTAAATAAATTAAAGTGCAGGTACTAAGTTGATGTATAAAAAAGAAGAAGTTAAATTCAATGTATTGAACTATTGATCCAAATTTAGAAGGCTAGTGCTTGATAAATTAATTATACATATCCAAACTGTTAGTGCGATGTATATATCCAAACTGTTAGTGCGATGTATACTTGGAGGCTTATCTTTTGATCCAAATCGCAAAGGTACCTATTGTTTGTAAAGTAAACTAGATGCATTCTAATTGCTTTTCCAAAAATTAGCTAAAATTATCACAAGCATTCTAATTGGTTTTTTATTTCCTAATAGTTGAATTAGGAATATAATATTGAGTTTTACCAAATGGCTTTGTGAGGAATCTTCCATACAAAATTCCATCGTAAGTGATAGTATTAAAGTGTTAGGCAATATAGTAAGTGGATTGTATAGATGGACCAAAACTGTTCATTTGAAAGACTGGGGGGTCGAACATAATTGTTCTCTTTACCAGGAGAATCACGGTTGTACGTCATGTACTCCGCCGTCGAACAACGCCGGTCGTGCACATCCGCGGTTTACCTTGGCGGCGGCAATGAGGAGCGGAGCGTTGTCCTCAGGCATAGTCAAGCGTAAGTCTGGAAACTGAGTTATCAAAAAAAAAATAATGATAAAAGTGGAGATGAGGACAATCAACGAGATCTGCACTTAAATAAACCAGAAAATGATAAATTTATAGAAATCAAATAGTTGTAGAAACACTAAATCACATTTGACAGAGACAGTTTTGTAGAGTCTAAAACCCATCAAGGTAGAGATGAACTAATTTGCTGCTTGATTCCGTTACCATTGTCCCGATGGAAGTAGGATCGCAAGGGGACCCGAGGCAAATTACAATTTTAGTCCTATAATTTTGGGGTGTTTGCATTTTTATTTATGTTCGAAACAAGAGCTGTAAAACATTTCTTTAACAAGTTCGCGATTTTGGTCTTAAAATCACCAGTAATAGTTTCAGAGTTAACTCAAATTAGCTAAGTCCTTGAGGGACAACTAGGTTAGCTCATACAACAAAGTTATCCACTCAATAGACTCGACTGAGCTGTTGATAGTATAACTTAGTTGTTTTCAGCTAACACTTAGAAATACAGTTGATTTGGTTTTACCAGCGGAAGATTTTTCACCCATAGAGTTTTAAGTTCGTTTTTCAACACTTGTTTTAGCAATGATTATTATCAGCAAACTTAAGCAAGTTAACTTATTAGCATATATAAAATAAAGTAAGAAATAAAGTATGCTAAAAAGCAAATAGACACGAGCAGTTTTATAGTGGTTCGAGGATGGAGTAATTCCTCTAGTCCACTCTTCTCCAACTCCTGGAGGAATCCACTAAGTAACATGACTTGGTTACAAAGCAGTTATACAGTCCGAGTCAGCTTTGATCACACAGTCTGCTACTTTTGGGACTCAGCTTCTTCACAAGACAGTTATCCTGTTATTTCAGCCTCCTTCAAACCTCTGGACATGATCACTTATCCCTCCAACAAGTTCAAAGCATTGGTTCGATCTGGAACCTCACTACTTCTCCTTCAACCTTGGAGAGTAGACCCCTTTATTCTTGAATACAATTTTTCTCTTAAAGCGATGAAGTAGTCTTTCCTTTCGAGTGTGTTGGATTGATTTCCTTCGAAGTTAGGCTTGAGGATTTCTTTGAAAAGCTTGAGAGATGTTTGTAGGTTATTGCTTGATTGCTTGTATGCTTTTGTTAAACTCGGTTACATTCTCTCACTTGATTCCTCAACCTTTTATAGTGCACATTTGAAAATTTGCCCGTTGAAGAGATAAACACAATTTTCAAATAGCACTTCTTGGTCGTTGGCTTGTCTTTTCTTGATCTGCAGAATGTGATGGTGACATTTCCTCATTTTAATGAAGTGTGAAGTTTTTCAGGTTCTAACAGACGCTCAGTGCTTCCCATTAGTTCATTCATTTTGTATGCTTGTAGGATGAGCACTTTTAGACATGACAGCATGGGCGTATTACTATAATAAGTAATGACCTTGACTTTTGTGAAACGGATCCATCACAGACGACTTGACTTGACAGCTACTTTACCCTTTTGTCTTGAGTCAGCTCCAATCTTTTAGGAACGACGTAACTGTCTGTCAGCTTTCTATTGACTTGACTGTAACTTCTCTGTCCATCACTCAGTTGTCTCACAGCTGGGTCTTCACTTCAATCTTCAGTCGAGTCTTGTAATTTTCAACTTGGTTGACTTCAACTCAGCTTATACAACCCTACAAGTTGAATTTCATAGAAAATATGGTGTCAACTTTCTAATCTAAGTTTTACATGGCATCATCAAAATCTATACAAAAGTTTTCTCAACAATTTCTCCCTTTTTGATGATGCCAAAACATAAATAAACAGTAAAGCAAATAGTGCAGAAAATAAAAAATGATTATGTAATATAACATTTTATTGAGCATATCATTCTTTGCACTTTACAACACTTTTTACAATGTATCATCATGTACAAGGTAACAGAACTATATACATACATGTATAAGAGCATCTACAATTTATATCAGAGCAATTTTGTATAACACAAAGTACTTACAGATATGTGTATTTACAGCTAAGTAAAATACAACATGAAGGGGTTCAGCCATCTTCAACGCCTCGACTGCTTCCTTCTTCTCTCATCCTCTTCTGCTCTTCTTCGATCCTCTTCAGCTCTCCTTCTCTTTCTATCTACTTCATCCCTAGTTTTCTTTTCATAGGCTCTTTTGGCAGCTGGATCATCCCTTCTCTGCCTTTCTTCCCATTCTTTGTTGAGCCTGATGTTTTCCCCTGCTTGCCTTCTTCTGGCTTCTTCATTCCTTCTTTCCACTTCAATGTTAGCTAAAATATCCAGCCTAACCCAGTAGTTTATCCCTTTTTTCTGTGGATCTACATATCGAACATCTTTAGGTCTTGGCTATGATAGAGTACCTCTGCCTCTTCCACCACTGCCAAACCGTTCCCTTCCTCTTTGCGACTCAGCTCCTCCTTTTGGAGTGTACTGTACGGGTGCCTTAGTAGTCCGCTGACTACTTGAACTCTGATGCCTTTCAGCTGATTTGCACAAATCCAATCCTTTTTCCCAATAGAGATCGCACGCCTGAGGTGGAGTCATATTCCTGAAAAATCCTTCTAATGTTAGAGTTTGAAATTCCTCTAAGGATCTTGGCTCAGATCCTGCATCAGGTATAGTTAACTCACGAGGGGGTTTCACAGCTGGGGAATCCTTTAGTAATCCAGCTGGGGGGCCTTCAAACTTTGCTTTTATGTTCTCTATCCTGTCATGTTGCCTTTCAGCTACCTTCTCAAACTCAGCTTCAATGGTTTCTCTAGATTTCTTAAAGGCCAAAATAGTTTTTTCTTAAATAAACAAATCTTGAGGCAGCTGACTCAGGATATATGCTGTTACATTTCCTTGCTGAGGGGTTTGAGCAAGCATGATTTTCCAGGGCGGTTTCTTCATTTCACTACTTTCCCCCTTGTTGCTTGCATCCCCCTTACTTCCACCTTCTTTATTTCCTTCCCCCTTATTGGTATCATCACCAAGGGGTAGAGTCGACTAAGGGAATACTCCTCCCAGGAGTAGATCAGGCTTCTTGTTGGTCATGTTCATTTTTTCATGACTCTCGGAGTGTGTTGTTCAAAACTCAGACCGCAATGCTTTTGTTTTAGCTGCCATTAGCTCCATTTCAGGTTGGAGCACCATAATCTCCGTGCGCATGTTGGCCTCTATCTTTTGAAGTTCTGGCTTGTGTTGTGCCTTCAGCAACTCCATATCACTCTTGTGCGATTGATCCATCCTGAAGATATGATCCCTCTGTCTCTACTGAAATTTGGCGTTCTTTGAGCTCCATATCACCATCTTGGAAAATAAAGATTTGAAATGCGTAACCCAGTCACACCTTAGTGCTTTCGTTTGTCCTATCCATTCCCTGATTCTCAAAACCGTTCCTTGGATATCTCATGTGATACTGGCATCTCTGTTGTCTGACCGTTGGTTGAGTGCTGCGAATACTCTTTCCATATTCTCTATTATAGTACATATGGCCTTTGAAGGCTTTTCGAAAGTCGGCTGCATCAGCAGACTGCTCTTCTAGCCACACAACATCAATATCTGAACCAATCGACACCATTGTGCTGTCAGCAGGAGTTCCAAGTTCTCCAGCTGGGACTTGGATATGGCACTTAGAACTTTCAGCAGTTGACTTTGCTTCCAAGGGGACATGAGCCTCGAAAGGGAAATAATCAGCGAATAGATCCTCAGGAAAAATAGGTATCTCCACTCCTTCTGCTTCTGGAGCCCTACCCTTTTCCTTCAAAAGTTCTTCAGCTCTTTGTGCCTCGGCTGTCTCAGCATCATCGGCATCTTGTGCAGCTGTGTTACCCTACTGAGCTGACTGACCCTTAGCTTTCTTAACAACTTCATTGGCATCAGTAGTTTCTTCCTGTTAAGTAGACGGTTCCTCAGTTGATTTGTCACCATCATGGGAATGTGATGGTACCATGGAAGGTGTGCCATCAACCAAAGTAAAATTGATTGGAGAAGCTTTGTCACTAGCTTGCCTCCTTTTTGCCAGGGCCTCCTCAGCAGCGGTGTCCTCTGTTGATTTTTCAATGTGACTGGACTCAGCTTCATCGTCTGTTCCCAAGAACTCTACATCAACATGTTCTTGAGAGTCATGAAGAGCACTCATATCTTCTTCTTCCATTGATTCTTCCTGAAGGGCAGGCACATGTTCTTCACCTTGCTTACCCAGGGAAGTCTCAACCTCCTCTGGGCCTTCTTTACCCTCAGCAGTCTTAATCGATGATGGGCCTTCAGCCATCCCTTTTGTAGTCTCAACCACAACAGGATCTTCTATAATTATCCATTCAGCAGACTGAGCTACTTTGGGGTCTTCAATGGCATCCGTTGGAGTCTCAACTCATAGGGTTGCACTTTCAGAGCCAAGAGTATCAAATCTCGTGGCTTCACTTCCAACATTTGCCTTGGCTGCATCAGCAACTTCATCGGCATGTATGGCAGTTGGAATTTTAGCTGAGACAGTTGAAACCATCTGAGCCTCGTTAACCCCACTCTGTTGTACATTGATAGTCTAACCTTTGCCTCCAAACTTCTCTTGGGTGTTGTCTCCCAAAGCCTCCTCTGACCCAACTGTGGTGGTTTGAGTTTCCCCCTCAGCTGGCGCACTAGTTGAGTCTTGATTAGTGGGTCACTCAAAACCTGAAACTCGGTTTCTTTTCCTGTTGAGTGAGTAGCCGATGGGGCAGGTGTCACAACACCTTTATCAGGGATAGGCTTGGCTAAGGTTCCCTTTTCTACTCCATCCTTAGCTTCACCGCCAATTCTCCTGGTATTTTCATCCTCCGCGTGCACTGGAGAAGTGGTGGCATCAATCACCCTCACCATATTCAAAATATCTGGGCTAGGAGAGATAATAATTGAAGATGACTCTCCTTGGGCCGTTCCCAGTTATTTCTCGTGCAGCTCTTTGGATTCTAGGATAGCTTGCCTCAGTTCAGCCTTCTCCACTGCAGCAACATGGTCTATTTCTTCCACATCACTATCACTGCTAGCTGACTGTTGGGCATGTTTTGGGATTTCTGTGAGGAAACAGTGTGAGGTTTTAGAGATTCCTCAACAACCTTTGCCTTATCCTTCTCCTTTGTTTTCTCCTCATCCTTCTTCTCATATAGAATGGTTGAGCAAAAATCTGGGTCGAGTGCGGAACTAACAACAATATTCCCTAGAAAGCTTAGAAGCTCTTCTTCTTCTATAAATTCAGGGCTTTGGAATTGATGCCTGGCATAACTTAGCTTCCAGTTTCTCCAGATCCTCAGCCTTTCTTGAATATCAGGGTAGGCAGGAGACAACATCACAAGATCATCGTCCTCCTCCTCTATAGGCTCGATGGGTCTCCTCCTCAGAGGTTCTTGCATCTTTTTGAGGAGAGTGGATAGCTAACTCCTCACCCTGGTCAGCTATGTCCACTTATTTTTCTTCAGCTATCTCACAGACAACTGTCTCATCCACACTCTACTGATCACCACTAGCAGTCCCCACGACAATCTTCCGTTGTTTGCCAACAACAGTCTCCTATTCTTCCTCAGCTGTGTTTTCCTCACCATCTTTCTTTTGCACGGACTGTTGTTCTTCCTCAGTAGTCTCCTTCACCACTTATGTGCCAGACTCGGCTGGCTTTTCTAAGGTTGATCTTCCACCAATCGTCTTCTCTTGGTCTTAACTAATGAAACTTCAGGTTCCACAACATCTGGTTCTTCAGCTGTGAAAGATGATTCTCCCAACTTCAGTTTCTTTGCTGCAGCTAGCTTCCTCGACATAGTTGAGCATTTCTTCTTTATGATTGGACAAGGTGCAAGAGATTCCTTCTCAATCTCGGTTGCTGGGGCAGGTGGGGGGTCTTCCTCGGCTGTAGGGGCCGGTGCAGGATTTGCTGCAACAACTTTCTTCTTCCTTTGCACAGGCTTCAGAGATGGAGCCTTTGCAATAGCAACAGTATCCTCGGGGACAGGCTCAGCTGACTCGCCATCACTCGTGTCAGCTCTGCTTGCATGGGATTTCCTCTGAGTAGCTGAGAGGTTAGTCTTGAAATTTTCTTGTTCACGTGGAAAGGTTTCCCATTCCTTAGAGGAATGCCCTTCACCTCCATCAAATGGCCAATCACCAGACCATATCCCAACGAGCTTACGAATAGACCAGCATCACTTATGGTCTTGTTCATCACATTCTGGTAGATTCTGCTGAAGATGAACTCATCCCAATTCACCTTTTTCTCTTCCATAATAGCATCCATCACAATCAGCTTAGTCCTTGACAGCTGATTGAAACTGCCAGACTTCATGTCAACGCATTTGGATACCACGTCCATGAGTTTGTGTAGGTCCCAAGAGGTGAGTTGTAAGATTTAGAAGGAGGGTTGAATAAACCTTTTGAAATTCTCGACTTAGTCCTTTTAAATAATTTTAACAGAGTTAGCTCAAATCAGCTAAGTCCTTGGGGGGCAACTAGGTTAGCTTACTGCAACAAAGTTAACCGCTCAACAGACTCGACTGAGCTGTTGATAGTATAACTCAACTGGGTCACCTAACACTTAACTTTTCAGTTGATTTGGTTTTGTTCAGCGGAAGACTTATCACACTTGATGTTTTAAACTTGTTTTTAACACTTGTTTTTAGCAAGGTTATTATCAGCTAGGTTTAGCAAAATTAAGTTAACAACATATATCAAAAATATGCAGGAAAGTAAAGTGTTGTAAGGTGTAACGCCCCGAAATTTTGAACTATAAAATGTGTGAAAATATTCATTTTATCATTTTATTTATAAGAAACACACCTCGTTATATCGAGCAATTTAATTTTTCAAAAGAATAATAATTATAGCGGAAGCAATCGCATAACATAATTGGAATAAAATTTGTTACCCACATATAACTCTAAAAGGTCATTTGACAGTGAAAGACTTTGAAACAATCGCGTATATACGTTTATTTATAAGAGAAAACAGGCCTGTAAATATATTTCTTTCAAAATTCAATAGCAATAGCGGGAGCAAATTATAAAGTGTAGAAAATTCATATATTCATTTATTTCTAAGAGATTCGCACATTTACTAATCTATATAAAAAAATATCCCTTTTAGTCTATTTGCATAAATAAACTTAGAAAATCATAGTAATTCATCATTTATTATCTCAACTCGAAATTTTCCTAGAAACTGAATGTTTGTTCTCAACACCAATCAATTATCACACAGAGTCTAGCATCGTAGGTAAATACTTAGAAAATAATAATTTGTTTAACAATTTCTTATCCGATTGAAAATTAATATTTAGAAAAGACATCACTCTAGTACTTGCATAGGAAAATCATAATTCATATAATCATTTCTTATTAAATTGAAAACAACATTTAAAAATTAAAAGACATTACTCCAGTAGTTTCATAGGCCACTCATTATCTACCGCCAATAACCATCGCCGACTCCTTAACCTGAAAAATCTGATTATATATCTGGGGTGAGCGACACAGCTCAGTGGAGTATAAATTGTCCAAGCTAAATACACAGATATCTCACATAGGCATGCAAATACAATCCAATAGGACATATCATAGATCTTTTGAAAAACCATGGACATAGACAATAGGTAGCACTGCAGAGGTTCCACCTGAGGGATACATCGACCCCGGACCTCTTGAGTCCCTGGCTCAATAGAGCCTAAGCAACTGTACTACACATTCATGCAAAATAATCTAAGCATTTAACAAGGACAATAAAGTTTAGAAAACAAACCCCACCTCGAAACTTTGCTTGAAAAATAGTAGAATGAATTTGATGCAATATCCCTATTGAACTTCAGAGCTCGCCGTCCTCGTCGCCTAACATGGAAATATATACTTCTTAGTCTTAGAAGTCAAAACTTAAGTATTAGCCTCGATATCGGAAGCACTAAAATCACATTCGTGGAAGCTCACGGTATTTTCCTAAGGTTTAGGTTTGAACAATACTAAATCTCTGCGCAATTGGGATCGAATAATATTTTCTCATAAATCATTTACTATAATTATTCAATATTTTTACAGTATATAATATATTCAAAAATAGATATCATATAAATATTTCACGAAGATTCGAAATGTTTAGCTATTAGATTTGAATTTGTGAAACTGAAATTGTTGTAAGATAAAATCTTGCACAACTATGGACGAAAAATCATATTTAAATAAATGTAGCACTATCGAATCTGAAATTTTAACGACATATAATGCACATACCATAGTATCACATATCCAAACATAATAACATATTAAATTCGTTAACTCTAGGTTTTAAATTTTATAAACTAAAACTTTTGTTATTGCTAAAATTGTAATGTCTTGGAAACTAGTTAATATGTAAATAAATATATGTTGGAATGATCTGATATTTTACCACACGGTATAAAACATTATAATACATAACATATCCAAACTTCAGATATTTTTAAGGTCTTTATACATGGTTTCTATAATTTGTAAATCAAAAACAGAGTATATTCAAAATTTGCAAAGCATGAATGCGAATTTCATATAAAATAAAATACAACTCAAAATTATATTAAATTTTAACTGAATATTTTAAACATATGCTAACATAACATAGTAAAATGTCACGAATTTTGGATATGTATAAGTAGGGTTTTGGAATTTCTAAAACGAAAACAGAGAATAACATAAATTCTGGCATCTTAGTTTGAAAATTCAATAACTACAAAAGTACTCATAGGATTAGTATGAAATTTTAACAATACAATAAAAACGTCATTATGAATAAAATATTAAAATTTCATAAATTTCGGAATAGCATATATTGGGTTTCAAAATTTATAAAAAAACATTACCTTAGGAGTTGAGAATGAAATAGGGAAGGCAATTGAGGGATCATGGCGTTGAAGAGAAACTTCGTCGAGGTTGTATGGTAGACTATGGGGCTGTGGTGGTGCAGAGAATAGAGCTGGAACATTTTTTTTTTCGTTTGACCTCTCTAATGTGGTATAATAAAACCCTAATAATGAAAGAGTCCTAATATATTTACCCTAGATAGTTTCCTAAGCACCTTAGGATTCCTTATGGGCTATGTAATTGGATAATCAATCCAATAATAATAATATTCACTAATGGACTATCTAACTAATTAAATACACTTTTTTTTTCGGGTGTTACAAACTCCCCTTCTTAAAAAAAATTTCGTTCTCGAAATTTAGTTAACTTGATTCAAACTCCAATCATGTCCAAGTATCTTGCTACAATCTCATCATCTCATTCTCAAGTTGCCTTGTCCTGGATCAATTGTGTCCTAGTAATTGTTGTTATAAGCAGACTCTACTAAAGGTAAATATGCGTCTCAATCATCCCTCAAAACCAAAATACATGTCCTATAGAATAGCATTGTTCTTTCAGTGTTTTCATCCGTCTATAGATGCTATCGTCCACTAAAATTTATCTTTGTAACTCATAGGTGAACGGTGTACAATATACAATGTGCTTAATCTAATATCACAGTTCTTCCTTAAGTACAACCAAAATTCCATTGTAGGCTAATACACCATTAGCAACTATAACAAATTCGTTGAGGTCTGCGATTAGATTATGGTTTCTCATCCTGCATAAAACTTATATGCCACTTGTATCTCATTAAATCTTATTTCTAAGTACAAGTCATTCAACCATTGTTTCAATAATTGATTTCAATACACTAGAAGGTGTTACACTCGATTATCAACTTAGCAAACTCTCTCGTCAAGTATTCTTATTCTACTGGTAAACTGGTCAATCCTTATTTAACTTCTTAGAAATTATCCGCACACTTCTTCATCCATTGAAACTTCACATTTTCTTGTCACTCCAGTCCTTGGAATTGAACTCTTAACTATACTTCATTCTTTCTAGAAACCTCGAACTTATTCACAATCGTAACTATACTCCTTTGATTAATAACTTCAACTTTAACCAGGTTAATTTATATTCCTCATACGTAACAATCTGACCAACCAATATTACACAGTCTAACCATAATTTAAATTATTAAAATTCAGTGGTTGATATCGAGACCTTAAATCGATCCTAAATAAGATACTAGCTCCATTAAGTAATCAAACGGATCATTTATCCTTAGCACCGGTACTTGTTTTGTAATCAAATAGATTCTCCATATAATCAATATACTCCATAGATCCATCTTATCTTAACATGATTGACTCTTCTCATGGTGATACTCTAAGTTGGATAAGTCCTTTAATCAATAATTCTTATAATTGCACATTTAACTCTTATAATTCCTTCAACCCCATCTTATGGGTGAATTTGATACCGTATCGTCCCAAGTAAAAAGTCAATGGTGAAATCTACAAGTGTATCATATGGAATCCCAAATAAAAGTTTCTAAAAATATATATCATAATCTCGAATAATTAGCATATTGACCATTATCAAATCAAAGATTGGGAACCTACTAAACTAACCAAATACTTTGATAATTTCCATTCTTAAACTTTCTGTTGCTTTCTTTCCTGACACTAGTCGGGGTACAGTAGCCTTTGTTCCATAGAAAAATAAACTCATGCATTGAAATATTACCTCCTAACGTACTTTATTGACTCTTACGAAGTTAGCCCATGCTTAAGATCACATCAAAATTTCTCATCCTATAACATATAAATCCACTTCTAAATCCTTTCCATTAACCTTCAGTTTCATGACTTTAGACATCTGAACAAGAATTATTACATTTCCAAATGATATACAAACACCATAACTATATCAATGTATTATCAATTACTCTTGAAAAACAATGAACATGGCGTAAATCATGAATATTCAACTAAAGTCTATCCAAAATCTATGTTGCTAGGATTCTACTCATAGTCAATCCTGACATTCTCGATTGCTTATAAATTCGTAATGAATCTCATGTATTCTATCACAGGTCCTCTTCCAAGTCCTCTAGAGTCTATATTATCCTTTCCATAATTCCATATGGTGTATCAAAACCTTGTAGTCAATAGCTCTATGGTACATGTGTATTGCATCAATAAATAAAGCAATTTTTTTTTCTACAGTAGAAATAATGTGATTTGTCAGTAGCAGTAGCAATGACAATAGAATGTCAATAGCAGTAGCAGTAGCAAGAGAACTTTTGAAATTTTAATTCGCACCTTGGCGTTGGAGTTGGCGTAGCATAGCAGTGGTGGATATATAATTCTTTTCCATTACATTCGAAATTATTATTTACTCATTATCAGAATTACACACACGAAAATTACATAAGATATTTTACAAGTCTACAGGAAAGTAGACCAGCTCTGATACCATCTGTAACGCCCCAAAATTTGAATTATAAAATGCGTGCAAATATTCATTTTATCAATTTTTTTTGATAAGAAAGACATCTCGTTATATTAAGCCATTTAATTTTTCAAAAGAATAATAATTATAGCGGAAGCAATCGGATAACATAATTAGAATAAAATTTGTTACCCACATATAACTCTAAAAGGCCATTTGACAATGAAAGACTTTAAAACAATCGCGTATATACGTTTATTTATAAGAGAAAACAGGCCTGTAAATATATTTCTTTCAAAATTCAATAGCAATAGCGGGAGCAAATTATAAAGTGTAGAAAATTCATATATTCATTTATTTCTAAGAGATTCGCACATTTACTAATCTATATAAAAAAATATCCCTTTTAGTCTATTTGCATAAATAAACTTAGAAAATCATAGTAATTCATCATTTATTATCTCAACTCGAAATTTTCCTAGAAACTGAACGTTTGTTCTCAACACCAATCAATTATCACACAGAGTCTAGCATCGTAGGTAAATACTTAGAAAATAATAATTTGTTTAATAATTTCTTACCCAATTGAAAATTAACATTTAGAAAAGACATCACTCTAGTAGTTGCATAGGAAAATCATAATTCGTATAATCATTTCTTATTAAATTGAAAACAACATTTAAAAATTAAAAGACATTACTCCAGTAGTTTCATTGGCCACCCATTATCCACCGCCAATAACCATCGCCGGCTCCTTAACCGAAAAAATCTGATAATATATGTGAGGTGAGCGACACAACTCAGTGGAGTATAAATTATCCAACCTAAATACACAGATATCTCACATAGGCATGCAAATACAATCCAATAGGACATATCATAGATCTTTTGAAAAACCGTGGACATAGACAATAGGTAGCACTGCAGGGGTTCCACCGAGGGATACATCGACCGAACCTCTTGAGTCCCCTCGGCTCAATAGGGCCTAAGCAACTGTACTACACATTCATGCAAAATAATCTAAGCATTTAACAAGGACAATAAAGTTTAGAAAACAAACCCCACCTCGAAACTTTGTTTGAAAAATAGTAGAATGATTTGATGCAATATCCCTATTGAACTTCAGAGCTCGCCGTCCTCATCGCCTAACATGGAAATATATACTTCTTAGTCCTAGAAGTCAAAACTTAAGTATTAACCTCGATATCAGAAGCACTAAAATAACATTCGTGGAAGCTCACGGTATTTTCCTAAGGTTTAGGGTTCAACTTGGTAGGTTTGAACAATACTAAATCTCTGCGCAATTGGGATCGAATAATATTTTCTCATAAAACATTTACTATAATTATTCAATATTTTTACAGTATATAATATATTCAAAAATAGATATCATATAAATATTTCACGAAGATTCGAAATGTTTAGCTATTAAATTTGAATTTGTGAAACTGAAATTGTTGTAAGACAAAATCCTGCACAACTATGGAAGAAAAATCATATTTAAATAAATATAGCACTATCGGATCTGAAATTTTAACGACGTATAATCAACGTACCATAGTATCACATGTCCAAAAATAATAATATATTAAATTCATTAACTCTAGTTTTTGAATTTTATAAACTGAAAATTTTGTTATTGCTTAAACTGTAATGTCTTAGAAACTAGTTAATATGTAAACAAGTATACATTGGAATGATCTGATATTTTACCATACGGTATAAAACATTATAATACATAACATATCCAAAATTCAGATATTTTTAAGGTCTTTATACATGGTTTTAAGAATTTATAAATCAGAAACATATTATATTCAAGATTAGGAAAGCGTGAAAGCGAATTTCATATAAAATAAAATACAACTCAAAAGTATATGAAATTTTAACTAAATATATTAAACATATGATAACATAACATGATGAAATGTCACGAATTTTGGATATGTATAAGTAGGGTTTTGGAATTTCTAAAACAAAAATAGAGAATAACATAAATTTTGGCATCTTAGTTTGAAAATTCAATAACTACAAAAGTACTCATCGGATTAGTATGAATAACAATACAATAAAAACGTCATTGTGAATAACATAATAACATTTCATAAATTTCTGAATAGCATATATTGGGTTTCAAAATTTATAAGAAAATTACCTTAGGAGTTGGGAATGAAATAGGGAAGGCAATTGAGGGATCATGGCGTTGAAGAGAAACTTCGTCGAGGTTGTATGGTAGACGATGGGGCTGTGGTGGCGCAGACAATAGAGCTGGAACATGTTTTTTTTTTGTTTGACCTCTCTAATATGGTATAATAAAACCCTAATAATGGAAGAGTCCTAATATAATTACCCTAGGTAGTTTCCTAAGCACCTTAGGATTCCTTATGGGCTATGTAATTGGATAATCAATCCAATAATAATAATATTCACTAATGGACTATCTAACTAATTAAATACACTTTTGTTTTTCGGGTGTTACATAAGTAAAATGACACAAGCAAATTTTGTAGTGGTTCGAGGATGTGGTAATTCCTGTAATCCACTCTTCTCCAACTCTTGGAGGAATCCACTAAGTAACAGATCAGATTACAAATCAGTTATCAGTCCGAGTCAGCCTTGATCACACAGTTGGCTACTTCTGGTACTCAACGCCTTCACAAAACAGCTGTCTTGCTACTTCAGCTCCCTTCGAACCCTTGGAATTGATCACACAGCTTTCCAACGAGCTTAAATCTTCTGGTTCGACCTTGAACCTTACTACAACTCCTTCAACCTTGGAAAGTAGACCCTTTAAGTTCTTTAAACTGTTTGCACTTCAACTTGATGAAGATTTTTTTCCTTCACTGAGTGTGTAGGATCGAGTTCCTTCGAGTTTTGGCTTGAGGAATGTCTATGAAAGCTTGAGTGTATTTTCTCATGTTTGCTTGCTTGTATTGCTTGTTAAATCTACGAAATTGGACACCTTCTCTCACTTGCTTCCTCAGCCTTTTATAGTGCTTATTTGAAAATTTTCAGACCTTACCTTTATAATGTTTTGACTCTTCTCATTTTGAACTCTTCTCATCAGCTGAGGTAGTTTCTGCAAGGTTTCCTTCTTTTTACACATAACAATTGTCCATGTGTATATTGAATAATCATCCACCATCACTAAGGTGTATTTCTTTCCCGCGATACTTATTTGGTTCAACAGGACCAAATAAATCCATGTGCAATAAATGCAATATCCTGGTTGAAGAGGACTTGGCTTGTCCTTGAAAGATGACTTAATTTGTTTTCCCATCTGGCATGCATCACAAATGCGTTCCTTCTTATACACTGAGTCAGGCAATCCTTCTACAAGATGACTCCTTGCAAGCTTGTTGATTGTCTTGAAATTTAGGTGACTCAGCTTCTTGTGCCACAGCCAACTTGATTCGGTTATACTCTTTGCTAGCAAACATGTGCTTGGTGTAGTTGTTGACCAATCCACTACATACATGTTCTTCTGCCTTTGTCATAGAGTTGGTTGATGCTTAGCAGATTGAAGTTGAGGCCTTTAACATATGCTACATCTGTGATCTCTAATCCATTCTTCCTGATGGATCCAGTGCCTTTGATTTCCCTTGGAGCTTCATTTCCTCCAAATATGAATTTAGCACCTTTGATTTTCTTGAACTTTGACAGATTTTTCTTGTTCCCTATCATATGTCTTGAACAACCACTATCCACGTACCGGGTTGGCACTCAACTGTTCCTTGAACTTACAATCAAGAAAACTAATTTCTAGGTACCCATACTTGCCTGGGTCCTGAGGGGTTAGTGCTATAAGATGATCCAACCAATCTGTAACCAGATGATCTGACTCTAAGAGGTTGCCACCTATCAGTTCCATAATCATAATGCACATTTGCAAATTGCTTGGGGGCTTTAGGATCAAAAAACTATCTCTTTTGTCTGTATGCCTGTGTGTGTTTGAGCATTTGCTTTCTTGGGGTAATAGTGGAAATTCCGTGCATACTGGGCTTTGTGCTTGGGTGCATATATCCACTGATTATAGCTCTTTTTCCTTGGGAATGACCTATGATGATGTTGAGGTCTTTTACACTTTGGCTTGTATCCTATGGGTCTTGGCTGATATCTCATTTGGTTATTCCAATCAGCCTGGCTTGGGTAGTTTCTACCATTCCCATCATGTGATTTTTTTTGCTGAAATCTCTGGGGTTTAGGGTTTTGGTAACTCTGTTTGGATTTCACCGAGTATTTCCTGTTTGAAGTTTGTTGATGGACTCTTCTGAATTTAGTTTTAGTTGTCCTGTTAGCATACTCAGCTGGCTTCTTGCCTTTTCCCTTGTATCCAAGGCCAACTTCGTTGTGATTTTGTTTTTGAGTGGGTGTTGGTGCAACATATGGTGCATTGGATTTTTGGACTCCCTTATTGCTTGAGGATCCTTTCTCCATAACCACTCTTGGGACTTGGGGATTCACAAAGGAATTAAATCCAATGCTTATCTTGTGACCACTTTCTTTTTGAATCATTATAAGCTCATCCAATAATTTGTATGCCTTAGTGAATGATGCAATCACATTCTTAAGATCCTTTTGTAAGTCCAAGCGGCTACGATAATCTAGAGGGGGGTGAATAAATTATCACCAGCCAAGACAAGAATGAAAGTGCGGGAAGTAAAAAAAATGCATCGATTTATAGAGCTTCACCCCACCTAGGGATTACGTGCTCTACCACCCCAGTATATCCGTGATGGGTTTCAAAAAATAAAAAAAAATTATTAATTACCAAAATTAATACAACAACACCTACAACATCACCTTGAAGAGCACCACACTCTTCTTCAACACCACCTTGGAGATTACAACAATCACCCTAGAAGATTACCAGAATCTTCTTTCAACGGCACCTTGTGAAGATCACCACAATCTTCAACCTTGAAGAACGCCAAATTCTTCAACACCTCAAAGAGAACCACACTCTTCAATAAGAAGATTACCACAATCTTCTTGCACCTAACACCTAGATCACCCAAGTGTGTTCTTACCACAAGAACACTCACAAGGATATCTTGTGTTGAACGATGACCACAAAAATTCAAGATTACAACTCTATAATGAACAATACAAATTTGAGTGCAAGTGTAATCAAGAATTAAGCCTAGACCTCAAGATGTGAAAGTGTAAGACCTTAGGCTATTAGAACAAGAATATTGAAATAGAAGAACAAAAGTGTTTGCTTGAATGTATCTTGTTGTGTTGTATTATTCTCTCTTGTTGTGTTACTTCAAATCTTCCTCTATTTATAGGAGATGATTGATCATGGATAGGCTTCTCTTGGGAACTGATTTCTACAAAAAAAAAATGCAATTAAAATCAAGATTATAGCTGTTAGAAATCAACCCCATAATTTAAGAAAAAGTTGTTTGCAAACTCAACGGATAGTTTTGGACAAACTCAACGGATATGTTGCCTATAGGGCGACCGGTTGACCTCAAAACAGATGAGTTGTCCATTTTTTTATCAAAAATGAACTTCAAGAAATACTCCGAAGAAATAGTAAAAACATTTTAGACCGATCGGGAGTATTTGGACAACATTTAGGAACATTGTTTTGGTGTAAAAACACATTAACACAAAATCATCAAAAGTGTTGTCCAATATTTGTCGAAAATAAACTTTAAGAAATTCTCCGAAAAATTAGTAAAAACATTTTAAATCATTTAGGAGTATTTTGACAACATTTAAAAACATTGTTTTGGTGTAAAAACAAAATCATCAAAATCATGATAAAAACATATATATAACAAACTCCCCCTTTTTGATGATTACAAACCAAAACAATTTAAAGAGGTCGATTTTGAAAACAAAAGAATTTTCCGGTTTAAAAATAAATATCCGTTGACAGTGACAAAATTCCATACATAATAATCACAAGGATGGGAGTAAAGATTTTCAAAAACATTTTTGCAAAAACTCCCCCTATCAATATGCATTACAAGAGTAATATAGAAGCAATCAACCAAAAGCTAAAAGCTCAGCTTTTACAAATTGAGCTTAAGTATCAAAGGCTTATAAGCTCCCCCTGTCAACAAAACATCATTAGTCATGTAAATAAGTCCATAATACATCAAAATGGACTAAGTATGATCCACAACTTTTGGCTTTTAGTAGCCACATCTTATAGCTTCTTTCGTGAGCTTATTTTAGCTTCTTTGAGCTAACGAGCCAATTTCCTGTTTCTCCCCCTTTGGAATCATCAAAAATAATGTTAGCACGATAAAAACATCATATATCCATATCAAAGTGCGCAATTTAACCGATTTATCGAGCTATTGGTCATTAAGCTTAAAATTCCAAAAGCTAAGGGAAGAGTTGATCATATGACTTGTAAAAGCTCATTTGATTGGCAAAACATGATCTCTATAAATGTATAAGACTTTTAAAATCGAAAGAATCGTGAAGGTGATGAATTTTTCATTGAAACATTTTATCGAACACTTGGCGGGCGTCAAATAATAAGTAGGATGTATATGGTCATTGTAAAAATAACCAAGCCAAATTTTTCATCACCAAAAGAAATTTTACAAATATCATCCAACAACAATCATCATGTCCAACATAAATATATAAGATTTCCAACAAGATATTAAAGATGAAGCACATTCTCAAGGGTTCAACCCAATTGAGATAAATAGGAAGAATTCTTACCAAGTAATCGGAGATGTCGAGTATCAAGGATGATATAGTAATAGTATAAACTCAAAAAAATATAATTTTCAAGACAGAAATCATTTTGAGTGAATTGTGTGTGGAATTTGCAAAGGGGTTCGAGTTTAGAAGAAAATGATCAAAAATGACAGTTTTAAGGACAGAAGCATTTTTAACCCTGAAATCACATAGGGCGACCGGTCCCTGTACCTGGTCAACCGATTGACCTCTCTGTCGATCGGTGTCTGAACACCAGTCCAGTTTCTGTCCGAATATAGCACCAAAAAACTGATTTTTCACCCCTAAGTTTTTAAAATTGTACGAAATACGAACATAGATCTCATTCAATATACATTATGCCTAAACAAGCTCGAAATGAGGTAAAAGACTCGGCGGTTAACGATTAAAAGCAAATGTCCGCGAGTTATCTTTGAAACGGAATTAAACACATCTCAATTTTTCATTTTTAGAAACGCAATCCCTTAGAAAAAGATATCAGATCTCAATATGTTTAGTTCGATTATGACGAACCATATTTTGAGAAATTATAATCACTGGACTTGTTATCCCAAAAATATGAACGTTTTAAAACTTTGGATAAACAAGTCATAAGAAGTGCCTTTCAAATATTTGAAAATTTCTTTTAACGGCACTTTGATGAGATTCGTTGGGATAGTTTTGAAGTCGAGCATATAGACATAAGGCATAAAATATGTCGAGTCTAAATGAGTAATAGACGTAGATAGACATACCTCGAATTTGTTTGTTAACCAATATGCCTTTCTCAAACTTGATCAGTCATGATGTAGGTTTCCAGAGGAGGAGAGACGTTTCTTCCATCCTTAATGCCGAACTTCTTGAAAAGTTCTTTTGTATATATTGATTGTGAAATGTAGATACCTTCTTGGCATTGTTTAATTGAAATCCAAGGAAGAAGTTAAGTTCCCCCATCATGCTCACCTCAAATTCACCTTGCATCAACTTAGAGAGTTTCTTGCACAAAGATTCATTAGTAGCACAAAAAATAATATCATCAACATAAATTTGCACAAGTAAGCAATCTTGCCCTTTTTTCAAAAAACAAAGAGAGTAGTATCAACTTTACCTCTTGTAAAACCATTTAAAAATGCGGATTTAACATCCATTTGGTAGAGCTTGATTTTTTTTTAAACAAGAGTAGGCAAGTAAAATGTGAATAACTTCAAAAACATGCTACGGGTGCGAATGTTTCAACATAATCAATACCTTCTACTAGACAATACCATTGAGCTACTAACCTTGCCTTGGTCATCAAGCTTGTTCCGGAATACCGAAAATTTCTGCAAAATCTTACAAGATATCTTGCACAAGAGCATAGTAATAGACACTATAACAAGTAACACATACTATGCTTTAAAGAAAATCATCAAGAGTTCAATAAAAACATGTAAGTTCAAATATGCTTATAGGAAGCTATATAAGGTCTCTTTTGAAATTTGAAAATCCGAGAGCATGTAATTGAGACCTCATTTACAAGAAGTATTTGAATAAGAGTTTTGACAATAATGAATATGTGCAATCAAATGCATAATTTTGAGAGGAGGATAGAAATCGAATGATTTATCAAAAAAAATATAATCCTTTACAAGTCTCGGATAAAAAGAGCTTTATCGAATAGTGTCTTTCAAAAATCGAAAAATCCTCTTAATGGCACTTGTATGAAATACTTTGAAATATCTTGAAAAGCAAGCACATAGGCATATAGCAAGAATATATCGAGTCTATGAGATGAATACCAATGATGAGCGTACCTCAATAGTTTATGTCACTTTTGATATATTATGACGTAGATGATCATTTATGAAGATATATATCCTACACAATTCTTAAACAATTCTTGCACAAAATATAATGGTAAAAGTGTAGGCTAAAACAATAATCCATGTCACAACTATGCTTATGCTATATAAATCCATAAGAGATAATAAAACACATTATTCTAGGTAAATTCACAAGAGTTTTTATGAGCATTATACAAGGTCTCCTTATCAAAATATTTTAAAAACACAAATATATATTGAAGACCTTAGTTTTAAAAATAAATATTTGAAAACTCATTTTACAATTAAGACACAAATAAAAACATGCATAATAACAAAATAAAATGCATATTTAAATAGGGAGATACGGTTTACCAATTATGCCATTTACATGGGTTTGTCTTTCCCATTGTTGATGATATCTTCTCATTTGAAAATCATCTTGTTAATGATAACTTCTCCAATTGCTCCATTTCCAAGAATTGTTACCTTCCCATTGTTGATAATATTTTCTTCTTGGAAATTCATTGTGGTGATGTCTTCTCATTTGATCAAATGGTATGGACATTTGGTGTCTTCTTGGCGGTATGACTTTTCTTCGATTATTATTCCACCGAGTAGCTAATATGACATTGTTTTGTGGTACCATCAAGTGTTTGGGTCCTTTGGGATTAGCTTTGAGAGTTTTAGGTCTCCAATAATACTTAGAGCTATTTCTAGCCCGACAAGAATTAGCCGTATGACCCTTTTTACCACAATAGAAGCAAGCAATAATTCTAGGAGCATAATGACCAACATGCTTAGAGACTTGATTCTTTCTCATATGATTAGTGACATTAGGCTTATGATCAAGTCCTAGTTTCAAATTATCACAATCATGAACATCAACAATTTTGGTCATTTTATCGGTACTCAAGTTGAATTTTAATAAATCCTTTTTCATGCAATTAATATCCTCAACAAGAGTACTATTTTCCTTTTCAAGGATTCTAACCTTATCAAGTGTGGTGGTGTGAGCACATGAAAGTGATTCATACGAAGTAAATAAACTATCCTTATCATTTTTCAAAACATTGAATTCCTTTTTCAAATTTTTGTATTTAACAAGTAAGCTTTGGAATTCATTTTGAAGCTCATCAAAATCATTTTGCAAATCACTATACTCATTTTGTAATTCATTATCATAAGAAGTAGAGGGATTAGAGCGTACCTCATTTTCTTCTTCGATGCCCATAAGACATTGTTCAACTTTTTCATTATTGGAAGTTGTAAGAGGCTCATCCCATATTGTTGGATTTGATGTTGTATTCAATTGAAAAGTAGATGCTTTTGAGTTGCTCCTTTCATTTTCATGTACTTCATAGATAGCTTCTAATTTTTCTCAGGCTTCATGTGCCGATCGTATTCCTCGAATATGACTGTATTCCGAAAATGTAAGTGAACAATGAAGAATATTTAGAGCTTTGCCATTTAAGGAGATAATTTCCTTTTTTTCATCATTAGGATCCTTGAGGACTTTGGAGGTGAGTAGTCCGTCTTTCATCGGGATGGATTCTCCATTTATGACCGTGTTCCAAATATCGAACCCGCAACTTTGTAAATAGCATTCCATTCTTTCTTTCCAAAAAGCATAATTTTTGGAATCAAATAGTGGTGGCTTGTTGGTGGTGGTACCGGTAAGGTAGACTTCATTCGTAGCCGATGATCGTTCCTCTTTACTCGCGATATGGAACGAGCTTGCCAAAGAGTTTGATACCACTTGTAAGTCCAAGAGGCTACGATAATCTAGAGTGGGTGAATAGATTATCGCCATTTTCTCGATTATGCCCTATTTTTCGAATCAAATAAGCCGAGACAAGAATGCAAGTGCGGGAAGTAAACAATACGCGTCGATTTATAGAGCTTCACCCCACCTAGGTGTTAGGATCGAAAGTTCTTTGGATTTGACGATTTGTCCCCACAAACCAACACGAGTCTTTTCTAGCGTTTTTGTCCTCACTCACGCCGCACTGGAAAACTTCCCAGGGGTCACCCATCCCATGTCTACTCCCGGTCAAGCACGCTTAACATCGAGTTTCTATGTAATGGACACGAGAAAAGAAGATGCACTTGTAGGTATGGGTAGTACATATCTAATCATTTAAGCGCTACTTTTTAACTGTCAACCGAGGTTGATTCTGTAGGGCACCCCTACTGATTCTAGCCCATTCAACGGTTGCAGAGCCCCACACTAAGTGGTGGACGGACATGAGGGGGCTTCGCAAGAATCCATATGGATCTCGGCAAGTTGGGGCGCCGGCTCCGATGCGATCTGACAAATCTAAGGGTGATCGTTGGGACCCCATAATCCCAACAATCTCCCCCGCACAGGCGGATTTGAACTTGCGACCTCGCTCGACGATACCTTGTTAGGATCGAAAGTGCTTCTTTTGGATTTGACGATTGTCCCCACAAACCAACACGAGTCTTTTCTAGCGCGTTTTTGTCCTCACTCACGCACGCACTCTGGAAAACTTCAGGGGGTCACCCATCTCATGTCTACTCCAGGTCAAGCACGCTTAACCGCCGAGTTTCTATGTAATGGACACCGAGAAAAGAAGATGCACCTTGTAGGTATGGGTAGTACATATCTAATCATTTAAGCGCTACTTTTTAACTGTCAACCCAAAGGTTGATTCTGTAGGGCACCCCTACGATTCTACAACAAAAAAGCAGAGCCCCACACTAAGTGGTGGACGGACATGAGGGGCTTCGCAAGAATCCATATGGATCTCGGCAAGTTGGGCGACCACGGCTCCGTGCGATCTGACAAATCAGGGTGATCGCTGGGACCCCATAATCCCAACACTAAGGACTACATGCTCTACCACCCCAGTATATCCGAGATGGGTTTCGAAAAAGAAAAAGAATTTTATTAATTACCACAATTAATACAACAACACCTTACAATATCACCTTAAAGAGCACCACACTCTTCTTCAACACCACCTTGGAGATTACCACAATCTCCCTAGAAGATTACCACAATCTTCCTTCAACGGCACCTTGTGAAGCTCACCACAATCTTCAACCTTGAAGAACACCAAATTCTTCAACACCTCAAAGAGCACCACACTCTTCAATAAGAAGATTACCACAATCTTCTTGCACCTAACACCAAGATCAACCAAGTGTGTTCTTACCACAAGAACACTCACAAGGATATCTTGTGTTGAATGATGACCACAAAAATTCAAGATTACAACTCTATAATGAACAATACAAATTTGAGTGCAAGTGTAATCAAGAATTAAGCCTAGACTTCAAGATGTGAAAGTGTAAGACATTAGGCTATTACAACAAGAATATTGAAATAGAAGAACAAAAGTGTTTGCTTGAATGTATCTTGTTGTGTTGTATTATTCTCTCTTGTTGTGTTGCTTCAAATCTTCCTCTAATTATAGGAGATGATTGATCATGGATAGGCTACTCTTGGGAACTGATTTCTATAAAAAAAAATGCAATTAAAATCAAGATTATAGCTGTTCGAAATCAACCCCATAATTTAAGGAAAAGTTGTCTGCAAACTCAACGGATAGTTTGCTGTCAAAAACCTATAGCGACCGGTCGCGCAGAGATAAGTTTTGAAAGTATTTTTCACAAAAAATACACAGGGGAATTGGTCGACGGGGTGTCCGACCGGCGCCCGTTATGTGGACCGGTCCGCCTCTTCAAAAAATCAATACAGAGAAGTTTATAAATTCGAACCAAACTTCAAGTACCGGTCGCCCTATAGGTCGACCGGTCGACGCCACCGGTCGCTCTATAGGGTGACCCGTCGACCTCACTATTTTCAGCAAACATGAAGTTCTCTGTTTTGCACAACTTTCATATATGGGTTGCCCTATAGGGCGACCGGTTGACCTCAAAACAGAGGAGTTGTCCAATTTTTGTCGAAAATGAATTTCAAGAAATACTCCGAAAAAATAGTAAAAACATTTTAGACCGATCGGGAGTATTTGGACAACATTTGGAAACATTGTTTTGGTGTAAAAACACATTAACACAAAATCATCAAAAGTGTTGTCCAATATTTGTCGAAAATAAACTTTAAGAAATACTCCAAAAAATTAGTAAAAATATTTTAAATCATTTAGGAGTATTTGGACAACATTTAAAAACATTGTTTTGGTGTAAAAACAAAATCATCAAAATCATGATAAAAACATTTATCTAACACCTTTTTCCTCTTTTCTGTCACATCTAAGTTTGCTTGGATCTTGGAAATTTCATCCTTCAGCTTTATGTTTTCATCAGCTATACGACTTAGAGTACTCAGCTCCTTAGTCAATTGTGAGTTTTGGCATTTAAGCTGGCTGTTTTCCTTATTTAGGAGTGTGTAAAGTTTTTTATGTGCTCAAAATCTTTAATCATTTTGACAATAGAGTCATAAAGATCTGTAGGTGATGAAGTGTTTGTGTCACTATCACTATCACTTGAATCAAAATGAAATGAGTTAGAGTGTACCTCATCTTCTTGATCTTTAGAGCTTTGTTCTTTGGCCATGAGGCATATCAAATCCTCTTCCTCTGTATCACTGGAGTAGTCAGCTTCACTACTATCTGGCTTTGTTGGTTCCTTACATTTGGCTGTTTCAGCAGTCTCAGCAACCAACATGGCTTTCTTCTTTTCTTGTCTTCTTTCTCTGAAGACTTTTCTTTCTTCTTCATTTATGTACTTTTTTACTGGTGGATAAGGATAGTCAACAGCAAATTGTCTTTGTTGCTTGCACAGGTTCTCAACTCTCTGCAAGTTAGCTCTTTTGATGTTCAGCTCTTTTGGGTGGTTTGTCCTCCCTTGGTTTGGATGGTGCTGAGTATCTTCTTGATGATTCACCCTTGTTTCTTTTATAGTTCTTATTGAAGAACTTATTGAATCTTTTCACCATCAGGGCAATCTCTTCTTGGTCTATGGTCTGCTTGGATTGGATTCAGCTCTCTTTGCTTTACCAGCCATGAGTGCAACTATCTTGGGTACAACTGTCTCTTCTTATTCTTTCCTTCTCAGCTCAAACTCATAGGTTTTAAGATCAAAGAACAATTCATGGTTTGATGTCCTAGTGAGATTCATGGAATGTCTCAGGGCCATAACCTTCATTTCCCACTAAGTTGTGAGAGACCTTAGAATTTTCATGCACATCTCCTTTTGTGTATATTCCTTCCCTAAAGCTGAGAGCTCATTGGTGATCTCTGTGAATCTGACATCTAGTTCATCCAAGCTTTCACCTGCAATCATTTTAAAATTTTCAAACTTTTGCACATCAACAGTTAATTTATTTTCCTTGATTTCATCAGACCCTTCAAAAATTAAGGTAAGTTTTCCCAAATCTCTTTGGCCATTTTACAAGATTTAAATTTATTAAACATAGCCTTATCAAGATTTTTATAAAGTATGTCCTTGGCAACAATGTCAAGGTTGTATCTCTTTTGATCATCGTTTTTCCATTCACAACGTGGTTTGTCCACCATGGTAGGTCTAGGCACTGCATGTGAAGCATCTTCTCCTTCAGCAGGAACAACCCTTCTTACAACTGTATTAACTTTTAGGATTTGTAGTGGCCCATCCTCAATCACGAGCCACATATCATCATGTAGGACTAATAGATGAGCCTGCATACATATTTTCCAATCATCAAATTCTTCCAAAGTAAACATTGAAATGCGAGTTAGATTTGCTTCCATGATAATAATTTGCTTTTGAAATAAAAAGCTTTAAAAACTCAAGTGTTGATTCTTTGAAAGAAAATGAGATCTAGTTCAGTAAGCAGTGCGGAAGGCTCAATGAACCAACCACTCTAATACCACTTGTAGGTCCCAAGGGGTGATGTGTAAGGTTTAGAAGGGGGGTTGAATAAACCTTACCAACTTTTTGATTTTAGTCCTTTTAAATAGTTTCAGAGTCAACTTAAGTCAGCTAAGTCCTTGAGGGACAGCTAGGTTAGCTTATATAGCAATGTTACCCACTCAACATACTCGACTGAGCTATTGATAATATAACTTAGTTGTTTCAGCTAACACTTAGAAATACAGTTGATTTGGTTTTACTAGCGGGAGATTTTTCACCCTTAGATTTTTAAGTTCATTTTTCAACACTTGTTTTAGCAATGGTTATTATCAGCAGACTTAAGCAAGTTAACTTATCAGCAGATATAAAATAAAGAAAGAAATAAAGTATGCTTAAAAGTAAATAGACACAAATAGTTTTATAGTGGTTCGAAGATGGGGTAATTCCTCTAGTCCACTCTTCTCCAACTCCTGGAGGAATCCACTAAGTAACTTGACTTGGTTAAAGCGATTTATACGATCAAAGTCGGCTTTGATCAAATAGCAGATACGCTCCAGGACTCAACTTCTTCACAAAATAGTTGTCTTGTTACTTCAGCCTCCTAATCTCTGGACTTGATCACTTAGCCTTCCAACAGGTCCAAAACATTGGTTCGATCTGGAACCTCAATGCCTCTCCTTCAACCTTGGAGAGTAAACGCCTTTGTTCTTGAAAACAGTTTTTCCTCATCAACTGATGAAGTAGTCTTTCCTTCACTAAGTGTGTTGGATTGGTTTCCTGCGAAGTTAGGCTTGAGGATTTCTTTGAAAAGCTTGAGAGATGTTTGCTGGTTATTGCTTGAATGCTTGTATGCTTGTGTTAAACTCGGTTACATTCTCGCACTTGATTTGTCAGCCTTTTATAGTGCACATTTGAAAATTTGTCTGTTGAAGAGATAGACACAATTTTCAAATAGCATTTCTTGGTTGTTGGCTTGTCTTTTCTTGATTTGCAGCACGTGATGGTGATATTTCCTTGTTTTAATGAAGTGCATAGGTTTTCAGGTTCTGACACACGCTCAGTGCTTCCCATTGGTTCATTTCTTTTGCACGCTTCTAAGATGAACACTTTTAGACATGGCAGTATGGACATATTACTATAATAAGTAATGTCCTTGATTTTTGTGCAACGAATCCATCATAGTCGACTTGACTTGGCAGCTGCTTTATCCCTTTGTCTTGAGTCAGCTCCTATCTCTTAGGAACGACTCAACTGTCTGTCAGTTTTCTATTGAATTGAATGTTACTTCTATGTCTATCATTCAACTGTCTCACAGCTGGGTCTTCACTTCATTCTTCAGTCGAGTCTTGTAATCTTCAACTTGACTCAGCTTATACAGCCCGATCTATTACAAGTTGAATTTCATAAAAAATGGGGTCCAACTTCCTAATCTAAGTTTTACATGGTACCATCAAAATCTATACACAAATTTTCCCAACAACTTACATGTAACCCATGAATGTGATATGCCGTATAAAATATCCTTTTGAAATTCTAAATTAATAATATGTCACTGTCAGACGGTTTAACAGATCCACAACACCGAACTGGGAAAAAAATGAAAAAATGCTTTCTCTGTAGCGCTCTTATTCTATTCTCCCTCTCTGCCTTAACTCAACAAGCTCAAAAAATACTCCACTGCACCACCGTCCAATGCCCATCCCTCTGTCACTGGCAACTAAGTAACAGAAAACCAGGGTAGAAGAAGAATAATATTGTCTTGGTGTTTTACAAATTTTAATGTTCAAAACTTGAATTTTGGGTCTTTAATAACTTTTTTCTTTGCCATACATGAAAAAAGTGAATCTTTGAATTTGGGTTTCTACAAAATCTGCAGATATGATTTACCCATTTCCTCTCTTATTACTCAAGTCATACTAATAATCCTCAGTTGGGTTGCTATCATCAAAACTAAATTTTCAAGAAATTCGATGTTCCACAACAACCATGGAGGTCTCTTGATTTTATTTTGATTCAAAGTATGTTTTTTTGTGTTTGAATGTCCTTTTTAAGCAAATGCCCAGTACTCCATTCAACATATGACTAGATTTAAGGGTTCCCAACAAAACCTGGAATGTGTTGAGTTTGGCGAAGAAGAATAATTCCAGGGGGCACTAATACTTTTTTGGGCATTGCTAATATTATGCTCTAATCTTTACAGAGGAATTTCTAATAGTTTTTTGGGAAACTATTATTTTTATGGTGAAATACTAATCTTTTTAGGAGTTAACTAATACTTTTTTGGGAACTACTAAAACTATTTATGAGAAAAACTAACACATTTCAGTAGAATTACTAAAATACCTTTCGTCAGAAACCAAATACTTCTAATAATTTTTATGAGGACTACTAAAACATTGTTCAAATAACTACTAATATTTTTCTGAGAGACTGCTATTACTATTCAGGAAAAAAAAACTAATACTTTCATGGTTCTATTAAGTATTGATTCTATTTAACTGGCTAATATTATAAAAATGGCACCGTATTCCAAGTGATACTATAACACTGCGTACATTACATAAATTCAACTGGTCCCTGAATATTGCATAAACAACATTGATAAAATATCATGGGATTGATTTTTGGATCCATCTAATGGATTTTTTGGCCCATTATCCGTTAAGAGGGGAGTTTTTGTCCTAAATTAACTGAAAATACTTCTCTCTCTCTCTCTCTCTCTCTCTCTCTCTCTCTCTCTCTCCATTCTTGTTTTTTTGCCACCAACCTCCCGCCTGCCATCGTCCACCATCACTACCTTAGAAGACTTGTACCACCAACCTAATACCGTTGCCACCACCAACCCCATTCCATTCCAGCCCAAAGATATCACCACCCACCCAAATATTTTGCTGCAGAACATTGGTCAACTGCAAGAATTAGGGATTTTACAGAGTTTTTTTCCTGGAAGAATCTATTACACCCCAAACTTAGGAGTTTTATTTCAATTGAAGATCGATTCGTCTAGTTTTCATTGTGATATTCAGTTATTTGTGTTCTCTTGGGTGGTGGTGGTGGATGATGCATGACAGGGTGGTGGTGGCGGATATGGTCTCTGGGTCAAGAACCAAACCTAAGCAAGATAGATAAGAAAGTAAACACAAAGAAAAAAAGAAAATAAAAAATGTGGAAAGCATAATTATTTTTATAACTTCTTATATAAAAATTATTGTAATATTGTTATTAAGATAAAAAAAAGAATTTCAAAGTTTTTTTGTTAATTAATTTAAGAAGGAAAAACTTAAATTGTTTATTTAGTTAATTATACTGTTAAAGAAAAATTTAAGATTATTCATGTTATATTTCCAAAATATTATTCATGTTTCATTTAAGAATATTCATGTTTCATTTATAAAAAAATTATTTTTTAATGAATTATATCAATAAATAATTAAAAAGATGTTCTTATATTTTTGGCAAAATTGCAATTTTGGTCTCGTAACTATATAGGTTCCACATAAGCACCATATTAGTATGTTTTATTTGGAAATAAGGCCATGCACCTCCGACTTTTTCGGATGATTTTTTAATTTCCAGCGATTTGAGGACCAAAATCGTTTACTTGTTCAAGTTACAATATAGTTTTGCAAAGCAAGATTTTAACAGAACCGAAAATGCGACACGCTAAAGTTACGCAATTTTCCCAGTGACCTGAACTAGTTTGCTAGCAGGTTTCGCAAAGCAGTTTGATTCGTTTTGATTGCCAGCTCGCGGTTAACGAGTTCAACCTTATTCAAATATTGAGCTTGAGATAAAATAAAAGTTTTCGTGACTAGGGTGTACGTCAATCACTGACCCGACATGAACACTCGACATGTACCCAACCCGAAGTTACTGAAAGAAACACGAATCCGATTCGAACACACACACAACTAACACGAATCTGATATGAAGTTACCAATTTGTCTAAGTATTGTTGTTTTATCTTATACTCAGTTTTTGATGTATTTGAGCATAACCCAAAATTATACGAAAACAAAACACGAACCCGACCTAAGGACCGAAATTGGCACCCCTATCCGTGACTACTATTACTATTCTTTTTTTGAGTATATTTTACAAGTTATAGCCTTATAGGACCAAAACTCTTATTTATCCACACTTGAAGGATGAAAATGAAAATACAAAAAAGAAAAGAACTAAAACCTCAAATCAATTGCTTCCAAAAGAAAAGCTACAGTTCTTCTCCTTCACTCTCGAGGCCATGTTGATGTTCATCTTGGTCTCACTCAGGGTACAAATATCTCCTCTTCCTTCTCCAATCTCTCACTCTTCCCCCAATTCTATTTCTTTTTTTTTTGTTTTTCTTTTAGATCTCTTCAAAATTAGAGTTAACGAAAAAGTTGCAGAACTTTCCTTGATTACGATGTTTTTTTTAGTCAATTGAAAGTAAATTTTCATTAAATCTCTTTCAGTTTACATAAAGATCTGCAATTTTTTAGTGGTACTTCCAAATTCAACTATTAGGCGAACAGTTTTCCCCCAAAATGAAATAGATTTGTGGGAAAAACGAGAAAACTATTCAGTTTTTGGATATAGAATTAAAAAATTTCTTGATTTTATTGTGTATCCTTGTTCATCCTTCCATGGATGTGTATGTAAATGTGTCTATTTATAATTGTGTGCTTTTGATTGACGAAATATAAAATGCGTATCACTATCTTAAGTTGTAGGAGCAATTTTGAGTTGTGATTACTTAAGATATCTTTTGCTTGTCGAATGTTGGTTGTCTCTGAATAAAGTCATTGCAGTGATGGATATACTATATATTTACTTAGTACTACGGTTTTTTTTAATGTATCCTCAAAGGTAAAATAAGTATTATGAATAATCACAACCATAGATGATTATTGTGCTATATATATGCAATGAATTTGGGATCCAGAATATACAGTGAAACCTTCATAGTGATGCAGCAAAACATTAACATAATATTAGTAGTGTATCCTCGAATAAACTCCATTCTTAATATTTCTAAAGCTCCAGTATAAACAAACCACCCCCTTAAGAATTTTTCATGCACACTTTATAATTTTGGGACATTTTCGTGATTATCGTGCACTGAAGAATGTTTTTTTTTACTCTTTTCAAATATATACATTTCAATGCTATTATTATTACTACTACTACTAAGCATTTTTTGAGTTTATTTAGCTTTAGAGAGTTTTATAGGCTTTATGAATGCCTCTAATAACATGGAAGATGACGAGATCAACATCCAATTAAGTGGAGTATTGCTAAGTGGTAAATGGTGAACTAAGCTTGCATGAGATGAAAACTCGGACTATTGATGAGAATTAGTGAAAAGAAAAATATGAATATTTCATTTTCTTTATAGGATATTAGGATATGCTTTAACAATGCAAGTAGCTTTATGTTAAGACATACTAGCTAGTTAGATAACGTGGATCAAATTTCAATTCAAATAACCTGGGCGGAAAAAGGCAAAGGCGGACAATATTGACTGCATGAAGATGGACTTTTATATTCTATCCACAATATCCGAGAAGTGGAAAAGACAGATTTTTAGGAATTAACTTATTGTTCACTAGTACAAAAAAGGCCATAGAATCACCACATATGCATCACTTTCTCATGGAAACCGATGGCTAAAGAGGGGTGGTGGCAATTTTGAAAATAAAACAAAGTCTTTATGCATCATTTGTTGATTTAAAACATACGCCTATAAATTTTTTTATTTTTTAAAATTAAATTAAAAACATTATGTGTCAGTTTTTAATCAAAACCAGATGCTTTTAACTCAACTTTAGGTATCATTTGTTAGCAACAACCGATACCAATAAGTTTTTTTAAAGTTTTTTAATTAGTGCTCATTAATTCACTCAGCCTCCATTTAGGGCTTTCACGTAGGCCACAGGCACACCTTAATCATAGCCTCTGCTGATTACTCTCCACCGTGAGGGAATTGTGCCAGAGGAGGTTCGACAGCGTGGTTTTGAGCGGGGTGATGTGCGGGATCAGCAATAAGTCAAGCCGCCATGGCCGTTGGAGCATTTCCTTTCCATTGCGGCGTTTCTGATTCATACTTGGTGCGTCGTGCCTACGCGCGGTTCCTTGCCTTTCGTTTCCATCAAGGTAATTCTTTTTTTTTTTCTTTGTTCTTTTTATATGAATTTATTTATATGAATTAGTGCTTGGCGATCTAACCCTCGCGGACGCTCAGAAGCTCGTCGAGTATCTCTAGGACAAGCTCGGTGTCTCTGCCACGTCTTTCGCCGCCGTAGATGCATCGCCTGCGGCGGCCGACGTGCCCGCAGCCGTGGAGGAGAAAACCGAGTTTGATTTTATGATCGAGGATGTGCCGAGCAACGGCCGAATCGCCACTATTAAGGTTGTTAAGGCTTTGACTAGCTTAGCTTTGAAGGAACCCAAGAAATTGATTGAGGGATTGCCGAAGAAATTTAAGGAGGTGGTGTCCAAAGAGGAGGCGGAGGAGGCTAAGAAGCAGCTCGAGGAGGCCAGTGCAAAAATCGCCATTGTTTAGTAAGGCTATCCTTATTTTGAAAACGTTTCAGTAATTTTGTGCCAAAGAGAAAAGGAATTTGATGTTATGTTGGATTTGTGTTTAGTTGAGTTAATAAATGTAGATGCAGTCATATTATGGATTTGTAATCAATTTAAACCCAAATTTTCTATTCAGTTTCCTCTTTCTCCGTCTGTGGAAATTATAGCAAGTATACATTGTGATTATCAATTGTTATTCATTTTTTTGCAAATACATTTTAAAATTCTTATTGTTAGGACATAAATTAGACTTGTTGATTTCCATTGAAATCATTGGTGAAGTAAAGCTTGAATATTGTGTGGAATTTCGTGTGTTATGTAATTGTTTTGTACAGTGCGGAGCTGAAAGTTTTGGGGTTTACATATGATGAATGTATATACATATATATGGTAATAATATGTTATGGAATGATGTTTGGTTAGTGCCAGATATTGCTACTAAGTGTTTGTTTCTTTCTTGTTTTCTTTTTGTGTGTCTCTCTGTATTCATGATAAATTAGCATGTTTTTATCTGTATCTCCAGGACACAACTCATGGAGATACTCAACAAACTTAAAGAAAAGCCAGATGTCGGAACATTATTTGTTGGTATGCTCTCTTTTGATACCTTACTACATGAAATGTTACTCAAGTTGGTTAAGCTTAACAATCACCGTGACCTTTTGTCTTGTGTTGGTTGACCTTTCAAGAGATGTATTATCTAAGGTCTCAATAGTCGAGGGCAACAACTTGTCTCTTTTGTGCTTATCTGTATTCTACTTTTGTTTTCGTTATGCATTATTTGTCCCTGGATTGGCACTGGTGGTGTATCTTTGTTTATCTCAATCTGTAGCTAGTTATTTTATTTCGATATTCTCACGAGCAACTTAACTATGCCTGACAACTGTATTAGTAGTTCTGTAAGGTCTTTCTTCTTTCTTTCTTTCTTAGATACTCTTTTGCATAAGATATTGAGTTGGCAAAATCAAGAATGTTTCTTTGTTTGAAATGAGTCAGATTATGTTCTTGATATTTATGCATAAGTTACTGGGCAGCAATTTCTATAATAATTATATTTTGTTTTGCTTCTAATGCTTCCAATTTGCAGCATGTTGATTGTTGAGGCATGTTTAGAATTAGCTTATATACTGATTTTATCCTTGAAGTTAATCTAATTATTTTATATCTGATAAGTTGGTTATTTAAAAGTTTGAATGATTATCACTTCATATCCTTTGTTATATTAGCCTTTGAGTTGGTTCTCATATTAAATGCCAACCTGAAAAGAAGTTGCACTTCATGTTGTATTGACTGCTTTTGACTATGTACAGTTCAATTTTCGGGGGATCATCTCATCATGCTTTGAATTGAAGGAGAAAGCCAATGGCCATCCTCCTCAGAGCCCACGGGGTGCGAAAAATGTCCCGAAGTATGTTTTTTCTTTCTTAGTTCTTTGATTTAGGTATGTATCCTTTTAATAAGAACCAAGCATTATTTCTCTTCTACATTATTACCAGTGATTTGAAATCACTTTGCATTTATACTGTAAGCCTCTTGCTGTGATCCATCTTACACTTTTTAATGATTTATTCTTAATTAGACTCTGCATTTATACTGTAAGCCTCTTGCTGTGATCCATCTTACACTTTTTAATGATTTATTCTTAATTAGACTCTCTTAATTCATTCGCTTCGTGTTTCAAGTTACACTTTTTAATGATTGATTGGGTGGCCATTGGAAAGACGAGATTTATGACTAATGTTGATAAGGTGATTACACAATACTTCTTTTCATAAAAGTCAACTGATTGGATCTCACTTTGTGCTATAAAATATATCTTTTTATCCTAACTAGATCATTTTTCTTCCCTTATGAAAGGTTGTCAAAATGCTTAAATTCTTGCAAGAAACTTAATTGGATAGTGATGATCGTGTAAGGTGTTCCTTGTTACAGGTATGTTAACAACACTTACAAATCTTTTAAACTTTTAATGCAGTCCTCAAGCTAATATATGCTTTGATTCATTAATATTGTTGAAACAGGGGGAGCAAGAAGCTTACTAGTAATTGGCTCCGTGTGATAGCCGAAAATGAGGCAGAAGAGGATTGATTAATTAAAAACAAAGTGTAATATTTTCAGTAGTTGATTTTGTTTTGTTAGATATATCTATTCCCAATTTATTACTAAGACGAAATATATTCTAGTTCTGGTAAGACTTATTTTATTTAAAAGTTTTGACCATGATTTTGCTGAATTGAGTCCTCTAATTTATGGACTAAAAAATGTCACTAATTTTTCGGTTGGATTTTTATTTCTGGTCAGGATTTTTATTTTGCAGGGAGGTCGGAAATTGGAAAAAAAATGTATTTAAAAAAGTGACAATAGGCATCGGTTGTTGTTATGAACTGATGCCCAAATTGAATTTATGTGTCGGTTGTTTGTGGAAAACCGATGCTTTTAGTGACAATATACTGATGCCTATTGTTTACTTTAGGCATCAGTTGAAACTGATGCCTATACATGTGATTATAAGCATCGCCTTCATAAGCATCGCCGTTGGAACCGATGCTTAAAGTCGTTTACAACCGATGCAAATGGTCAATTTTGTACTAGTGGTCTTTTCTACATGTGACAAGATTCCTGATTACGTACTTTAACTTATTAGTTATAATTGTAATTACATGCATTATCTTATCTAAAGGAATTGTTTATCAACAATATATTTTCTTGAATAATGTTTTGGGTGAATGCATAAGTATTATGCTTTATGTTAATTGATTGTTATCTACACATTCCTTCTTGTCATTCAACCTTTGATGCTGCAAGTTTTGAGACCTATAAGCTATTGTACATTATTGCTAGTTATACTCCAGTAGCATATTTATTATTAATTATTTCCAATGGAAATGTCGATGAATGAAAAAGAAATAGGATAAAAATAGATATATAAGGAAATTGCGCATCTTATACTGGTTAGGATTTTATTCTTATTAGGTGTTCTATTGAAGTTGATTTGGCGTTGTTGAGTTATATTTGAAACTAACTTTTCAATTCCTAAGTATATTTATATAGAGCTAATGAGCTATACTATGACTATGTGTGGATTGATAATTTTCTTCGAATCTTCACATTGTGGGCGATCGACAGATACTTTTATATTTCTTTTAATATTCTTTTAATTTATTTTTAAATTTTTTATATGAAATGAAATGTCTGGTTATTTATATATTTCTTTCCTTTCGAATATTTGACAGTAGTCACAATTATGATTATGTTAAAATACATAGTCAACTTATCAACTATGGTTTGATTCTTAGGATATAGACTAAGGAAACATGATTTTCATACAAATTTTGGTACCTACAAAATTGTATGTTTCATGTGTGAACACTGACTTATCAAATTGTGCTTCTCAATGTGAGTTATGTTGTTCCATTCAGGTATGTGAGTTGGGATTCATTGGACTGTATCAGACGATTGGAGTTGGATTCTTCAACACCATAGTCCTATACTTGGCCCCGCTGGATGTGTTGTCTCTTGGGGCATGTGGTATGTGATACGTCACAAATAAGATAAATACAAAAAACACATGAACTATTATGTGGTATCTTAATTTGATTAGTACTTATTGTTGCATATGTTTGTTAAGTATAAAGCTAATTTATATTAACTTGTAAATTAAAATGAATGTCATGTTATTTGCTTTATATTTTCAATATTTTGAAACCCAAAACCTATTTATGTATTTGTTATTTGTACATGACAAATAAAGATTTGCCTTTGTTCATTTACATGAAAAGTAAAGAAATAAGTGAGATAAGAGGAAGAAGGGTGCATGGGGTTATAGATTAGAAAAAGATATACATACATACACATGTTTTCTATATATATGTATACATACATACATATAGGTATACTTGGAGATTAGTCCTCTTCTCTTCTTCCTCTTCTTTGTTCATCATCCAATATAACCCCTCCCAGCCACCATTACCCCAAGCCACTGCCGCCTTCGACCACAAACCTTCTTACCCCTCTTCCATTCTTCATGTCTTTCACTTTCTTTCTCCCCCCTCCTCCTCTTCTTTTCCTTATTAATTCTTTCATTCTCTCATTCTTCTACCAAACCACTGTATGTTCTCCATTGGCGCTGCTCCGGCGACTTCCTAACGATTGACCAGTATCCTACTCATGTGTGTGTATATATATATATATATATATATATTAAATAAATTTATATACAATAAAATTAAAACTGTAATGTTTAAAAAAGGAAACAGTAAGAAAAGTGAAGAAGAAAGAAATTAAAAAAATTAATTAGTATTCTCTAAATGTCATATTGTAAATTTATTAAAGTATGAATTAAGCAATAATTATACATGAAATAGACGTATATTTTTATTCAATTATTAGTTTTTTTACATTATAATTATAGTATTAATTTTTTTTTTCAAAATTTTCCAATAAAAAAAAATAAATTTAATTGTCCAAATAAATGTCAAGTTGGCTTTGTTCCTTTAATTCCCTTCAAGTTTGTCCACATAAGATGCCAACTCAGAATCATTTTTTCTAATTTATTTTTAAAAAAGCTTAAATGGCATGTGAGCCTAGTAGTTAAACTTTACATGCTTTAGTAGGTCACATAACCAAAATTATATCTTTTTTCTACTCAAAACAAAAAGTTCAAAATTGCAAAACAAATGACTAAATCTATAAGTAGAATAAGTTAGAGAATTACAAAATAGTTTTCCTTTATATGTGTGTGTGATTGTTTGTGTAATTTATGTAAATAGCGTAGTTGTATGCTTGTAGCATTCAAACACTCTTCGAATTTCTTTTGAAGCAAATTTTGTTGAAGTTTTTAATAAAAGTTAATTAATGTGGTCTTCATAATTCTCTTCTTCTATTTGATACTCAACAATTATTCATCAAAATACATTGAATTAGATCTAATGAACAAATCATTAGTTTTTCTGTGTAAGAATTTCAAATAAAGTTCTAAAGTGATATGAAAGTTGTTAATTGTTTTTTTACTTATTAGCAATCAATGCATCGTAATATTATATGCCAACTGATTTAATGCCTGTAAATGGTGGTAAATATAATTAATGAATTGTGAAAGGAGTCTGAAACTACTCACACATTCATTATTATGAAATCAATCCTTTAGATTTTATTATAACTTTTCATTTTCTCTTAATATAATTTCTATCTCTAGATTATCAGATTACTATCTCATAATCATATTCTCATATTTTCTAATGGTGTAAAATAAAGTTATGTCATTCTATACATCGCAATATTAAAACTACTGAATTGTGAAAGGAGTCTTAAACCACTCCACACATGCTCATTATTATGAAATCTCTCCTTTAGATTTAATTATAAATTTCCATTTTCTCTTAATATATTTTCTAACTATATCTAGATTTTCAGAATGCCATTCCCCAATTTTATTCTCATGTTTACAAATGGTTTAAATAAGTTTTTATCCCATTCAATACATCGTTGAAAATACTCCACATAATCATTATTATGAACTCTCTCCTTTAGATGTTATCATAGTTTCTCTATTATACTTTCTAACAATCTCCACATTTTTAGAGTGCTATTTCACAATCCTACTCTCATAATTACTAATGGTGTGAATTAGATTTTATACAATTCGATAAATCGTTATCTTATTTGGTTTAATGCTTGCAAATACTGGAAAATATTTACTTAATTGTGAATGGAATTTGAAACTACTCCACACACCATCATTATTACGAAATCAATCCTTTAGATTTCATTATAACTTTCAAATCTCTCTTAATATACTTCCAACCATCCCTAGATTTTTAAAATACAATTTCAAAATCCTATTCATATTTACTAATTGTGTTAATACTGATTGTAAATAAATAAAACGTGTATCCCATCCAAAACTCTCATCCATCTATTTAAGAAATTTATCTCATTCAACACTCATCTCGTTCTAATAGTTTCTTATTCTCTTCCTTCTCTTCCAACCCTCAACACACACAATTTACTTCAGTTTTTTAATCACGATTGTATAAAATGGAAATGTCCCGGCGTGGGAAAACAAATCCATCATTCGAGCAACGTCCAGTAATACTCGCCCTTGAGTGTCCGAGGCATGAAGAACCTAGCTCAGGTCGTCGGCCTTCACAACCTCGACCAAGGGTTCGCACATCCCCCATAGCATCTGTTGCAAGTCTGTTTTGTCCTTGCATTTTCACTATACATATTGGAGAGGTTATTTTCTACTACTTATATTTTTTACTTTAAAAATATTTTAACATAAAAGTCATGGATTATTCTCTAACAGTTATTTAATAGTTAATTTGATGTTTTAATTTGTTTGAGTTGCGTGATGCGTGATGCGTGATGCATAGGCATACTTTGTCTATTTGTTAAATTCAACGAAGCATTGGATGATGTATTAAATATAATAAAGGATAAATATTGAACTATTTTTTTATTTTAATTTTTCTATATGTTTATTAGATGAAAAGTCATTTACTCAGTGTGTGACTGCGAGTCTTATTTCTGTTTGTCTGTTTTTGTTTTTTTTAATTTGTTTTCCTTTTTGCTTGATATATTTGGAGAGAGTTTTTGGCCTTGTTTGTTTATGTTTCCAATGGCCTCTTTCCAGTTTCCAACTATACATAAAAGTGGAATCATATTTGTTCATAAAATTTCCAATGGAAATCATCATTTTCATTTTATATTTTTCACATAAAACAACATCTCAAACCTATAATTTCTATTCTCAAACCTATACACTACCCTACATCACTCATCATTACTTATCAATCACTATTTTCATATTTTAACCCAATTATATATGTGGGACCCACCATTATCAACTTTATCTATTTAAAATATTACTATTTTTAAATTATAACTATTTAATGGGACCCATCAACTATAATCTTACAAATATAATATTATATATTCAAATTAAAATATTGAAGTGGACCCCACCACTATCAACTTTTCAATTATTATATATATAAAATAATATTTCAAAACTACTCAAACCAAACACAATCTCATTTCCAACCCTACATAAAACACATTTCAATTCATTCATCCAAACACAATCCCAATTTCCACACGAAAACCAATAAATTCTCAAAATTCTATTTCCAACTCCAGAAACTGGAAATGGACCATTGAAACATAAACAAACAGGCCCAAATTGCTTCTCTATACATGCATTGCATTTTTGCTTCTCTGTGTTATGTTTATGTGTGCATACACATTTTTCTAAATATTTAGATAGTGAATTTGATTATTTGTATATTTTTTGTATGTTCACAAATTTTCTAACATTCAGATTACAGATTTTTTAGTTGTTGTTTTTTTTGTGTGTGCACAATTCTTTTTCCTTATTTGGAGGAAGCCCATTCGATTTTTTATATCCAGTTTGAATTCAAACTTGATATATTAACTAGCTTTAATAGTAAGTGATAAAATTGGATCATTTTAAATGAGGTTGCATTTATTACTGAATCAGAGTGTTGGATTAAAGGTAATATATATTTTTAATAATAACTACATTCATTAGGCTTATTAACTACGGACAAAAAATCAATTAATAGTCCAACCTAGAGAACAAAATGCATTGAGTCACAAGTTGCGGATACCCTATAAAAGTTCACACATGAATAAGATTCAAAACAGGGGAAGAAACTAGAAAATGAGAGGGAAAAAAGAGAAAAATTAAGAAGCTATTCACACACATTGGAGATTAAAACTTGGTTTTACAAATTTTATTGAACCTCAAATTAGGGGACATTACATGTTCCAATCCCAATTACATCTCTAGAGAATTAAAAATAAATCGTGCATTTATCAATGCTTGACCTTTCCAAATGCAAATATTATTTTGTTGCTTATATCATTTCAAAAAAAAACACAATGGATCATTTTGCCCCCTCTTTGAGCATATTCATATGGAAAAACAAGAAACATACAAATTATGAAATGACAAAACATGCATAAATTAAATAAAATAGGAATTCATAAAACATAAAGAATTTTGAAGAAGAGACTAGAAGATATACTTTCTAGCTTGATTCCTAGAATTCAAGGTGTTAGGCACACTACCTAGAATAAGATTGGGAGAATAAGTTTTACAGATTGTTTCTTAACGTTATAGCATATTCATTGTTGCAATTCAAGAAAGGAATATATATTTGCTCGCCCTCCATATTGTGCATTAATATTTTCAAATCCAATACAAGAAAATAAAGAAATAACAACGAAAATATTATATCGTTAAACAAGGAAATTTTGTCGGTAAAATGAGCTCGCGACGGATTATCGACGGAAAATATACGTCGCAAAACTTTACCGTTTTTGGTGTCTGCTTGCATCGTATCATTAATATATTTGGACGATCCTATTAGTAGCTCAATTAGAAAATTATTTTATGATTATGTTTTAAAAGCAGGCATATTATTCAATTTATTCTATATTGATTAACTATGCCCTTTTCAGAACAACAAATATAAGAAACAAGTATACCTTGTTTTTTGGTTTTTGTTTTTCCACGAATGGTTGGTACAGATTAATAATGTTTTGTTTCCCAAATTTTCTTCTTTTACGTGGATTGTTAGTTCATAGCAACTTTCATATTTGACTAGATTTAGTCATTGATACACAAAAGGAATAGAATTTGAAAGTGCATCACCAACAAGTGCCCTCAAATTATGAAGAAAAGGAATTTCTAAAATCTTAAAACTTCTAATTGAACAAAACATTAAGTGTTTTAGCATTAATTTATGATACATTTTTCTTTTTGGTTTGTTAATAAATTCCTATAATCTTCCGTAATCTGATTTTGTTTACATACGACATGTGTAGTGACAACATGTCTTTGTTTTTGCGCACTATTCACGACAACATTTGTCGTCGCTAATAGACTTATTGCCTTTGATCCTTTTGGTAGTAGAGGACGTGACACCGTGTGTAGTAGGATACCGTTATGCATTGTTTATCTAATTAAATTTTCTGATTTTAGGATATTGGAGAAATGATAAGAGCTTTCTTTGAAAAGCATAAGCACAACATCCAATCAAGCTACGAGGGACGCATATTAACTGTATCAGGTGATGTAACTAACCCAAGAATAGTCGTGCAAGGCTCCTCAACTATATTCGAGGTATAAAAAGCTTTTTTCCTCTTAATACTGTTTTCCCGTGTAATATTTTAGGACTATATAGGTATTGAAAAGTCTAGTTGGGGCTATCCTCATGAAATTGATTGAACTAAAAGTATAAAATTACTTTAATATTTCAGGTTGATATATTGAAATTATTGTATATTAGAATTTAGATGTTGACTGTATGATTTATGAGTCTTTTTTAACTAAATGTACTCCCACAACATTTAAACTTCATGAGCTTTAATCCGAATGAAACTGCATGGATGTATCTATGCTAATAAGTGCTAATAATATCTATGTAGTTAACTCTTTAGGGGCGATAAATGAGAAAATAACTTATGGAATAAAAATAGTTGTAATAGTTTCCTTGTGATTTTTACATACTATCCAGAGACAAAACTACAACTTTTTCATAGTATAGTCATTATTGGAGTAGTTAAGACTTAAGAGTATACTTTACATATATTATACAATGTAACAAATACTATATAGATATTTATATGTCTATATATATACAAACAAACGACTCACCTGTAGTTGGCTTTTCCATAACAGAAGACTATTTTAATGATTATACCAAAATTGAAAAGCCAAAAACTCTGTAGCTAATTGGAATGTCTTACGACATAATATTATATCAGTATATGTAGCTAATTATTAGGAAATTCGGTACATCACAAACTATCCTCTAGTTGTTTTACTTGGTAGTATCCTTTGTTTTATGTGACGAAATATCCATTGGCTAACTTAAAGTGAATTAAAAAAATTTAGTTTTCATGTAGAAGTTCAAGAATTTATATTTATGTAGGTGTCTTTTTTCGTTTTCTACCTACATACTAAGCTGAATGTATTTGTTTTGATCATGTTAATAGATATCATCGTGATGTAATCATCTATATGTCCATACACTAACCAATGTAGTATTGCTTTTGCAGGGTACTTATTCCATCGCGACCCTATTAGGCCGTTACATAATTCATAATGATGGACCTGTACAACAAGATCATTTGAAACTAAGCTTTCAACTGTATGATAGGGTTATTGGTGGTTCAGTAGTTGGTCCATTAATCGCGGGGTGTGCAGTTCAGGTAAGCTTTTCTTTGTTAGTTATTTTAGTAATATTTCATTATGTTTTTAAGCATGAATAATATCATCCCACATCAAAATCATGAAGTTAATCTGTTATGGGCTAATTTCAACGGGTATGAAGTTTCTATTGAAAAGTGGGGTCTTAGACTTATTTTTAAATGTTTGGAAATTTAAAGAGGAATAGAATTTGGGACAGAGATTATAAAGAATGTATACTTAAAAAAATAAAAATTTCAGTTTTTTATAATTAAGTTTTATCATGTGTTAATCTAAGAATATTTTGTGTTAATGGGCTAAGGGACAATAATACTCTTACTTATTTGTACCAACACTATTTTGTTCCTAGCAAGGGGTCAGTAGCTATAGTTTGTTGTTTTCTGGTTTGTTTATTTTTTGTTTTTCCTTGAGACATGCTCTTTGTAATAGGGGTCGAGCACCCTTTGTGCTCTATGTGCAATAAAAATTTTGTCTTATCAAAAAAGGTTTTATCATGCGTAACATAATTTGGGTTTGATTATCTTATTTTTTTCAAAATATAGAGGGAGTGGGGTGTAATTTGTTTTCCACTCTTGAATTTGACTATATTATCTTATTAAGATGAATGAGGATGGGGGTTTATAATTTGTACTCCTCTCATGTGGAGGATGCTAGTGTTATTTTTTATAAATTTATACTTTCGCCAGTTTTCCTTTTTGAATAGTGCTGTGATTTCCCCATTTTTGTGCAAGTTTGATCCTTGTGTAGTTTATAATATATATATATATATATATATATGAAAATATCGCTCTTTTTTGGATTTTAATGCAGCACTTTTCACGACTGTTGTGTTGTTAAGGAAGAGATAATTAATCTTAAAAATGTTATTTTTCATGCAGGTTACTCTGGGTTGGGCTATGTGTGGTGTTGAATAATGGAGTCAATGAGCACCATCCCTGAACAGTGAGTTATGGATTTATCGACGGACGTCATTTGCATCCAGAGTATCTTCGTTTAGATGACAATCCATAATTACGTTTATTCTGCACATTTTTGTTCTCTTTTTTTATTTTTGTAGAACAACAATTTCTAGATTGTCACAATATTTTATAATTAATTTGTATTTGAAGATAATTGTAACTTGAATGATTCGTTTTCTAATAGTCTAAAAGCAATAATGTGGTTGACTTTTCCCCCCTAAAGTTGCTTTAGTTCTAGTTTTGGCATTTCGCATATTGTGCAGACGGAGTGCAAACTGAGATGTCATCTAAAGTGGTGGGATCCTATTTTTCTTTATTTTTTGTGCTAACTGAATATCTCAGAGTCCCTAGAATTTTCAACCGTACACGACACAATCACGTGTTTTTTTTTCCGATATAATAATTTAATATTCCAATAACTTATTCTTATATTCACTATATATTTTGCATAACATATTAAGTTATTGGATTTAGCATGGCTTATTTATTACCTAACGACATGATATTACTATTTGATTTACGTTTAATACTTAACTCTTAAAATTCAATGACTATTATCTATTTCATTTTGATTTCGTAAGAAAAAGTATTATTCGAAAAATCCATTCTCTAGAATTTGAAAAATAAAACTCTTGCCGTCATATTTTTTTATATAAATGATGGCGATACTTTTGTTTAGTCATTTTCATCAAGCTACTATTGCACAATAGATCAAAACGATTTCTATTTTGATAAATTTATTCTTATTAAGCAAAACTACCGTTTTGATTTAAACAAACTAACTTCTCAAATTTTGAGATTTTGAAATAAAAATACAATTAGAAAATATTCTATATGATAAACTCGATATCTTTACTCAAAATATATTATCTTGGTTTATCAAACTTGTCTTATCAAATTTCAAAATTCTTAGCATAAAATATAGTAATGCTTAAAACTATTTCGAAGAAATATGATTTCGGGTCTTACAACAAATATTTTCATCCTTATGATATTTGAAAACTATCTATGTGAAGTCCCGATTTTTCCGAGCTATTAATTGATCCTTATTGTCGTTTATACTTTTGATCGACTATTTTACCGCGTCATTTTGACGGGTAATTTTTAATAATACATATATTTTGTACTTTATTTCATTTTATTTAATTACTTGTGATCATGATCTTTATTAATTCTATTTTGCATTTATGATCACTTGATTGATCATTATTACTATTTTTGTATTTATTAGCCACCTTAGAATTTTAAGAGACTATTTATTTTAGAGACTTTTACCTTATAGAATTAAGATTTTGATTTAGATTAAGTGATCATGAGACTTATAAGTGATCAAGGAAATCACTAATTATTTTGGAGATTGATATATTTCATCTATTATCATCAAATTTGGGACAAAAAAAAATATATGGAATTACCATAAAGCCCCTAGTATGGACGGCCATGATGACATTTTTGGAGTAAAAATATCATCCAACTCTTGTACACCTACACCTTATATTAGTCATCTTGTGTATAATTATACCATTAATTCAAACATTATACACATCATCTCTTACATTAATTCTTTATTATTAATTTTGTCAACATGTTGGAAGTCTTCCAACATTCCTTCTCATTCCATACATTGCCCATATCTTTGACCACCCTTTTGTCCCCATGCAAGAGACAATTTGCAAGACACAAAATTGAACAAAAAAATCCTCCCACTCTCTACCAATGTGGACGACCACATGAAGGAAATTGAATAAAATTTGTTCATTTCATCCAACACATTTTAATCTTCTAACTAATTCTCCTCCTTCTCTCTAACCTCTCTCTAAAATTCATTACATCTTCAAATATTCAAACAAAATTCATTCATATCTTCAAACCTTCAAACACCAACTCTTCACATCTTCAAATCTTCAAACATAAGTTCTTCATATCTTCAAGTATCACTTCTTCATATCTTCAAATATTCAAACACAAGTCCTTCACATCTTCAAACCCATCTTCATAACTCCAAGAACATCTTCTTCCTAACATCAAACATACTTCCTTTCTTCAAACATCTAAGCCAAAACAAACAATCTTACCACTTAAAACTCAAAAATTCGAACACCCCCTTTCTCAAGGTAAGAAATTTCATTCCTCAATTCAACTTAAATTCTTCCTACTCATCACCTTCTTCTTTTAACTTAAGTTTATATTTTGGATGGTACTTAGAAGACCACTTGGAGACATGCATGCATGGTGATGAAACTTGAAGACTTGAAGAAGAACTAGTAGAGAATTTGGACTACAAGGTAAGAATTGGACACTATAACCCTTCTTTCTATTTTTTTTTCAAATTTTAACACTCCTTTTTCATTTTTGAGAAATAGGGGCTGACCTTAGGTGATTTTGGAGTTGAACCAAAATTTCCAATTTTAAAGCTTCAACTAGTCTCCAAACACCTACTACACAAGGTAAAGTGTAGTCTTTCTCATTTTCTTATCTCCTTCTTTTTCTCCTTAATTTTTCTCTCATTTTTCTAACTTCAAATTTTTGATATTTCTTGACTTAGGGGCTGACCTAAGAGGCCTCATCCAAAAATTGTGAAATTATTCTTTTATTTCACAATTTCCAATTTTAAGGTGGGTGGAAAAATATTTTCCAACTTTTAGGTGTTTTGATTAAATGCATGTAGAAAATTTGATCACGAGCCTTGAGATATATATAATCTATGTATTGCATGTCAATTTTATATATCAAATCATGAAAATTCTCAAGAGTTGCTCAAAATTTCTATTTATTGAATTTTAGGTGCATGCATGTACACTTTAATGTTCTATTTGATGAATTCTTGTATGTGTTGGACATGCATGTGTATGATCTTTAAAATCTATATTTTGGATGACTTATAACCTGGACAAGTCGAGCATAATTGATTAAATTTCAATTTTGGACTTAAAAATTTAAAAATGGAAAGTTGGTGGACTAAATTGCAAGAAAATGAAAATTAAAGGACCCCTCTGCAAATTTCGAAAATTGGGACTGTACTCAGGTTCAAAAATGACTTTTGGACATTTTAATAAAGTTTTAAGAGTTTTAAGATAAATAAAATCAACCTTTAAAAGCCCAAGGACTAGATTATAAAATTTTGAAAGTTTAAGGGCTACTTTGCAATTTTTAAAACTGTACCAGACCTTAACTTTAAAATTTGAAATTTTTACTCTTAAGGTACTGGGAATTACATATTTTAAAATTATTTCAAAAATACAAGTGCTTAGGGCTTGGAAAACAATTTTTCTAAAATTGAGGGACTAATGTGTAAAATACTAAACTTGAGGACCCAAATGAAATTTCCAGGACTTATGCAGCCCATGCACCTGGAAATACTAACTTAACTATAACTTAATTATATTTTGGACCCAAGGTTCAAATTTCATAACAATTGGACCCCTAAAAGCCTTAAAGGCAATTATTTCAAAATGGGACAAAATGATATTTTCAAATGTTAAAGAACCTACACATATTTCTTTTAAAAACTGCTTTTGTCCCAATATCCTACTAACCTTAGTGTCATTTTCCAACTGGAATCACATTAAAAGCCCTTCCGGTTTGTGAGTTCCGGATTTTTAAAACTTAAGGTCCGAATTGGCAATTTTTACAAATTTGGGGCCAATGTGAGAATTTTACAAAATCTCGACCTCAAAATTTTAAAAAACTGAATCTCTGGACAATTTGGAGAATTTAGGAACTGACCTCTTAATTTTTCAAGGTCGGGATATTTATTTATTCAATTTTAACCCCAAAAGTGTTAGTTTTTACAAAACGGGGCTAAATTATAATTTTTCTTTTATAAAGGACCTAACTCAAATTAATTTCTCTTTTACTAAAATAGCACTGGACCCTCTAACTTGGAGATTTAATTAAAGTATCTTATTTTCTCAAAAAAACCCTTGACTTATTGGATCAATTTGACCGATTAATAACGATCGCGAAGCGACTTCCTCGCCTTGCGATTTTGAATCTATAACGGGACTTATATTCCACCTAATCTTTCAAGATATCGAAGGTTGCTTATCCTTCCGATAATCATCTTCATCCAAAAACTCCACCAACGCCAAAATTGCTACTCGCGAATTTTCAAAAATTTTCCTGAACTGCTTCCCTGAATCAATAATACTCGACTGCCTGTACTTGTAATTACTTTCTTGCCTGAGTCAACTTGGTGTGTCGAGCTCACAGTCGGAATGGATACGTCGGGGATGGAACCGGCAGCTCATTTGCTATTCCACTCTTAGGCCCCATCGCCCTAATCCCCAACCGAGGGACGGAGTTTGTCGATGGAAGCGGTCGTAGTACGAGGTATAATCATGATTATGACGGATTTTGTCTTTGCCTACGGAGCGATAAGGTGCGGTCTTGGACCATCTTGACCGGGAGTTACAAGGAAGAACGAAGGAATCACCGTCGATCCACACAATTCTAGAGTTATCGGACCCGTTTTGGTTGGCGTTACATTTCCGTGACGCAAATCAATTTACATTTTGCATTGGTTGGCGCTACAAATCCGACGCAACCATTATTTGCCTTGCATTGGGATTGGCGTTACACTTCGCACGCAATCCTACCTGTCTTCGATTTGAATCACATAGTGCTGTGTGACCATGAATGTTTTTCTTGAATCGTATAAGTATATTATTTAAATATTTTATCACGACGCTTGCGAATTGTGTGTGAATCCATGCATCATACTCACGCGTTTTCATATAATTGTTTTCTCACATTAACTATATTCGCCACACTTGCACACGATCACCCCATCCACTCGAGATTTATGTCTCATCCCCACCTGTTTTCTAACCTTTAGATGGGGACTATATTGAAGATTTCGAACCGAGCCACAGATTGATGACCTCGCCCCCCTTTGTCGATCTTGCTCTTTTACCGATGATCGTTCTTATTTCATGTACTTCTATTGATGTTGGACTCCGTTTATCCTGCTACTCTTTTCTCTCTTTGACTGTAATTTAAGGGCGTAGGACCCTTTGACGATTAAGATTTGGATATTGTACTTTACATTTTGTTTTAGTTTGGCCTGTAAACTTATTCAGGTTATTATGTTGGATGAATTTGGATTTTGTTGGAACTTAAGTTGTAACTTGTACTTGTTATTTTATTTCCGCTGCTATTTAGACTCTGTCTCATTGGGTTCTCGTTGATATTTGTCTGGACTGTTTGGTTATTGTATTTAAGTTGTGGATCGTTCGTCGCGTCCCGCTTGGGGCGTGACAATCTACTACTAAATTCATAATTTAAAAATACAATGCCTTTGTCTTGAAAGCTCATTTAGTAAAATTTCTATTTTTCAAACAATAATACTTGAGGCTTATTTTATATAAAAAAAAATCCAACTTTTTTATTGAAATATCGAGTGTCTCATACATGATTTTGTTAAATTAATTACTACTTGATTTAACTAGTAGATACATCATTTGTACTTAGAATAATTTTATTTTATGGTGTATATTAATAACACCTATTTTTACTTCTTAACGGTTGTCGATTCTTTCAACTTTTAACGCAATACATTAACCGATTTGATTTCTTTCTTAACAACTAACTATTTTTTTGTAGCATAATATTTATTTAAATATTTTATTATTTTTGAAATTATATTTATATATTACGAAATAATTGTATAATTTAATTAATTGCTTGATTGCTATATTTGACTCGTATTATTGAGTCTAATTTTATTTAGAACCTTAGTGTTAAGTGCTTATGGAATTGATAGGTGATTGTGAGATTGACAAGTGATTTATTTAGGACTAGATAATTAGCACCAATTATTACCAGCAAATTTGAGACAAAAAAATATGTGTGAAGCGTGAAACAGATAATACCATGGTTTACAGTAAGCTAAAAAAACGTGAAACTGACTTCTGTATGTTGGCAGTATTATTTCTGATATCTTGGATTGTTTTTCTTTTTTTGGGGTGGCCACCCCAAGCTGTGTGAAGCATTCGGGAAACTATGTGGCATACCATTTAGCATACCGTGTGTTTAGTTTACTTAGTTTTGAATCAGTGATAGGAGAAATCCCGATTCATTTGTCTGAACATATTCTTCAGGAGATGGCCTCCTGATTTTGGTTATAAAATTGGCTTCTTTCCCTAAAAACAAATACGGAGGATTAAGGCCTAACATGGACGTCCACATGAGGAGGAAGACAAAGAAGTATTTAACCACTCCAATATTCAATTATAATTCCACATTTATCAACTTTTGTTTTTTATACACCTTCATTAATTTATACACATCTACTACCTTTTTAATTTTTTATAGTCTTCACTTTTCTTTAATTATATACACACAATCTCCACTCAATATACTTTACACACCCCCATTGTTTTCCAACTCACACAAAACAACAAGACAAAAAAAAAAAACAAAAAAAGATAAGGAATGAGGATTTTTTCCCTAACTTCCGGCCATGAGGAGAAAATTGAGGTGAATCAATTCAATTCATCCTACAACATCCACTTTACTCTCCCAACACTCCTCATTTCTAATACTTAAACACAAAATACAAAAATCTTCCCCCTACTCCTCAACTTGACCGAAATTATCCCCCAAAAGGTAAGAGAATTATTTCTTCCATCAATCAATTCATCTTTTAAAACTCTAAACTTAGTTCTTCACCTCCTAACCTTGATGAATCCTTTCTTGTTGAGGTACTCGTAGAGGTCATTGACATTATGAATTAAAGAAGATCAAGACTTGATTTTGGAGGTGAACAAGGGCTTCAAGCAACTCTAGAATATAAGAAGCCAAGGTGAGAAATTGTGATTGTTAGTATTTTTCCTTTTGTCAACTTAAGGACATAATTTTGACTCAAAATTTTGAAATTTTGGAGCTTAGGGGCTGACCTATAGAGCTTAAGTTTGAGGTTAGAAGCTTGAAGAATAAGTTCATTTTTTAAGACTACTTGAAGACATTAAGGTGAGAAGTAGTCCTTTGGTTTTAGTATATATTCTTTGGACTTGAGACCTCAATTTTAATACCAAAATGTAGTTATGGTGATATATAGGGGCTGAACTTGGAGTAATGGGACCAAGAGCTTTGATTCTTAAGGAGATCTTCACTTGTAACCACAACTTGAAAAACTGTTACGAGGTGGGTGAAAAATATTTCTACAAAAATGCATCATTCGTTCTACTAAGTGCATAAAAATGTATGCTCATGTAATAATGGTGTATTTTATGAAATATAGCAAGTATTTAGGAGATTCATGTTTTAATGAAATTTGAGAAAATAAAAAAATGAGTATGATATTCTTTTCTTGCAAAAATTATTGATAAAATGCTCATCATTGTGTTTTTATGATTTATGATGCTATGCATGTTCAAATATGATTTAGAAATATTCATAATTAATTTTTATATATTATTAAAATTCTGGACTTCTGACTTGTGGAAAGAATTCGAAACTTGGGTCATTTTTGCAAATATTTTGAAATATAGGGCCAAAAGTGCAAATATTGAAACTGTAAAAGGCCTACTTTGAAAATTCGAAATATTGGACCCAAGAGTATATAAATTACAAATATGAAGTGACTTGAAAGATTGGAGACCCTTCGGGCAAGAAAATACAATAAAGAATAAACTTGACACCAAAATTTAAAATTTTAAAACTTAAAGGACCAAAATTGTAATTTTTAAAACTTGGGCAGTCCCGGTACCTCAAAGTTTTAATTAATTAATTAATATAATATTTTGGACCTTTAGTTCAAATTTGGGGCTTGAAACGAGCTTTTAACGATAAAATTCACTTTTTGGTCAAAATTGTAATTTTCTGAAAGGGTTATTGATTTTTTGCAACCTGTACTATAGGGTCATTGCGGTTTCAGTACCTGTACTATTTTGTTTTGAAAGGAGTACCTAAACTAACGATTTTGTGGAAGTGCAACATAATACACACCGACGATGGAATATTCCATCGGGATTCCATCACGTGATACGCACGCCCTTTTTTAAGGGTATTTTTTGTCAATTTAGGTTATCATTAATCTCCCGTCCAAAGACTCACGTGATTTTCACGAGAATTCACAAATCCCCAAATATGTGTTTAGGGTTCCCAAATTGCAACTTGCAAGCCCTAAACTTAAACAAATCAAAATTAACCTGTGAAAAATCTCGAAACTTGGAAACCTGGAAAAAAAAATTACAGCAAGGATTGAAGAAAGAGACACAATGGGATGGACAATCAGAGATCGAACAAACCACGATGTTCCCATTTGGAGGATTTTTAATCAATTTCTTGAAAAATGTTGGATGTTTGGGGTGCAAAAAAACTCTTTAAAAAACTAAACCTTTAATGGGTTTGTGGTTTGATGAAGACACTGATTTGTTTTTTTTTTTTTTTGTCTGCTTAGTGTCGAACTCTGAACTATTTACCATAAGATTGTATCATTCTGAGGAGTTCAGGCATAAAGGGTCAACATATTATGTGGGTGAGAAAATAACCTTAAGTCACATTGATTTTTGTGACGCTGATGAATTGTCAATGCTTGAACTGATTACTATGGGTATGAGTTAGGATTGCAGGAAGTTAAATGTTTTTATTGTAGTAAAGGTGGGATAAATGATTGTAATGATTTGATGACATTGGAAACTGATTTGGATGTGTTGAATTTGGTAAAGTTTATTGATGAAAATCGGATGGTTGGGATTTTTGTTGAACATGAAAAATATATTGAATATGTTGCCCTTGATAAAAGAAATACTATGAAACACATACACCAAACACAATCCAATATTACTGAAAACCTTCATGATATTGATGAGCCTTTGAATTTCTTAGGGGATTTTGAAGATAGCACAAAGGAGGAGGCACCAATTTTAGGATCATATTATGTTAGTATTGCGTGACTTAATGTCTAGAAGTTGTGATGCTTGTTAGGTTGTTATGAGGCCTGTCCTCTTTTTTTGGATGTTTAATTGAATGTAGACTTGTGATGGTCATCTTTTTTGGATACACATTTTGACTGTGATGTTCAACCTTTTTGCAACTTGGATCAGGATTATGATGGTCATCTCTTTTAGACTAGATGGTGATTTTGATTGAAACTTGGATTAGATTGTCATTTGTACAGATGGTTATATTACATTATTATGAAATGGTTACTTTGAACATACTTGTGTAAATGGTTATTTTTACTTGTGCAAATGGTTATTTGAACATATTTGAGCAAATAGTTATTTTGAACATATTTTGGACAGAATGTACTGCAAATTGTACATATTTTGGACATAATATACTGCAAATTCATAACATAAAATGCAATATATTGCAACATATATAATACTTGAAAGATTACATCCAATACAGGTATATGTCCAAATTCATCACATATTTGAAAACATGAATTTGGCATATCATATCTACTACAAGATTATACTTAAAAAAGTTCCATACAAACTCCTACACAATACAATTACATTACATCATAAGATACACCATAATCCAAGAAAAAAACAGACCCATCCACAGCCAAATCTCATTGTTTCTCTTTCTCTTCATTTTGCCTTCAAGTTTGTCAAATTCCTTCACTTGGTCTTCAAGTTTGTTAATCTTTTTCAGTAGTCCGGGGATAATTTGTCGGGCACTGCTGCACATAAGGGGGTCAATCCAGTTGAAGAAGGTGCACCCTCCAACTTCCTACAAATTCCAGAGATTTTTCAACTGGATTCCATAAAAAAATCACAAATAAAATGGATACCAATATCACATTTTCAACTACATAGCAAATTACTACGAAAAATCTAAGAAATCGAGCAAAATTGAAACTAGGGTTTATAAATAAAAAACATGCCTTGAATTTCTGACATGCCATGTACCTCCTTCCGGGGTTAAGGTCAGTCCACGAGGTCTTCATTGTTGCATTTCTACCACAGTTGCAAAATACATCCATGATAACCTCAGAGGTTTGCTTCCACATTGCTCCTAGTGCACAAAATTGACGAACATGAAGAAATTGGGGGAGAATTTGTTCTAATTTTGGAGAACTGAGGATAGATAGGGTATATTTCTCCATTTATAAATGTTGACAACCTAAATTGATGAAAATACCCTTAAATAAAGGGGTGTGCATGTCACGTGATGGAATCCCGGTGGAATATCCCATCGCCGGTCTGTATTAGGTTGCACTTCCACAAAATCATTTAGTTTAGGTACTACGTTCAGAAAAACAAATAGTACAGGTACTGAAACCCCAATGACCCTGTAGTATAGGTTGCAAAAAATCAATAACCCTTTCCGAAATGAGGTACCTAACTTACGAATTTTCCAAAACTATTTTTACCACAAATTATTACTTTTCTAAGAAGTATTTGAAACTTGGAATCACCTCAAAATCCTTCCCAGATTAAGAGTTACCTATTTTTTTTTAAAATATTAAGCCAAAACCGCAATTTTTGGAAACTAGGGCAAAATCGCAAATTTTAAAAATTTGACCCGAGACTCTGAATATCTAACCCTCTAGGAATTTAGAAAAAAAAAATTAAAACTGACCTCACTCTTTTCCGAGTCCAAAATTGAAACTTACCGAATTTTTGAACCCGGTAAGAAAATATACTCTTTTGTAAAAATAATTTTTTAATTTTAAAACTTACTAAGGACCTTGATATTGAAAATTTTCAAACTCATTTTTCTTATAAAATTTAATATATATTTTTCATAATTATCTAACAAAAATATCAAGCCTGAGTATAATGCACCGAACCAAATGTTGAATACGGCCAGATTATCCACCCGACAACTAGACCGCGAGGTTTTTTAAAATAAATACTGGACATTGTGTGACCAAGATCACTCCAAGCTTGCTAACTGATTTTTTACCAATCTCTCGAACAAGCAAACTTATAATTTAAAGTGAAATTTTGATGTGAAATTTAAAGTAAAATTGGAAGTGAAATTTAAAGTGGAATTTAAAGTGAAATTTAAAGTAGGATATTGGCTACGGTCCTATCCAAGTGAAGTGGGATGGCTACGGCCATATCCAAGTGAAGTGGGAAAGCGGCTATGACCTTATCCAAATTAAAGTGGATCGGCACGGCCCTATCCATGTGAAGTAGGATACTGGCTATGACTCTATCCAAGTGAAGTAGGATACTGGCTACTATCCTATCCAAATTAAAGTGGGATATTGGCTACGAACCTATCCAAGTAAAGTGGGATACTGGCTACGGCCCCATCCAATTGAAGTGGGATACTAGCTATGGCCCTATCCAATTTAAAGTGGGATACTGGCTACGACCCTATCCAAATCAAAGTGGGATACTAGCTACGGCCCTATCCAAGTGAAGTGGGATACTGGCTACGTCCCTTTCCAAATTAAAGTGGGATACTGGCTACGACCTTATCCAAGTGAAGTGGGATACTGGCTACGGCCCTATCCAAGTTAAAGTGGGATACTGGCTACGAATCTATCTGAATTACAACCAAGTGAATTAAGAAAGCAACAACTATTGTTTAGCCAATTCCGAACCAATCTAACTTAATGACTAATGGAAAATCTTAACTAAAATAATAAGTTAATGTCACGTGCACTCTCATGCATTGATTTCCATGAAACTATTTTTCTTGCATAACTGTAAGCCACACTCGCACAAGAACATCCACCCACTGAGAATTTTTGTCTCACCCCACTTGTTTTTATCAACCAGAGAATGAGGATCCACATCAAGTGATGGTGGCGGCAACTTCTAAGACACAACTAGTTTCATTATTGTATTTGTGATTCACATAAGACGGTTATATTTTAATTTATAATGGTTTAGACTCTGGACTTTTTTGATGTAATAGCAGGGCGTAAGACCCTTAGGTACGATTACGATATTGGATGGTATTTCTTTGATTCCTCTGCAACCATACTCTAACTTAGTTGTTCCTTTATTTATGCCTAATTGGGATCTTATTATTACTGTCGGTTTCACATTGATGGTGAATATTGGACCGGTTGGGTAAAATGGCGTAAGTTTGATTGCCGTGTCACGACTTCCATTTTGCGGCGTGACAATCTCTAATGCGAAAAGTGAATTATATAAAATGTTTACCTCTGGACATTAAAAGTTGTTGGACAAATGTAAATTTTTGTGGTGGATTTGTAAATAGAAGCAAACGATACTTTTGATAGCAAATGCATCAAACTTGCGGCAATGGCTATAACATGATGACGTCATTTATATACACTAGGCATGGCCAAATGGAACTGAAATTGAGTTTCAAATCAGAACTGTGACTGGAACTAGGTTTCAAAACCATAATCAAAATTGTGTAGGCCGACTTCAGTTCCTTAGTCTCGCAAATCGTGGAACCGGCGGTCTAAACTGCAGGTTTGAACCGTCAGTGAAATCCTGGTGGTACCGATGGTTAAAACTGCCGGTTTCAAGATTAAAACCAACGATTTTTTTTTGGATAAAAATATGATGAAAGAAATATTAAATATTTTTTATGATGTTTTATATTAGCAACCGGATTAGACACATCTTAAACTAATTGTTGTAAACAAGCCACGTGAATTTTGTTTCTTCTATGTGTTAAGAGGATGCACAGGCAACTTAATATTATTATTTATATTAAGTCAAAATTTTAATATTATTATGAAATATACACAAGTTAGCGTCGAGAGGCTTATGATGTTTATGGGATTTAATACTTGATTCATTATGTTTTTGGGAGTTGATATTAATTGTTGAGTAGAGATAATAGAAATTCTTTATTGATCTACGGTTTGCTCACCTTGAGAGAGGGAATAAACTAGGATAGGAATCGAGTCTATAGATAAGGTGTAATTGGTTCTTGCGAAACACAAAATCGAATATAAATTGAGGAAGCATGTCGAAATCATAGTCATAAAATCGCCTTTATTTGTTGGTTAAATCTTGCACATGCGCTCATAGTTTATTTATTTTGATATTTTGTTTAGATTTAATTGTTAGATAATTTAATCATCATCTTATTCGAACGTTTCAATAAAATTGGAACTATTATAATTAATTTTCATAATTAATGTTTTAATTAATCCCCGTAGAATACGATATTACTTGCCACTATCTATTAACTACGCCGTACACTTGTCGTTTAGCTTAATAAAATTTTGGAATCAATTACCTAGACTTGTAGTGATCTGCACTTTTGAGCAGTATCAATAAAGAATGTCATTCCTCGTGCGTGCACATATGTATTTTAAATATTTAATAGTGAATCTGATTATTTTTATTTTGTTTGCATGTTCACAAATTTCTATTAATTGTATTTAGGTTTGTTTACACAGGTGTATTTTGTCTGTGTTTGCACAATTTGTTTTCCTTTCATAATTGGAGGAAGCCTCGTTTTGATTTTATTTGAATTCAATTAAACTTGCATATGTTTTCTAGCTTTTATAGTAAGTGATAAAACTGGAGCCATTTTGTATACTACTGCATTTACTTGAGTATATGAACCTTTTGGCCTAAAGGGCATAATTTCTTTAAGAGTTATTGATTTTTTTGTATACAAACTAGACGCTTTGCTGATTTGGTAACTTACATTGGCAATTCACCAATTTAGTAGTTATACTTCATTTTTTTTATAAATTGGTACATATTCACTTGAAAGGACGAAAATGCCCCTAAAAAATCATAAAAAATAATTAAGAAATACCTTATTAATAAATTAATTAAACTAAATTATATAATTGTTAATTTTAAAAAAGTTAAACTAAATTAATTATTGTTTAAAAATTCAATTAAAAACTAACTAAAAATAATATATTAATAAAATATTACTTTAATTTTCCTTTTAATTTTTATATTTAGATACCTAAACTAAATTTTATTTTTCAATTCATTAATTTTAATTTTTCTAAAAATCATTAGTTTTTTTAGAAACTTTTTTTTCTTTTTATTTTATTAATGAAATTAAATTAAATTTTGATTGCTTTTATAATTTAAATTTAATTTTCAAAATGTTATTTTAATTTGAATTGTTTTCTTGGGGCGTTTTCATCCTTTCAAGTGAATAAGTACCAATTGATAAAAAAACCGAAAACACATGACCTAAATTGATGAATCACAAACATAAGATACCAAACCAACAAAGTGTCTATGGTTCAGGTACTAAAAAATTAAGGAAAAGTAAGATTTTTTGTCCTGTAGGTTGGACCTTTTTGAGAATTAGTCCTCTAGGTTGTCACCTTCATATTTTAGTCCTTTAACTTTCAAATTTCTAGATATTAGGTCCTTTAACTCAGCAATTTTACTTTTGGTCCTATAACTTAATAGATTTCAGAAATTTAGTCCTATAACTTAGCAATAGTTAAATTAATTAACTAATTTATTAAAAGGTTAGTACCCACACTTCACATTTTTTTATAGGACCAAAAATAAAATAACTAAACTTAAATTTTTAAAAATTAAATTAAATTATAAAAACAATTAAAAATTAAATTAATTTGATTAATAACAAATTTAGATAAACAGAAATTTCTAAAACAATCAACGAATTGTATGAAAATCAAATTAATTACATCAAATTAGTAAATTAAGAATAATTTGACATATTTATATAATTAACACTTGGTGAGGAGAATTATCTCCAAGAAATGGATCTGGACTAGTGTACAAGATGCATTTATTTCAGAAGGTTAAAAAAATTAATGCTTGAAATGTTTTTCAAAAAATATTTAAATCAAAATTGATTAATTATTTTTATTTAAAAGCTAACTGTTAATTAAAATTACTCAATTTTAAAAATAATATTTAATTAAGAAATTAATGCTTGAAATCTCCTCACCAAAGGTTAATTACAGAAATATAATACACAACTCTTAAAAGATTTTAATAAATCTAGTCTTTGATACCATTTTTAAGCACCAAGATAAATAGATTTGGAAAATTGAGATAAAAAAGTCTGTTTTAAACTTAAAGGACCAAAACGCATAATGTATTAACATATAGGACTAAAAATAAACTAAAAATATAACTTACGGGACCAGAAAGCTAAAGACGCAAACATATATGACTAAATATCCAATTTAATATAAATTTCTAGGACTGAACCTCAAACCTGCCAAGATAAAAGACTGAATCTCAAAATAGGCCGACTTACATGATGAAATTTTTCATTTTCCCAAAAATTAATAATCCTTTTTCTAATGAGAACTAGGTTTCTTAGTCTTTTTAAATTATGGGCAGAAATCCATTAACACTTGACCTTCCCAAATGCAGATCTTCCTTTGTTGATTAATACCATGCCAGATAAGGCAATGGATGATTTTGCGAGTTCTTGTGGCACTCTCGTAAGAGTCACAATCCGACCTTTGGAAAACAAAAACAAATGACAAAATACTATACAATGAAACATGCATAAATTTAACAAAGGTCATAGTACAATGCCATTGACAATATTTTCTATTTTTTTTATTTTTTTTAATAACTCAGCCTAGAACAGAACTGCGCTTACGCCCGACTACGCTCGGGACAACAGATTCCGGCTCCTCATTGCCGCCAAGGTAAATTGCGGATGTGATGGTGTTAACGGGTGGCGACGTACAACCGATCCTCCAGGTAAAGAGAACAATTTTGTTCGACCCAGGCCGTTCTATAATTTACGTGGTGCAGTGAAACCAAAAAAGGGGCCTTTATATTCATATAAAAATTTTTAAAAAAAACTAATAAAATAATGAGCATTATATTTCCATTTCGACGTTTCTACTACAATAAAAGAGACACTTTAATAACATTACATCATAGATTTAAAGAGGAAAAATTATTAATACATTAGCCATAGAATATCGATCTCCTTGCATTTTGAAACAGATTATGCCCGTGCTTAGGTAAAAAAAAAAAGAAAAAAAGGAAAAGAGTCTTTGTGTGGAGAATTGAAAACATGACCTCAAGCAAGTACGAGAGACCACAAACCATTGCACCTTAGAGAACTTTTGTGAAAATCATTATTATTTATTTTACTCTACCTATTATTCCGTCCTGCTGCTTAGAAAAAAAATAACAATTCGTATCGATGAGGGATCGAACACGCGACCTCAGGTATGCAAAAGAAGATATAATCCGCTGCGCCCATGAGTTCTTTTGTGAAAAATTTTATTCTTTATTTTACATATACATATTATTAAACCATTAAATTAATAAAAAAAAGATCGGGGCTCGGGGGCCCTCGCCTGAGGGGGGCCCTGTGCGGCGGCGCCGCCTTGGCCTCCCCTAGGACGACTCTGGTTCGACCCCCCAATCTACTAATAACGATCTCTCCCCGAATCGAACCCACACGGATGCTATTCAGTATGAGTTCCCACCAAATCTTCACCAGCTCGCATATGCCCCGGGGAGCAATTAGATGGAGCAGGGATATGAACCCCTAACCTCCACCCCACAAACAATTTGATGGAGCAGGGATTTGAACCCCTGACCTCCACCCCACAATTGCTTGTGGTGGCCAGGTGGGCTAAGCCACCTGGTTATTGACAATATTTTCTAGCTATTATGCTTCGGTTGTATCCTATTCCAATGATTGGATGATGTAACGTGCAGCTATATATGTAGGCGGTCATTGTCATTGAAAATATATAGAAAATCATTCAACACAGAAATATATATTAAGCTTACTCTATTAATTTAAGGGAAATTTTTAAAGTACCCATTATGAATAGTGGGTACTCTTTTCTACCCATTAGGATAACAAACTTCTTTTCTACCCAAATTGGCCAAAATACCCCTCCTTTAAGTTGGTGTTTTTGAATTTTGAAATCTAAGACATAAATATACCATTTAAAAGGTACCGTATAGGCGTATAGGAAACCGTATAAATCAATGACAAAACAAAAGTGAAAAAACAAAACAACAGTAAAAGCAAAAGTTAAGCCATTTCATGCCCAACTTCGGTCAAAAGGAAGAAAAATACAAAAACCCCATTTTTGTGCCCCTTCGTCTTCAAGAAGAAGAAGAAATTTCCATCCCCCCATTTCGTGCTCAATTCGGTCAAGAAGAAGAAGAAATAGAAGGAAATACCCAACACCCATTTTGTGCCCAATATCGTGCGAGAAGAGAAATGGCTTCAATCGTGCCGTCATCGTCCGCCTCCACTTCTGCCACTGCCGCTGCCGTCGCCCCTTCCGCACCTTCCTCCTCCGCTCACGAACAGGTAAGGTTCCACGTTCGAAGTTTTGTTTGTTGTATAATGTTCGAAATTTTGAATGATTAGGGTTTAGTTTCGAAATATATTTCATGGGTTTGTTACAATGTAAATGATTAGGACATAGTTGTTCGAAAGTTTAAAATATATGAAGTTTTGAGTTGTTTTTTGGGACTGTTAGACGAAAAATGGTAGATTTATTTCTGGTTTTGGCGCGATATGGTGTTGAAGACGATGGGGGTACGATATCGTGCCGTAGGGTAATTTGGGCACGATATCATGCCCTAGTTTAATTTTGGCACGATATGATTTTGAAGAAGATGGGGGCACGATATCGTGTCGTAGGGTAATTTGGGCACGATATCGTGCCCTAGTTTAATTTGGACACCATATCGTGCCCAGCTTAATTTGGGCACGATTGGGGCACGATATTGTGCCCTAGCCTAATTATTTGATATCGTGCCTCTACCATCTGATCTTTAATTTTCTTTAATTTTTGTACCTCATTACTACATTTCTGCAATTTTTCAACAATTCATCTTACTAAATTGCAATTTATTAATTGTTGTAGGTCGGTCCACAGTGGATGAGACCCTCATATCATTGAGAGAGGGCCCAAATCGCGGGATACGTTCGATCAAATATTATTCAGACCATTAGAGATGAGTTGCGGGAGATCGGTGGTGGTTTATATAGTCAGTTTAGACAGTCGGCTTTCGGATATTTTATGGATTTTGGGTATGACGGAGCTAGTTGTAATGCGACACTGCATGCATTGGTTGCGATGGAGGTGCGTGTGCCGGACGCTCCGGAATCGGAGTGTTGGTTCCACGTCGGAGAGCAGACTATCAAATTCTCTCGGCGTGATTTTGCTCTGATATCGGGATTGCGATTTTCAGGGTCCACATTTGACCCTAACGGTGATTTTGAGGTACCCGAGATTTGTATATATAGACGGTATTGGCGTAAGGGCGATCGGGTTACCGCCGCGCATTTACGCGATTTATTTGCTGATGGCACCTTCCGTGACTCACCAGACGATGCCCTAAAGGTGGCGAAGGTGTTATTTGCCTTTTACATGATACTGTGTTTCGATGGCCGACAGACCGCAGTGGACCGTTGGCTGTGGTTTTTGATCGAGGATGATGCACAGTGGGAGACTTTCCCTTGGGGGAAATACTCCTTTCAGATATTGATTCATTACATTCAGCAGCTGCATGATGTTCTGCCACCTGGCCGATATACTAAGGACGTTCCACCTCGATATCGGCCACCTTCTTATCATTTTTATGGGGCCACTTATGTCTTTGCATACGTATATTTTTTATTTTTTTCTATTTGTACTTAGTTTTTAAATATTTAAAAATCTTATTTTTGACACTTATCAATGTTCTCTGATTTGGGCATTCGAGGCGATACCTCACTGGGTAATGCCCTGGGCGACTCGAGTATCCGACACCGAGTTGCTAGGTGCCTCCGTTGGAGGTTTTCAAAGACCACCGTTGACATGATGATTTTTTTTCTTTGACACGGTATGTATTAACATTGTTTACTTATTTATTTATTAAATTAATAAATTATTTTTTATTAATTTATTTATATATTTATTTCTGAGGCTTTAGTGTGTCATGAGATATTGGATCCGAACCGAGGATGAGCTCTAGAGATATATATGGAGCGAGTTGATGATCCAGTTATTTTGTTAGGTCCTCCTCGGTTCATCCCCAAGGAGAACCGGTTTTTAAAGCGCCTGGTAGTCTTTGGGGGGAGGGGCGGCGGAGGGATGTACGAGCACAGATTCGATTCTGACCCACCCCTATTGCCCCTGACTATTGCAGAGAGGAGTGTCGATTCGACAAGCCCAGCCCTATTTTATCAGCGTGGGGCACTACAACATAAATGACATTAGGTAACACAAATTTTGTAGCACTTTTTACATAAGGTACATATGTAACACATGTTTGTAACACTTTTTACATTACAATAGTTATGTAACACTTTATCAATATGTAACACTTTTATATAAGTAACACTTTTTAAAATAAATGTCTTTTTTTTTTGTTATTTCTTAATTTTAAATAACTTTGGAATGTTAGTTGGGAAAAAAATATTTAGGTAACACTTTTTTATCAATGTGAATAACGTATTTCATATGTAACACTTTTTTTATATAAGTAACACTTTTTAAGTATCACTTTTTTTTTGTTATTTCTTTTGTAACGCAAATAGATATCACTTTATTTAAGAAGCACAAGCTATATTTTAGTAACACAAAATTATATAACTATCATTAAATCATGTCAAAGATTTATTTAATTAATTGATGTCACCAAACCTAAAAATTGTAGACATCATGTACTGCTTTTTTAAGCGAATTTTTTTTTTTTTACAAAGTATTTTAGTTTTGCTTTTATTTTTTTATTATTTTACGAAGGCAATTAATTCCGTCTTAATACCGACGGAAAATGCCAATGTATATATTTTATCATTATTATTTATTTATTTTTTAATTTTTACTAACGGAGACCAATTTCATAGTTAGCTTTTTTTTTACTTTTTGAAAAATAAATTACCAATGAAAATTGATTCATTGATGTTGTCGGTAATTTACTTAGGAATTTTTCCGTCGGTAAATTAATTTTATATTTTTATATATTTTTTATTTTTACCGATTAAATATTTATCAGTCGATAAATTTATTTTATATATTTTTGATATTTTTAATTTGTCGTGTCCTTTAATATATAATATAATATGATTTTCAAACTATATACTATATAATATAAAATTGGATATATACATTGTATAATATAATTTATACATATATTATAAAATATAATCTTTATTATATAAAATATATTATATATACATATAATATATAAATATGTGTGTGTGTGTATGTATGTGTGTATATAAAACAAAGCAAAAGTTGTAATAAGAATCAACTTAGTTTAGTGGCAAATTGTCACTTCCATACATAACAGGTCGTGGGTTCGAATCTACTTGGTGGCAAAAAATAGTATTTCTACGAAGTGATACAAAAAAAGTGTTACATAAGATTCATATGTAACACTTTAGAAGTACAATATTTTTTTAAAGTGTTACAAATATAAAAAGTGTTATATAAGATTCATATGTAAAGCTTTAGAAATAGTGCTTCATAATGTTACCAATAGAAAACTTAATGTAACACTTAGAAAAATTGTTACTAAAAGCTAATAAAAGTGATACCTTAGACTATAGGTAGCACGGGCAAGTGCAGCGCCATAAAAGTGCTACCTATTGTTTATAGTAACATTTTATGGCCATTAGGTAACATTTTTTGAGTGTTACCTAATATCATTTATGTTGTAGTGGGGGCAGAGGCGCTGGCTGCTGCTAGAGTCAGAGGTAGGGGCAAGATTAGGGGGAGAGGTAGAGCCGATTCAGAGGCCGACACTACTACTCCTACGATTCAGAGGCCGGAGAAGAGGCCCGGACAGATGACGCATCAGCTGGGCAGACAGATGCGCGTGATGATCCATCATTCCGTCAGGATACTCGTGTTGATCCATCGGTGGGCGACAGATATCTTTGGCGATGCGCGGGGTCTTATGCAGGAGATTAGGCAGTTCGAGAGACGCATAGAGGAGTGGTTCGCTCGATTGGAGTCACGAGTCGAAGATGCAGTTTCTTAGTTAGAGACTGTCATCTCAGAAGAGGGTTCTCGCTTGGACAGACGCCTGGATCAGGAGATAGGTCGGGTTCCAAACCTTATTCAGGAGGAGATTAGGCGTCTGTTCCTATATCGGGCACGATATCGTGCCCAATATCAGGGCACAATATCGTGCCTCAGTACAAAATATGCACGATATATCGTGCACTGTGCTTCATAGATGCAGAAAATTTTCCTTTCACAATACATTTCACATATTTTGCAAATATATTGCTCTTGAACAATTTAAACAAGGTTAAGTAATTAGGAGGAGAAGAACATTACCTTGTTATTCGATTTTTTGGTGCGATTTTGGTGATGAAAGACCACAAAAATAACTTCTTGATATTTTGTGAAGAAGAAGAAGAAGAGAGAGAGAGAGAAAAATGAAGAGCAAAATAGAAGGGGAGAGTTCACGTATGTATTTGGAATATTTAATTGCAAGAGAGAAAAATACACATATACCTACTTTAAAGGCTTGCATTTAAAGCTTCAAGCGTATTGTGGTAAAAGAACCCCAAAAGTGGGTAGAAAACTATGTTTTTTATTCTACATGTCAAAAAATTCTCTCACTTATCCCAAGTGGGTAATTTGTCCTATTAACTCTTAATTTAAACTATGACTTCTTTTTCACTTTTGGCTATTTGCCTTTTTGCTTTTACTCGACACTTTTCAGGCATCAGAGGAGGTCATTGCTCTTGATACTTTGAAAGGCCTTTATCATGTCTATCACTGAAGAAACAACTGCCTCTGATGTTAATCAGAACAGCATAATAAACCAACCCCTAATCATTCAACCATAGTCTCAGTTGATTTCAACCAAATGGCTTTGTGAGGAATATTCCATTCAAAGTTCTTTCGTAAGTGATAGTATTAAAGTGCTAGGTAGTATAGTAAGTGGATTGTATAGATGGACTAAAATGATTCATTTGAAAGATGGATAGCAATAAGATACAAAGTGGAGATGGAGGACAATCAACGAGATTTGCACTTAAATAAACCAGAAAATAATAAATTTATGGAAATCAAATAGTTGTTGAAAAACTAAGTCACATTTGAGAGAGACAATTTTGTAGAATCTTAGTCACATCAAGGTAAAGATGAACTAATCCCCTACTTGATTCCCTTACCATTGTCCCGATGGAAGTAGGATCGCAAGGTGACCCGAGGCAAAATTACAATTCTAGTCCTATAATTTTGGGGTGTTTGCATTTTTAGTTCTGTTCGAAACAAGATTTGTTAAAATATCCTGTAACAAGTTCGCGATTTTGGTCTTAAATTCACCGGAAATTGAAAAATCAACCGGAAAAAGTCTTGTGAGGCGAATATGGCTTTATTTTCAGCGTACATGCTTATGTGGAAATGACTTGGCCCAATTGATTTTTTCGTTCCTAATGCGGCACTTACATGTAACCCATGAATGTGATATATCATTTCAAAATATGCTTTTCAAATTCTAAACTAAGAATAGGTCTACTGTCAGACGGTCTAACGGATCCCGACACCAACCCAGAAAAAAAATGAAAAGATGCTCTCTCTCGCTCTTGTTCTATTCTCCCTCTCTGCCTTAACTCAACAAGCTCAAAAAACACTCCACTGCACCGCCGTCCAATGCCCTTCCCTCTGCCGCTGGCAACTAAGTAACACAAAGGGAAGAAGAAGAATAATATTGTTCTGGTGTTTACAAATTCTGATGTTCAAAATTTGAATTTTGGGTCTTAAATAATTTTTTTCTTTGCCATTCTTTAAAAAAGTGAATCTTTGAATTTGGATTTCTCCAAAATCTGCATATATGATTCACCCATTTCTTCTCTTATCACCCAAGTCATACCCATAACCTTCAGTTGGGTTGCTATCATCTAACTAAATTTTCAAGAAATTCGATGTTCCATAGGAACCATGCAAGTCTATTGATTTTATTTTAATTCAAAGTATGTTTTTTGTGTTTGAATGTCCCCTTTAAGCAAATGCCCAAGACTCGATTCAACATATGACTAGATTTAAGAGTGCCCAACAAAATCTGGAATGTGTTGAGTTTGACGAAGAAGAATAATTTCAGGGGCTACTAATACTTTTGTGAGAACTGCTAATATTAGGGGGCTACTAATATTTTTTGGAGGGACTAGTAATAGTTTTGGAGGAAATTATTATTTCTTAGTAGAGGCTACTAATACTTTTGAGGAGAACTAATACTTTTATTAGGAACTACTAATACTATTTATGAAAAAAATCTAATACATTTCTGAAGAATTACTAAAATATCTTTTTCGTCAGAAAACCAAATACATTTAATAATTTTCATGAGTACTACTAAAAATATTGTTCAAAAAATTACTAATACTTTTCGATAGACTACTATTTCGGGGGAAAATGTATTGATTCTTGGTCACTACCTATTGATTACAAAAATCACTACCTAATATTACAAAAATGGCACCGAATTCCCAGTGATGCTATAACACTGCGCATATCATAAAAATTCAACTAGTCCCTGAATATTACATAAATGACATTGCTAAAATTTCACCTGATTGATTATGGATTCGTCTAATGAATTTTGGCCCATTATACCGTCAAACAGGAGTTTTTGTCCTAAATTAATTTAAAATATGTTCTCTCTCAACCTCTCCCTCCCTCCCTCCCCCTCTCTCTCTCTCCCCATTTTTTTATAATTGTTTTTTGATTTTTTCTTGCAACTCCACCCACCGCTGCCACCAACCTCTCGCATGCCACGCCCACCGCCACCGCCAAGGTCCCGCCTGCCATCGTCCACCATTACTACCAGGCTAGTACCACCAACCCAATACCACTGCCACCACTAACCCCATCCCACTCCACCCCAAAGACATCACCACCCACGTCCATCGCCGCCCAATATTTTGCTGCGAAATTTTTGTCAACTACAAGAATTAGGGGTTTTACAGAGTTTTTTTCGAAGAATCTTTTACACCCCAAAATTATGAGTTTATATCAATAGAAGATCGATTGGTATAGTTTTCATTGTGGTGTATTCAGTTAATTGTATTCTCTTGGGTGGTGGTGGCGGCAGATGCGTGGCAATGGCAAATGGGGTCTCTGGGTGAAGCAAACCAATGGATCAAATGGTTTATTTTGTTATTAAGATAAAAAAATTAATGTTAATTAATTTAAGAAGGAAAAACTTAAATTGTTTATTTAGTTAATTGTATTGTTAAAGTAAAATTTATAATTATTCATGTTTTAATTCTAAAATAGTATTCTTGTTTCATTTAATAATATTCATGTTTCATTTATAAAGAAATTTATTTTTTACAGAATTAACAAAAGACTTCATATATTTTTGGAAAATATGCAATTTTAGTCTCGTAACTATATAGGTTACACATAAGCACCGTATACGTGTGTTTCGCTAGAAATAAAGCCACATCCACCTAACCTAACTTTTCCGGGTTGATTTTTCAATTTTCAGCGATTTGAGGACCAAAATCATGAACTTATTCAAATTACAAGATTTTTTCCCAAATCGATATTTTAACAAACCAAAAATATCACACACCAAAGTTACGCAATTTTCCCATACTTGGCAAAGCGGTTACATGAGCCTTGACTCCCAGCTCGGGGTTATTGAGTTCAACCTTTTTCCGGATACTGCAGTGACTAGGGTGTCAATCACTGACCCGATATAAAAATTCAGCCTTCTTTTCCTTCTTCTAGGGGTTATCGTGTTCATGCAACTTCTTTTCCTTCTTCTCGTGCTCTCCTCTTTTTCCTCTTCTTTGTTCATCATCCATTTTAACCCCTCCTAGTCACCCCCATCCCAAGCCACATCCGTTTTCTACCACCAACCTTCTTCCCCTTCTTCTCTTCTTCATGTATTTTCCTTCTTTCTTCCTTCTCCTCTTCTTCTTTTCCTTATTAATTCTTTCATCCTCTCCTTCTTCTTCTACCAAACCACACTGCAGTCTGATATCCGTTGTCCCCGCCCCAGTGACTTCCCAGCAATTGACCGTTACCCTACTCATGTATATATATATATATATATTAAATCGATGTATATAAAATAAAATTAAAACTGTAATGCTTAAAAAAGGAAACCATAAGAAAACAGAAGAGGAAAGAAATTACAAAAAAAAATTAGTTTTATCTAAATGTCATATTGTAAATTTATTAAAGTACGAATTTAAGGAATAATTATACATTAAATAGATGTATATTTTTGTTCAATGATTAGTAGTGTTTTTACATTATAATTATAGTATTGATTTTTTTTTCTTCAAATTTTACCAATAAAAGATATAAATTTAATTGTCTAAATAAATGTCCAAGTTGGCTCTGATCCTTTAATTTTTTTCCCTTCAAGTTTATCCGCATAAGATGCCAACTCAGAATAATTTTTTCTAATTTATTTTTCAAAAAAACTTAAATGACATGTCAGCCTAGTAGGTAAACTTTACCTGCTTTAGTAGGTCACATGACCAAATTCTAACTTTTTTCTACTCAAAAGAAAAAGTTCAATATTGCAAAACAAACGATTAAATCTATGAGTAGACTAAGTTAGAGAATTACAAAATAGTTTTACTTTTTATATGTGTGTGTGTGTGTGAGATTGTTTGTGTAATTTATGTGTAAATAGCCTAGTTGTATGCTTGTAGCACTCAAACACTTTTCAAATTTCTTTTGAAGCAAATTTTGTTTAAATTTTCAATAAACGTTAACTTGGTCTTCATAATTCTATTCTTCTATTTGATACTCAACAATTATTCATCAATATAAATTGAATTAGATGTAATGACAAATCTTTAGTTTTTTTGTGTAAGAATTTCAAATAAAGTTCCAAATAATATGAAAGTTGTTAATTGCTTTTTATTTATTAGCAATCAATACATCATAATATTATATGTCAATTGATTTAATGCTTGCAGTTGGTGGTAAACATAATTAATGAATTATGAAAGGAGTCTGAAACTACTCACACACATTCATTATTGTGAAATAAGTCCTTTAGATTTCATTAAAACTTTCCATTCTCTCTTAATATACTTTCTATCTTTAAATTTTCAGATTACTATCTCACAATCAAATTCTCATATTTATTAATGGTGTAAATGAAGTTATCCCGTTCTATACATTGCTATCCTAAAATTATTGAATTGTGAAAGTAGTCTAACTGCTCCACAAACGCTCATTATTATGAAATCTCTCCTTCAGATTTCATTATAAATTTTCATTTTCTCTTAATATATTTTCTAACTATATTTAGATTTTCAGAATGCCATTTCACAATCTTATTCTCATATTTACAAATGGTTTAAATTAGCTTTTATCACGATTCAATACATCATTGTCTTATTTATCAATTGATTTAATGCTTGCAAACAGTGGTAAACATATTTACTTTTTTTTTTGAAAACAAACATGGAAATTTCATTAAACCAACAAGTCCAACTGCAGAACATTACAAAGAAAAATGGGAGGATCATCCTCCACACTTTGGCACCAAACATAGAACATGTTGCTCGAGTTAATCCATGAGCAACTACATTCGCCGAATGCCTAACAAAACAAACATACACCACACCATGTCTTTTGGTAAAGACTTACAGTCATCAATTACACCAGAAAAATATGAAATTTTGTCCAGAGTTTCCCGATTGATTTTATAACCGTCCATGAGTTTGATTCAATACATAAAGTTTGACCTCCAAAATCTCGCTTCACCCAGCTTAACATCTCTCGAAAACTCATAGCTTCTGCCACCTCTGGAGTCATCGACCCTCTTAATTATTCTTGTATATCAGCTATAAACTTTCCATTTTCATCCCTCAACACCCCACCGTATCCCAATTTCTGAGCCTGAGTAAACACTTCTGCATCAATGTTACACTTTATCCATCCTACATTTGGTCTTTTCCATTGCATCGCCCCACCAGAGTGTGAAACTTTGCAATTTGCAACCTCAGCTACCTGGGCAACTTGCCACTAAAACAACAAACTGCTAGCTAAATTGAGAACTTGATGGGTCGTCTTACTTTTTTGGTTCCACACTATCTCATTCCTATTGTACCATAGAGCCCAAAGGATCATCACACTCATGCACTTATCATCAGGAGATTTATTTACCCATAGCTCAATTAAGCACTTGAGGAAAGAGCTTCCTTCATTAAACACCCCAGCCATTGGTGATAAGTTCCAGCAAGTTTTAGCCAACGGGCAAAAGAAGAAGATATGAGATACCGTTTCCACCTCGTTATTACACACAGGGCACTGAGATGAAACCTCCACATTCCTGGATATCAATCTTTCTTTCGTTGGTAGGGAGTTTCTACACGCGTGCCAGACTAAGTTCCTTGCTTTTGCTGGGACTTTTAGGTTCCCAAGGCACTTCCAGTCAAAACATAACAGAGGGTTATGTTGGTCTTCGAATTCTACACACAACCTCTGATAACCCGACTTTACGGTATAAATTCCTATTTTGTTCCATGTCCACATCCATCTATCCTCCCCACTGCTAGCACACAAAGGGATGCTCATGATTAATTGTTGATCTTTGGGATTAAATAAATCAGCAATAACATCTTAATCCCATTGAAAAGTACCAGTTTTCATCAAATTGTGAACTCTAACATCATGTAATCCTACAGCTGGAGAGGAAACAAATGCATTTTCATATGGAAGCCAAGGGTCCTTCCATACTGAAATGAGCTTCCCATCACCATCAATCCATCTGCAGCCACTAACCACATATTCCCTGGCAACTAAAATACTTCGCCATACAAAACTAGGATTTGCACCAATCTGAGCTTCAAATAAGGTAGTATTCGGATGATATTTAGGTCTAAAATATGGGCCACAAGGGAATGGGGATCCAGAATGAGGCGCCAAACTTGTTTTCCCAACAGAGCTAAGTTAAATTGTTGTAATCGCCTAAAACTGAGACCACCATGAAGCTTGTGCGCACAGAGTTTTTGCTATGAGATCCAATTGATACCTCTAGAATTTTCCCATCCTTTTCCCCACCAGAAAGAATTCTACAACCATTCTGATTCGTTGCACAACGTGATAGGCAATAGGAAAATACTCATAGAATAAAGAGGAATTGCTTGTGCTACTGTTTTAAGAATTACCTCCTTACCTGCACATGACAACATTTTCGATTTCCACCCTTGTAATCGAGCTCATACTTTCTCCTTAATAAATGCAAATATTTGTCTCTTGTTACACCCAATCAAAGACGGAAGGCCCAGATAAGAACCATGGTTTGAGGTTTGCTGCAGATTCAACTGGTTGCATATAAGGTAACGCTTCTCCACCTTTGTGTTATTGCTAAAAGAGATTGCTGATTTTTGGAAATTTATAATCTGGCCCGAAGTTTTAGAATACTGTTCCAGACAAGATTGAAGCCATAGACATTCCTCCAAATTTTCTCTGAAAAATAAGAAGTTATCATCAGCAAAAAACAAGTGAGACACACTTGGTGCCCCCCGAGCAATTCGGCACCCATGAAGCCAACCCCAATTTTCAAACCTTTGGATAATTGCCGACAATCCCTCCACGCATAAAATAAATAGATAGGGTGATAACGGATCACCTTGCCTTAAACCACGACTTGGAGTGAAGAACTCAGACTCAAACTCTCCATGAAGCACATTATATCAGACTGTCAAAACACATAGCATCATCAACTCCACCCACCGACAAATGAAACCCAACTTTGTAAGCATAGCCTTTAAAAACATCCATTCTATGCGATCATAGGCCTTGCTCATGTCTATTTTGAGGGCTGCCACACCCTGTCTTCCATGCCTCTTCCTTTTGAGATAGTGATTTATCTCAAAAGCCACCATAACATTATCAGAAATTAATCGATGGGGAACAAACGCACTTTGACATTCCGAAACAATAGATGGGAGAATGACTTTCAAGCGATTTGCAAGGGCCTTGGATATCACCTTATATGCCACAAAGGGCGATTGGCCTCAGATCCGTAATCAACTCCAGATTTTTCTTTTTTGGAATTAGCACGATATTCGTATCGTTGAAGCCTACTGGGAAGAAACCTGAACTAATAAAATTCTTACATGCAATTACCAAGCCCTTACACGTAATATCCCAAAATTTTTGAAAGAACGAAGGATTCATTCCATCCGGCCTGGGGGATTTATCGGGATGCATTGAAAACAAAGTTTATTTGAACTCCAACTCTATGAATGGCTGTAGCAAAGCCTCATTCTGCAAATATGAAACCTTTACCTCCACACAATCAACAATGGGCTCACAAACACATTCAGAAGAGGAAAATAATGCAACATAATACTCCACAATATGAGTGCCAAGTCCTGATTCCCATGACAACCAAGAACTTTCTGAGGATTTCAGCCTGGATATAGAATTATGCCGCTTTCGAGTAGATGCCACAGTATGAAAATATTTGGAATTCGAATCTCCACCCTTGAGCCAAAAGAGTTTGGCTCGTTGCTTCCAAAAATCCTCCTTTTGAGCTAATAAACAATTGTACTGTTGTTGAGTTTCTCAAACTCATGGATAGAGGAATAATCCTTACAACCACAAAGAGCTCGCATACGTTTCCTTGCTTCCTCAATTCTATTATTAAAGGAATTTCTCAACTCCTTCCCCCACTTAAACAACTCTTCTCCACACATTTCTATTCGACTCTAAAGAGTATTGTCCGCCATTTCTCCCCATCCTTTTTCCACAATACACTTGCATTCTGTTTCCCTTAACGAAGCGTTTTCAAAATGGAATTTACGAATTCTCCTTACTCAATAACGTGGGCCAATATCCAAGAAAATTGGAGAGTGGTCCGACATTGAAGCTTCGAGGTTCCATACATTACAAAGAGGAAAGAGCGCGCACCAAGACCGAGAGGCTAGAGCTCTATCTAGTCTCTCTTCCACCCAGTTACTCGTGCCTCTTCCCCTCTCCCAGGTGAATTGGTAACCATACATCCCCAAATCCACAAGATAACAATCCTCAATTGCAGCCTTGAATCCCGATAAAAGCCAAGAGGGATGAATTGTATTACCTCTTTTTTCTGGGTCAGATGTAATATCGTTGAAGTTTCTTATGCAACACCATGGGAGAGTAGATTGTGAAGCCAGCTGATGGAGGAGGGACCAATATTGATGTTTTCTGCTTCTTTTCGGAAATCCATAAAATCCCGTCAACCTCCATTGAGCCGTGTCTTTCAAATGCACCACCACATCGATATGGTTTGAGGAAAAACTCAAAAGATCCGCCATATTTTTTTCCTTCCAAAGGAGGGCAATTCCTCAAACCATATCGATATGGTTTCATTCCTTCCAAAGGACTAGGTCCAATAATACTTGAATTGTCCGCGGGTTGCCAAGCCCATGACAGTTCCAACTTAACGTAGTCATTGGGCTTGGTGGGCCTGGCATCCAGAGCCCACCACCTTCAAGTTTTTTTGGTCATTTGACCTAATTTTAACAGCCACGATACTTGCATCAAGCCCTTCATCCGGATTAACTGAATCCACACAACTATCCACACGTCTCTTTTTGCTATTACATTGTAACTGCTCATTCTTCTTTTCTCCCACTACTTCCAATTCCCCACGTGACAAGCCAGGGAAGAAATGATTATCCCCTTGTACAACCACCAGCCCACTACCTCCACTATCATTATGATCAACTCATCCAACCGCCACATTTTTTCCTTTGACATTTGCTGCACCATCGGAATTTTTAGTCCCAAGATTAGGATTAACCGCTTCTAAGAATAAACCGTCCCCTCCACCCTGTGTTTGGCCGGAAAACTCCGTTGAGGCTAAGCTACGCAGCCATTGAGAATCACCGTGAAGTAACTGTTTCCGAGAGGGAGTTTCAACCATACTCCATAAGCCCTTTCATCTTTAATATCAGGATTATTAAACAGTTTTAGGCAGAATTTGTCGGAGTGGCCCAACAATCCACAATAGAAGCAAAAGATAGGTAAGTGTTCATACTTGAAATTCTCCCAGACCCACTCTCCTCCAAGCTTCTTCATCTACATTCTTCTCTTTAGCGGGTTTCTAACATCGAAAGCTATACGAATCCTCAAATAATTTTTCCACGGCCCCACAAAGTTGTGCTGGTCCGACTCCAGAAAAGTACCTATGAAGTTGTCGATCTCCTTTGCAATTTGTTCTGTCATAAAACCAAGTGGTAGCTCGTAGACTTGTACCCAGAGTTCCGTGTGGAATAACATGACCTTTGATGGTTGTTCCCCAATGCTCAATCTTTTGGTAATCAAGAGTAGATTATCAAAAGTCCATGGTTCATTCCTCTTAACCCTTAAAATGTCCAATTCATGAAAAAACTGAAATAAGAATAAATTTGGACCCAAATCCTTGATAAAAACGCCTTTAACTGCTCGCCATACAAAGGCTAGAATATTCTTCATGGCCTGGAAATTGACAGTTCTATCCGATAAGAATCGTCCAATGAGACACCAATGTAGGCCCTGACATTGATCTTCTATCTCTGGACCGTCGAGAATTAAACCCCCTTCCTCTTCCTCCTCCAATTGCATGCGACCACATAGTTCCTCTATTGATGGAGATTTATGGGACATAACGAAAGCCTAAAGTAGGGAATCTGGATAAAGGAGAAAGCAATGAGAAAATAATAAAACACTTGTCAGAAGACAAGACCCACACCACTTGTCAAGAGACAAGAAAAAGCTTTTTAGTTGTCTAATAAATCATTCTATGACAACATATTCTTACATGCATCTCTTTGTTTTTCTGACAGATGATCCAAATATAATTGATTAGAAAAGGGATTATCTAAAAAGCAGCCAAAATCATTTTTTTTGTGTTTTCAACCCTTTTTTCTCCACACTTTGTTTGAAAGTAACATATTTACTTAATTGTGAAAGGATTTTTAAAATACTGCACACACAATCATTATTATGAACTCTCTCCTTTAAATTTCATCATATTTTCTCTAATATACTTTCTATCATACTTTTTATCAATCTCCAGATTTTCAGATTGCTATTTCACAATCCTAGTCTCATAATTACTAATCGTGTAAATAAGATTTTATATTATTCGATAAATCATTATCTTATTTGGTTTAATGCTTGCAAATAGTAGTAAATATTTACTTAATCGTGAAAGGAGTTTGAAACTACTCCACACACCATCATTAATGTCACGCCCCAAACGGGACGCGACGATGATCCACAACTTAAATACAAATAACCAAACAGTCTAGACGAATATCATCGAGAACCCAATGAAACAGAGTCAATAGCAGCGGAATAAAGAACAAGTACAGATTAAAACTTACAGTCCACAATATCCATAATCCAAATTACATCCCCGATATGATCTAAAAATAATAACTTACAAGTCAAAGGGTCATACACCCTTCAATTACAAACCGACATGAAAAGAAATACAAGAGTCCAACAACAAATAATAGTAACAAGTCCAGTGATAACAACAACAAAAGATAGTAAATTCAACAAGCGGATTACAAGGGCTCAATCCGTGGTCGGTTCAGCATCTTCAACGAAGTCCTCATCTAAGGTTAGAAAACAGGTGGGGATGAGACAGAAATCTCAGTGGATGGGTGATTGTGTGCAAGTGTGGTGATATATATAGTTAATGCGAGAAAACAGTTATATGAAAACGCGTGAGTATGATGCATGAATTCACACGATCCACAAGCGTCGTGATAAATATATTTAAGTAATATACTTATACGATTCAAGAAAATAGTTCATGGTCACACGGGTACTATGTGATTGATCAACACGGGTAGGATTGCGTGCGAAAATGTAACGCCAATCCCATGCAAGAAGCAATTAATGGTTGCGTGCATTTGTAGCGCCAACCAATGCAAAACAAGTAGCGGTTGCGTCTGATTTGTAAGCGTCAACCAAGCGGTCCGATAACTCCGGAATCGTGTGGATGGACAACGATTCCTTTGTTCTTCCTTGTAACTCCCAGGCAAGATAGTCCAAGACCGGTCACCTTATCGCTCCATAGGCAAAGACAAAATCCACAAAGTGGAGCTTTCAAGGCTCGGATATGTCATAATCGTGATTATACCTCAATACTACGACCCGCTTCCCTTGGACACTCCGTCCCTCGGTTGCGGGATTAGGACGATGGGGTAGGAAGAGTGGAATAGCAGCCAGCGATGGTTCCATCCCCGACGTATCCATTTGTGAGCTCGACATACCAAGTGACTCAGGCGGAAAGTAAATACAAGTACAAGCAACAACGATCAACAGGCCGAAGTCGAGTATTATTGATTCAGGGAAGCAGTCCAGGAAACTTTTTGAAAATTCACGAGTAGCAATATGGCGTTGGTGGAGTTATTTGGATGAGGATGATTATCAGAAGGATAAGCAATCTTCGATATCTTGAAAGATTAGGTGGAACATAAGTCCCGTTATAGATTCAAATCCGTCGAATCGGTCCGATAGGTCAAGGGTTTTTGAGAAAATAAAACACTTTAATTAAATCTCCAAGTCAGAGGGTCCAGGGCTATTTTAGTAAAAGTGAAAATAAATTGAGTTAGGTCCTTTATAAAAGAAAAATTACAATTTAACCCCATTTTGTAAAAACCAAAACTTTTGGAGTTTAAAATTGAATAAATAAATATCCCGACCTTGAACAATTATGAGGTCAGTTCCTAAATTCTCCAAATTGTCCAGAGATTCAAGTTTTTATAGTTTTGAGGTCGAGTTTTATAAAATTCTCATTGGCCCCAAATTTGTAAAAATTGTCATTTCGGACCTTAAGTTTAAAATAATCGGAACTCACAAACCGAAGGGCTTTTAATGTGATTCCAGTTGGAAAATGTCACTAAGGTTAGTGGGATATTGGGACAAAAACAGTTTTTAAAAGAAATAAGTGTAGGTCCTTTAACTTTTGAAAATATCATTTTTGTCCCATTTTGAAATAATTGCCTTTAAGGCTTTTAGGGGTCCAATTGTTATGAAATTTGAACCTTGGGTCCAAAATATAATTAAGTTGTAGTTAAATTAATATTTCCAGGTGCATGGTCTGCATAAGTCCTGGAAATTTCATTTGGGTCCTCAAGTTTAGTCTTTTACACTTTACTCCCTCAATTTTAGAAAAATTACTTTCCAAGCCCTAAACACTTGGATTTTTAGAATACATTTAAAATATGTCATTTCCAGTACCTTAAGAGTGAAAATTTCAAAATTTAAAATTAAGGTCTGGTACAGTTTCAAAATTTGCAAAGTAGCCCTTAAACTTTTAAAATTTTACAATCTAGTCCTTGGGCTTTTAAGGTTGATTTTATTTATCTTAAAACTCTTAAAACTTTATTAAAATGTCCAAAAGTCATTTTTGAACCTGAGTACAGTCCCAAAATTTGAAATTTGCAGAGGGGTCCTTTAACTTTTATTTTCTTGCAATTTAGTCCACCAACTTTCCATTTTTGCATTTTTAAGTCCAAAATTGAAATTTAATCAATTATGCTCGACTTTTCCAGGTTATAAGTCATCCAAAACATGGATTTCAAAGATCATATACATGCATGTCCAATACATACAAGAATTCATCAAATAGAACATTTAATTGTACATGCATGCACCTAAAATTCAATAAATAGCAATTTTGAGCAACTCTTGAGAATTTTTCATGATTTGATACATAAAATTGACATGCAATACATAGATTATATATCTCAAGGCTCATGGTCAAAATTCTACATGCAATTTAATAAAAACACCTAGAAGTTGGAAAGTATTTTTCCACCCACCTTAAAATTGGTAAATTGTGAAATAAAAGGATAAATTTCACAATTTTTGGATGAGGTCACTTAGGTCAGCCCCTAGGTTAAGAAATATAAAAAATTTGGAGTTAGAAAATGAGAGAAAAATTAAGGAGAAAAGAAGGAGATAAGGAAATTGGAAAGACTACACTTTACCTTGTGTAGTAGGTGATTTGGAACTAGTTGAAGTTTCAAATTTGGAAATTTTGGTTCAACTCCAAAATCACCTAAGGTCAGCCCCTATTTCTCAAAAATGAAAAAGGGGTGTAAAATTTGAAAAAAAAAAGTAGGAAGAAGAAGAAAAATACACTAGAGTCCATTATCTTACCTTATAGTCTAAATCTTCAAAATTTCCTTCAAGTCTTGAAATCTTCTTCAAAGTGATGTCAAGCTCTAGTCTTCAAAGTCTTTTAAATGTACCTCCAAAATTAAAATTTGAGCTTAAGTTAAGAGGTGAAAAGAGGTAGCTAGAGGATATCAAGATAAATTGGAGAACAATATTTCTTACCTTATAGTAGGTGGTTCGAATTTTTTTGACTACTAAGGAGGAAAGTCTTGAAATTTTTTCTAAGTGTTGAAGAAGAAGGTAAGAAGGAAGAGTATAGAGAAGTATGAGGCTTTTTAGAGAGAGGTAGGAGAATTTTATAAGAGTTGTATGTGTTGAATGAAAATTAAAATGGAGGCTTGCAATTTTGGCCTCTTGGCCGTGTGATAGGGAGAGAGGGGAAGAGAAAATTTTGCAAGCTTTGTGTTATGTTGTTGCATGGGGAACAATAAGGTGGTCAAAGGTATGGGCTTGAATGGTGTTGGGGAATATTGAGAAGAATGTTGGGTAAGTGGGAGGATGTTGGGAAAAATATAATAAAGAATTGAGGTATAAGAAAATGTGTATAATGTTTGAATTAATGGTGTAATTATACACAAGATGACTAATATAAGGTGTAAGTGTACAAGAGTTGGATGATATTTTTACTCCAAAAATCCCATGTTGGCAGTCCACTATAGGGGTATTATGGTAATTCCATATTTTTTTTGTCCCAAATTTGATGATAATAGATGAAATATATCAATCTCCAAAATAATTAGTGATTTTCTTGATCACTTATAAGTATCATGATCAATTAATCTAAATCAAAATCTTAATTCTATAAGGTAAAAGTCTCTAAAATAAATAGTCTCTTAAAATTCTAAGGTGACTAATGAATACAAAAATAGTAATAATGATCAATCAAGTGATCATAAATGCAAAATAGAATTAATAAAGATCATGATCACAAGTAATTAAATAAATAAAATAAAATACAAAATATATATATTATTAATAATTACCCGTCAAAGTGACGCGATAAAATAGTCGGTCAAATACATAGACGACAATAAGAATCAATTATATGTTCGGAAAAGTCGGGGCTTCACAATTATTATGAAATCAATCCTTTAGATTTCATTATAACTTTCAAATCTCTCTTAATATACTTTCCAAACATCCATAGATTTTCAAAATACCTCAAAATCCTATTCATATTTACTAATTGTGTTAATAATTTGTATTGATTGTAAATAAATAAAGTGTGTATCCCATCCAAAACTCTCACCCATCTACATTTATCCTATTCAACATTCATCTCGTTCTAATAGTTTCTTCTTCTCTTCCTTCTTTCAAGCGTCCACAAATACAATTTACTTCAGTTTTTCAATCACGATTGTATAAAATTAAAATGTCTCGACGTGGGGGGACAAATCCATGATTCAAGAAATGTACAGTAATGCTCGCCCTTGAGTGTCCGAGGCTTGAAGAATCTAGCTCAGGTCGTCGGCCTTCGCAACCTCGAGCAAGGGTCCGCACATCCCTCGTAGCATCTATTGCAAGTCTGTTTTGCCCTTGCATTTTCACTATACATATTGGAGAGGTTGTTTCTATTACTTATATTTTTTACTTTAAAAATATTCTAACATAAAAGTCATGTGTTATTCTTTAATAGTTCTTTAGTGGTTAATTGATGTTTTAATTTGTTTGTGTCGCGTGATGCGTGATCCGTAGGCATACTTTGTCTATATGTTAAATTCAACGAAGCATTGGATGATGTATTAAATATAAGAAAGGATAAATATTAAAAATTTTTTTATTTTAATTTTTCTATATGTTTATTAAATGAAAGGTCGTTTACTCAGTGTGTGAATGTGTGTCTTCTCTCCTAGTTTGTATGTTTTTGTTTTATTGTACAATTTTACCTTTTTGCTTGATATGTTTGGAGAGAATTTTGCTTCTCTATACATACATGGCATTTTTTGCTTCTCTGTGTTATGTTTATGTGTGCGTACACATTTTTCTAAATATTTAGATAGTGAATTTGATTGTTTGTGCGTTCACAAATTTTTTTATGTTCAGATTATAGATTTTTTAGGTGTTGTTTTTTTGTGCGTGCACAATTCTTTTCCCTTATTTGGAGGAAGCCCATTCGATTTTGTATATCAAGTTTGAATTCAAACTTGATATATTAACTAGCTTTAATAGCAAGTGGTAAAATTGGATCATTTTAAATAAGGTTGCATTTATTACTAAATGAGATTGTTGGATTAAAGGTAATATATATTTTTAATAATAACTACATTCATTAGATTTATTAAGTTAAGGGCAAAAAATCAGTAAATAATAATACCTAGAGAACAAAATGCATTGAGTCACAAGTTGTGCATACCCTATAAAGTTTAGTCATGAATAAGATTCAAAACAGGGGAACAAAACTAGAAAATAAGAGGGAAACAAAGAGAAAAATTAAGAAGTCATTCACACACATTGGAGGTTAAAACTTGATTTTCCAAATTTTATTGAACCTCAGATTCGGGGACATTGCACGTTCCAATTCCAATTACATCATTAGAGAATTAAAAATAAATTGTGCACTGATGCTTGACCCTTCCAAATGCAAATATTATTTTGTTGCTTAATCATTCCAAAAAAACACAATGGATCATTATGTCCCCTTTTCGAGCATACTCATATGGAAAAGCAAGAAACATGCAAATTACGAAATGGCAAAACATGCATAAATTAAATAAAATAGGAATTCATAAAACATAAAGAATTTTGAAGAAGAGACTAGAAGATATACTTTCTAGCATGAATCCTAGAATTCAAGGTGTTAGGCACACTTCCTAGAATGAGATTGGGAGAATAAGTTTGGCAAATTGTGTCTTAATGTTATAATATATGCATTGTTGCAATTCAAGAATGGAATATATATTGGCTCGCGCTCCATATTGTGCATTAATATTTTCAAATCCACTACCAGAAAACAGAGAAATAACAACGAAAAAATTATGTCGTTAAACAAGGAAATTTCGTTGGTAAAACGAGCTAGTGACAGATTTTCGACGGAAAGAATATGTCGTATTATCAATATATTTGGATGATCCTATTAGTAGCTCAATTAGAAAATTATTTTATGATGATCTTCTGAAAGCAGGCATATTATTAAATTTATTTTATATTGATTAACTATGCCTTTTTTGGAACAACAAATATAGGAAACAAGTATGTCTTATTTTTTGTTTCTATTTTTCCACGAATGATTGGTACAGACTAATAATGCTTTGTTTCCCCAAATTTTCTTGTTTTACGTGAATTGTTAGTTCATGGTAATTTTCATATTTGACTAGATCTAGTCATTGATACACAAAAGGAATAGAATGTTAGAAAAATATTTTTATCAAGATTTTGATGATTTTTTTTAAATGAGTTTTTATACCAAAACAATGTTTATAAATGTTGTCCAAATGCTCCTAAATGATTTAAAATATTTTTACTAATTTTTGAGTATTTCTTACAGTTTATTATTCGATAAAAATTGGACAATACTTTTGATGATTTTGTGTTAATTGGTTTTTACACCAAAACAATGTTTTAAATGTTGTCCAAATACTCCAAATTGATTTAAAATGTTTTTACTAATTTTTTGGAGTATTTCTTGAAGTTTATTTTTGACAAAAATCGGACAACACTTTTATTTTGAGGTCAACAGGTCGCCCTAGAGGGCAACCCGTGCCTGACAATCGAAACCTGAAACAGAAAACAAAACTGGGAAATGAAAGAGATAGGTCGACGGTCGACCACCGGTCGACCACCGGTGCCTGCATATTGCCAACTACAGAATCATTTCTCTGTATTGATTTTTGAGAGGGCAACCGGTCAACATAGGGGGCCACCGGTCGGACCCCCCGTCGGCCGGCCCCCCTGTGTAAATTTTTGCAATCTAAATTCAAATTTCTATCTCTACGCGACCGTTCGACCTATGTTCTTTGACAGCAAAATTCAAACCGTTGGACAACCATTATCAACAAGATTTACTTTATCAATTTTGTACATTATTTCTACATCTTGTGATCTTCTTTTTGTAGACAAAAGTGAAGATGGAGGAGCCTATATTGGAGATCCAATCTTGAAGACTCTCCTATAAATAGAGGAAGATTTGAAGCAAACAATATATGAAGAACACAAGCAAATACATAACAAGAAATCTGCAAATTTCTAAGCTTTCATATTCAACACTCTTGTTGTGTTTATAGCATAAGTATTTCACTTTCACATCTTGAGGTCTAGGCTTGATTCTTGATTACACTTGCACTCAAAATTGTATTATTCATTATCGAGTTGTAATCTTGAGTTTTTGGGTTCATCATTCAACACAAGATATCCTTGTGAGTGTTCTTGAGGTAAGAACACACTTGGATGATCTAGGTGTTAGGTGCAAGAAGATTGTGGTAATCTTATTATTGAAGAGTTTGGTGCTCTTTGAGGTGTTGAAGAATTTGGTATTCTTCAAGGTTGAAGATTGTGGTAATCTTCACAAGGTGTCGTAGAAGATTGTGGTAATCTTCAAGGGAGATTGAGGTAATCTCCAAAGAGGTGTTGTAAGGTGATGTTGTATTAATTGTGGTAATTAATAAAATCTTTTTTCTTTTTGAAATCCATCCCGGAGATACTAGGGTGGTAGAGGACTAGGCCCTAGGTGGGTTGAACCTCTATAAATCGAGGCGTGTTGTTTAATTTCCGCACCTTTATTCTTGTCTTTGATTGATCATTCGAAAAAGAGGGCTAATTGCGAAAAATCGGCATAATCTATTCACCCCCTCTAGATTATCGTAGCCGCTTGGACTAACAAGTGGTATCAGATCCAAACTCTTTGGCAAGCTCATTCCACATCGCGAGTAAATAGGAACGATCATCGGCTACAAATGAAGTCTACCTTACCGGCGCCTCCACCACCAAGCCACCACTATTTGACTCCAAAAATTATACATTTTGGAAAGAAAGAATGGAATGTTATCCACAAGGTTGCGGGTTCGATATTTTGAATACGGTCATCAATGGAGAATCTATTCCGATAAAAGATACACCACACACCTCCAAAGTCCTCAAGGAGCTCAATGATGAAGAGAAGAAAATCATCTCATTAAATGATAAAGCTCTTAATATTATTTATTGTTCACTTACCATTTTGGAATATGATCATCTTGCAGGAATTAAATCGGCACATGAAGTATGGAGAAAGTTAGAAGAAGTATATGCAATTGAAAGGAGCAACTCAAAAGCATCTACTTCTCAAATAGGTACAACATCAAACCCAACAACATGGGATGAGCTTACTATAACTTCCGACGACGATGAAAACGAACGTTGTCTTATGGGCTTCGAAGAAAATGAGGTAAGTTTAAACCTTCTACTTCCTATGATAATGAATTACATAATGATTATAGTGATTTGCAAAATGATTTTGATGAGCTTTAAAGTGAATTCCAAAGCTTACTTGTTAAATACAAAAATTTGAAAAAGGAATTCAATGTTTTGAAAAATGATAAGGATAGTCTATTTGTTTCTTATGAATCACTATCATGTGCTCACACCACCACACTTGACAGGGTTAGAAACCTTGAAAAAGAAAATAGTACTCTTGTTGAGGATATTAATTGCATGAAAATTTTTTATCAAAATTCAACTTGAGTACTAATAAAATGACCAATATTGTTGATGCTCATAATTGTAATAAAGAACTTGATCACAAGCCTAATGTTGTAAATCATATGAAAAAGAATCAAGTCTCTACGCATAATGGTCATTATGCTCCTAGAATTATTTCTTGTTTTTATTGTGGTAAAAAGGGTCATACGGCTAATACTTGTCGAGCTAGAAATAGCTATAATCATTATTGGAGACCTAAAAGTCTCAAAGCTAATCCCAAAGGACCCAAACACTTGAGGGTACCACAAAGCAACGTCATATTAGGTACCCGGTGGAATAATAATCAAAGAAAATTCATATCGCCTAGAAGACATCAAATGACCGTCTCATTTGATCAAAGGAGAAGACATCACCAAAATGAATTTTCAAGAGAAAGACACTATCAACAATTGGAAGGATACAATCCTTGGAAATGGAGCAATTGGAAGAGCTATCATCAACAAGATGATTTTCAAATGGGAAGATATCATCAACAATGGGAAAGACACACAACCCATGGAAATGGCGTAATTGGTGAACCGTATCTCTCTATTTAAATATGCATTTTATTTTGCATGTTTTTATTTGTGCTTTAATTGTCAAATAAGTTTTCAAATATTTTTTTTCAAGGTGTTCAATAAATATTTGTGTTTTTAAGATCTTTTGAAAAGGAGACCTTGCATGATGTTTTAAAAACTCTTGTGCATTTACTTAGACTAAAGTTTTATAATCTCCTATAGATGCTTATGGCATAATCATACTTGTGACGCATATTGTTTTTAACCTATACTTGTATCATGTTGTTTTGTGCAAAACTTGTTTAAGAATTGTGTAGGATTTACATCTCCTATTCATTGGCTATCTTCGGATAATACATCAAGAAATGATTAAGATATCGAGGTACGCTCACCATTGTTATTTTTCTCTTAGACTCGATATATTTTTTTGCCATATGCCTATGAGCTTATTTTTCAAGATATTTCAAAGTATTTCATACAAGTGCCATTAAAAGGATTTTTTCGATTGTTGAAAGGCACTATTCGATAAAGCTTGTTTTATCCGATTTTTATAAAGGATTATAATTTGTTTTGATAAAAACATTTGATTTTCATCCTTATCTCAAAATTATGCATTTGATTGCTTATATTCATTCTTGTCAAAACTATTGTTCAAATGCTTCTTTTAAATGAGGTCTCAACTATATGCTCTTGAATTTTTTCAAATTTTAAAAGAGACCTTATATAGCTTTCTATAAGCTTATTTGAACTTACATGTTTTATGAAACTCTTGATGGTCTGTTTGAAAGCATAGTATGTGTTACTTGTTATTGTATCTCTATTATTCAATATTACTATGCTCTTGTGCAAAGATATCTTGTTAAGATTTTGCAGAAATTATTTGATATTTTGGAACAAGTTTGATGACCAAGGAGAGGTTAATAGCTCAAAGTTAATGTCAAGAAGAAGGTAATTGATTTTGATGAAACATTTGCATCCATAGCATGTTTTTGAAGCTATTCGCATTCTATTTGCCTATTCTTGCTTTAAGAAAATATCAAGTTTTACCAAATGGATGTTAAATCCACTTTTCTAAATGGTTTTATTCTAAAAGAAGTCTATGAAAAACAACCGGGGTTTGAAAATTTTTCTAGGCCAAGTGATTTTTATAAAAGGTCTTGTTTGGTTTAAAACATGCACCCCGTATATGGTATGATAGACTTAGATATTTTCTTTTACAAAATGATTTTACAAGAGGTAAAGTTGAAACTACTCTCTTTGTTTTTGAAAAAAAAGGGGCAAGATTGCTTATTAGTTGATTTGGTGCTACTAATGAATTTTTGTACAAGATGTTTTTCTAAGTTGATGCAATGTGTATTTAAGATGATTATGATGGGGGGCTCAATTTCTTCCTTGGATTTCAAGATTACCATGAAGGTGGTTATATTTCACAACCATAGGAAGAAGGAAGAACAATCTCTATTCCTATGGCAACAATATCAAAGATGGACAAAAGTTGAGAAAGGAATATTGGTTAACAATCAAATTCGAGATATGTTTATCTTCGTTTATTACTTCTTAGACTCGACATTTTCTATGCCTTATGTCTATATACTCGACTTCAAAACTATCCCAACGAATCTCATTAAAGTGCCGTTAAAAAGAAATTTTCAAATATTTGAAAGGCGCTTCCTCTTATAGCTTGTTTATCCAAGGTTTTAAAACGTTCATATTTTCTCGGGATAACAAGTCCGGTGCTTACAATTTTTTCAAAATTTGATTCTTCATAATCGAACTAAACATATTGGGATTCGATATTTCTTTAAGGAATTGTGTCTCTTAACGGAAAATTGAGACGTGTTTAATTCCTTCTCAAGGATAACTCGCGGACATTCATTTTTAACCATTAATCGCCGAGTTTTTTACCTCATTTCGAGCTTGTTTAGACATAATGTATATTGAATGAGGTCTATATTTGCAATTTGCATGTTTTTAAAACTTAGGGGTGAAAAATCGGATTTTTGGTGCAAAATTCGGACAGAAACAAAACTGGTGTTCAGGCACCGGTCGACAGAGAGAGTGGCCGGCCGGCCGGTCGACCGATTCTGCGAGGCACCGGTCGCCCTACCCGTCGACCGGTCGCCCTAAGCAATTTCAGTGATAAAATTTCGTCCTTCATTTCGTATTTTTGGTTGTTTTCTATCAAAATCGAACCCCTTCGCATTTTTCAATCAAAAATCACTCAAAATGGTTTTCCTCTTATAAAATCTATATTTTTGAGTTTATGTAACGTCTATTTCATCCATATCATCCGACTTCTCCGATCAATTGGTAAGAATTTCTCCTTTTTATCTCAATTGGGTTGAACCCTTGAGAATGTGCTTGTATCTTGCTATTTTGATGAAATTCTTGCATTAGTATAATGTATATGATGATTGTTGATGGATGAATATTTTTATATTGCCACTGGTGATGAAATGTTTTGGCTTAAATGAAATACAAAGGCGTTATATATCTCTTGTTTTATTCGACGCACGCCAAGTGTTCGATAAAATATTTCTATGAAAAATTCATCATCTAAGTGATTATCTTGATTTGAAAAGTCTTATAAGTTTATAAAGATCATGTTTTATCAATCAAATGAGCTTGTGCAAATCAAATGAGCAACTTTTCCCTTTTATTTGGAATTTAAGCTTAAATTTTCAATATGCTCGATAAAACGATTAAGTTGCGCACTTTGATATAATTATATGATGTTTTTATCGTGCTAACATTCTTTTTGATGATTCCAAAGGGAAGAAACAGGAAAAACGCTCATACGCTCAAAGAAGCAAAAATAAGCTCGCAAGAAAAGTTATAAGCTAGTGCTCTTAAAAGCCAAAAGATGTGGATAATACTTAGTCCATGTGATGTATTATGGACTTTTATACTTAACTTATGATGTCTTTGTGACAGAGGGAGATTTCAAGCTCATGAAATTCAAGCTGGACTTTTATACTTAACTTATGATGTCTTTGTGGCAGGGGGAGCTTTTAAGCTCATGAAATTCAAGCTTTTTGCTTGTAGTTGTTTGCTTCTACTTATTTTTGTTGTGCATATTGATAGGGGGAGCTTGTGCAAAATGATTTTTAAAAAATCTTTGCTCCTACTCTTGTGTGTTTCACTTATGATGAATGTTACTTGTAATGGATTGATGTTTTAGACCGGAAAATGTGTTTTGTTTTAAAATCGATCTCCTAAAATTATTTTGGTTTGTAATCATCAAAAAGGGGGAGATTGTTAGAAAAATGTTTTTATCAAGATTTTGATGATTTTGTTTAAATGAGTTTTTATACCAAAACAATATTTATAAATGTTGTCCAAATGCTCCTAAATGATTTAAAATGTTTTTACTAATTTTTTGGAGTATTTCTTAGAGTTTATTATTCGATAAAAATTGGACAATACTTTTGATGATTTTGTGTTAATTAGTTTTTACACCAAAACAATGTTTTTACTAATTTTTTGGAGTATTTCATGAAGTTTATTTTTGACAAAATCGGACAACACTTCTATTTTGAGGTCAATCGGTCGCCCTAGAGGGCAACCCGTGCCTGAAAGTCGAAACCTGAAACAGAAAACAAAATTGGGAAATGAAAGAGACAGGTCGACCGGTCGACCAGGGTGTCGACCGGTGTGGTTGACCGGTGCCTGCACTTTGCCCAACTACAGAATCATTTCTCTGTATTGATTTTTGAGAGGGCAACCGATCAACATAGGGGGCGATCGGTCGGACCCCCGTCGACCGGTCCCCCTGTGTAAATTTGTGCGATCTAAATTCAAATTTCTATCTCTATGCGACCGTTCGACCTATGTTCTTTGACAGCAAAATTCAAACCGTTGGACAGCCATTATCAGCAAGATTTATTTTATCAATTTTGTACATTATTTCTACATCTTGTGATCTTTTTTTTGTAGACAAAAGTGAAGATGGAGGAGCCTATGTTGGAGATTCAATCTTGAAGACTCTCCTATAAATAGAGGAAGATTTGAAGCAAACAATATAAGAACAACACAAGCAAATACACAACAAGAAATCTGCAGATTTCTAAGCTTTCATATTCAACACTCTTGTTGTATTTATAGCCTAAGTATTTCACTTTCACATCTTGAGGTCTACGCTTGGTTCTTGATTACACTTGCACTCAAAATTGTATTATTCATTATCGAGTTGTAATCTTGAGTTTTTGGGTTCATCATTCAACATAAGATATCCTTGTGAGTGTTCTTAAGATAAGAACACACTTGGATGATCTAGGTGTTAGGTGCAATAAGATTGTGGTAATCTTCTTATTGAAGAGTTTGGTGCTCTTTGAGGTGTTGAAGAATTTGGTATTCTTCAAGGTTGAAGATTGTGGTAATCTTCACAAGGAAATCCCAATTGTGTCGAACTTTCCATTTTTGGAATGGAATAGGATCAAGATCTTCCAAGGAAGATTGTGGTAATCTTGAGGAGATTGAGTAATCTCAAAGAGGTGTTGTAAGGTGATGTTGTATTAATTGTGGTAATTAATAAAATCTTTTTCTTTTTGAAATCCATCCCGAGATCTTTGGGGTGGTAGAGGACTAGGCCCTATGTGGGTTAAACCTCTATAAATCGAGGCGTGTTGTTTAATTTCCGCACCTTTATTCTTGTCTTTGATTGATCATTCGAAAAAGAGAGCTAATTGCGAAAAATCGGCATAATCTATTCATCCCCCCTCTATATTATCGTAGCCGCTTGGACCAATAAAGAATGGGAAAGTGCATCACCAACAAGTGCACTCAAATTACGAAGAAAAAGAATTTCTAAAATCTTAAAATTTCTAATTGAAGTGTTTTAGCATTATTTTATGATACATTTTTCTTTTTGGTTTGTAGATAAATTCCTATATTCTTCCATAATCTGATTTTTATGTCTTTGTTTTTGCGCACTTTTCACGACAAACATTTGTCCTCGCTAATAGTCTTGTTGCCTTTGACCCTTTTGGTACTAGTGGAGGTGACACCATATGTAGTAGGATATCGTTGTGCACATGGGCGTAGCCAGGATTTACGGTCAGTGTGATCATTATTTTTTTCGTTTTGGTGGGATGATTGTCGGGCCGAAATTTTTAGAAAATAGAAAATAAAAAAGGCAAATCTAATGGCCGATACATTGCAACAATGTTTTGTGGGTTTTCATAATCTCTAATTCAGACTTCTCTAGAATGAACTTTTGGATAAAATGAACTTTTTGGAGAAGTGATTTATCCAAAAGTTC